>MU228380.1:666491-695894 GCA_018584345.1 Thuja plicata | reverse complement strand
AGTCCTAATTGCTTCTAACAGGGCAGATCATCAGAAGTGATCAATGTAAGCCTTAACCGGCCAACTTTATACTACAGTACCAAAGTTTTTTGGGTACCATCCCCACCCCAGTTTTACTTTCTATTTGAAAGGTTTCTGGGTTACCAAATCTTTGTGTTTATGTGTTATGAATGATTATACTTTCATGCTTGCAGTAGATTAGATAAATGAATGGTCAAGTATATACAAGTGCAGAAATGATTTAAAATTTTAAGAGTTACTGATTCACCCCTCCCCTCTCAGTAACTTGGTTAGTCTTGATTATTTCCAACAAGAAGTTCATCTTCCAATTGTTTGCTTTCTTTTATCTTATCTTCAATGTTGTTTTGGCTATCTGTAAGTTGTTCCCCCAGATCTTCAAGTTTATCCTTTAGAGATTTATTATCTTCATTAAATTTTTTGACCATTTGTCCTAGATCACTTGTAGAACAATCTTTCAGATCTTTTCTTAGCCTTTTAATAAGTATTTGAGAGCCATCAATTTTCAATCTTAGTTCTTCAGTTTTCTTCTGAGATCTGTCAAGATCATCAAGAGCTGCTTCAAGATTCTTTTTCAAATGTTTTGCTTCAGCTGAGTCCACAATCTCCTCAAGTGGTTAAAATTTCTTTCAGAGGACCAAAGCTCTGATACCAATTGTTAGAAACACTGAGAGGAGGTGGGTGAATTAGTGTTTATCTATTAATTATATTTCAGCCAAATAAACATAAATCAAATGTGCATCAAAGAATCATAACACAAGAACACATAACACGTGATATGATTACAGAGAACCTTGATCAGAGGAAAACTCCGGTGGGGATTAGTACCCACAAATATTGTACTAGGTATAATGAACCTGTTAAGGTTCCTTTGCCCTGTTAGAAGCAATCTTTACAAATTAAGTACAATGACCTGGTTAAAGGTCTGACCCTATTAGGAGTCTTTTACAAAACCCTGTTAAAGGTATATGGCTCACTGCCTAGGCTCACTGCCCAATAAGATGAAGGCTAGAACCCTCTGAATTTTGATATGCACTATATCAAAATGAACTATTGTAATGACACTGTTGTCTGATCAGTTCCTTGTATGCCCGAATTCTCTTACTCCTTTAAAGAGTTATATCATCTACTCATTTGTATCTTCCTCATGCATAATAATTGACCCTTGTAACATAACATTACATTACATACTTATATGTTTATAATTGAATAGGCGCAACCCAAAACATAACACTAGTCGGCCTTTAAACCAAAATACACAACACTTCCGAACAAGTCGGCCTGAGCATGTTTACTACAACATTAATTACATTAATACAAATTTATAACTAAAGGCGCTTATCCATTACATTACAAAATCATTCACGCTGATCAAAACTGTAGTCGGCTTCCATGCTCTGTTTCCTGGACTGTGGGTCTACTAATCTGCCTGTAACTTTTTCGTACTGATGTTTCATACTCTGGGCGTCTGGATCTAGCATGTGTATACACCATAGATTATATACCTAAGCACACATTCTCTGGTGTGATCTCTAACATGTGTGCTGATGTAATGATCTCTGTATGTCTGTCTACCCTATTTTCACACTTAGTCATTTTTTCTTTTATGACAGAACTTAAGTATGACTTTGTTGCCATGATTTACAACGCAAAATGAGTCATGCTTCGTCAGCAAGTCAACTTGCCAACATAATTCACTGTGGGGACATAAACTTAGGAAAAATTAAACGCGGATAGGACTTAGGGAATAATAAAGATGGTCTCGCCGATGATGACTTAAAGGACATGAGACTTAAGTGATTTAAGTGATCAAAAAAAGTAACTTAAAATTATAACATGCATTACAAACTTAGGTTTTTGCATCAAAATGAACCAAGGGTTTAAGGATGGCCATTAGGGCTTAAGAACTAGGCCTAAAAAACTTGCAAAAATATGCCAAAGGAACTCCATTGAAGTAGAAAAATTTAACAGACCTAACACGCTTGAGTAGTTACTACTGTGATTTTCTTTATGTGTTACCAAAGCTTAAGAATTATCAAGTCACTTTTAGAGGAGAGTTTTGAAGTTTTCTATGTTAAGAGTTTCCAAGGTATTATTGTTTCCTTCCTCATATATGAATGGTTTGTGTTTCATCCTAATTCACAAGAATGGATAATGTTTTCACTGATACATGGTATGGCCAGGCACTTGGGTTGGCAAGAAATAAACTGAAGAGGACAAAAGCTACAAAAATATAAGCTACCAAAGATCCACTGATGGTTAAGGACCCTGCAGATGATATCCAGGATCCATTATCAACAATGAATATTAGGGGTCTTAGAGAGGGGGTGTTGTAAAGAATATTAAACCCTAATTTTTTCATGATTGGTTCAAGAATTTGGCATTATGGCTTGCCCCAATACCTGGTGCCTAATGTTCACCCATATCTAAAATTAATTGAATCATTAGTGAGGCATTTTGATGCAAGGAGCGACGTCATCTAGCATGATGAGCTCAGGGTGTTAATAAGCCTAGATTTTGTAAGGATCATGCTTTGCATTCCACATGACATGGTGAACATCATGCCTTTCAACAAGACAAAGCCTGAGTATGAGTGGACTCAGGCACCCAAATCACAAGAATTTTTGGAACAAGAATTGCAGGCTAAGCTCTCTGCTAGGCCAAAGTTCCTGATACACTTTTCATATTTTAAAGGTGATTCCATGGATATTTTCTCTATGATGGGTTTTGTTTGTGGAATGGAAGGAAAATATACTATGGAATAATTTCATATGGCCATGGCATATCATCTAAATACAACCTAAAATAATATCTAGTTTGATTTTTCCAATGTTATCACAGAGGGCATAATGCAAAAACTCTAGGATTTCTAGATTTCCCCTATTTTTTAGGTACTCATTTTTTTTGGTCCACATAATTTTGTATCAAAATATTGGTAACTTTTCAAGGTTATTGATCATAGATATGGTAGATATTATCAGAAGAAGAAATCCTATCTCTTTGTGCACCCAAGTCTTAAATAAATCAAATGATTATAATACCTTCTTGACCTAATTTCTAAGGCCCTCCATGTGTGCCCTTCCAGACCAATTTGATAGTGATAGAATCATTGTGGCTCAAACCACTTGGTAACAAATTTGTGAAATTCAGGTGGAATGGTTCTACATAACCGATTGCACTATTATTCAAGCTCATGGTTTCATTGAGAACCCCTTCCTGGTCCCTAATTTTGTCTTGGGAGAGTCTTATCCATGCATGTTTTCAAAAAATATTCTATAGTTGATGAGTGGATGGGTTCATAAAAAAATTAAGCAATGATGTAGAACTTACCGATCACTTTTGGAAGTGTAACTCTGAACAAGAAAAAAGTTGAAAACCTGTTGAGGTCAAAGTTGGCTCAACTCGGTCTTCCCTTTCTTTTGTTGTAATTGGGATTTTGACCTGGATGGATATTTGTGAAGAAGATTCAATGTAGTTATTCATAATTTCTAGCTGTATTGGGATACAAATCAGAGCCATGCTCAACTGATGGTGAATGTTTTAATTAATCTTTCCTCTTAGCATGTTGGTTCCATACCCTCTTGGCTATATTTTTATGAAATAAAAGCCACTTTTGTTCCTCCTATCAAGATATCCCATAACTTGAAGAAAAATATGAGAAAGTAGGGTTGGTTAGAGGAAAATATTGATTCCTTTTGGGTCTATAGGCAAGAAACTAAACAATGATTTGTTAGCCTAAATTATTCTAATTTGGATGAGAAATTTGAAGAACAGTGGGATGCCAAACACAATGAAGGTTCAAGTTCTAGGTTCAAGTTCTAAAAGTCATGGGTAGGAAGAATCCATCCCTTATGTTCCTAACCCTTCCCATGAGAGGTAGGTAGTGGTGGTACAACAAACAGAGGAACCCGTAGAGGTGTTAGCATCTCAAAGGACACATGAAAAATATCAAGACACAAAGGTGTCAAAGTGGACAAAGTCCCAGAAATTATACGCCCAACAATTGTTAACTAAGAAGAGAAGGCACCTAAAACACAATCTATCCCAATTAAGAGGAGAAGAAAGATACACAAACTCATACTTCAATATTTAGAGGAGAAAACCAAGGAGGAACCAGGCTCAACCACAGTGCATGCAACTATTATGTCATCATTGTGGTTGGTCCCTCGGGTAAGTTTCTCTCCAATCATCCTCTCTTTTTAGTCTTTTATTTATTTTGGAATTGGGCCTTTTGTTTCCCATTCTCTATCTATGACCACCCATATTCCTCAAAGCTAGAGTCCCTCACAATCTATCATCTTTTTTCCTCCTAGTGCAAGGACCATCCCTACTTTTTACATGAGATCCCCATTGTTAGTTACCCTAGATGTCCCTACTAAGTCCAATTTAGTATCATTCCCTTTGGTCCCTCCTCCGGGCTATCCTATCACTAGATAGGAAGGTATTACTCATAGTGTGGTAGAGACTCATTTTAATGTCACTAAGCAAGCCGGGCAAGTCTGAGACCAGAAAATGAAAAATAGAGAAGACAACCAACTTTCCACTGCCAATGTTAGCTCTCTATATAATGAAAGGAGTAGAGTATTCACTTTTGTGTCTAGAGTCCATAATTTCTATGGAAATATTCAAACTCAAATGCTTCTTAATAAGTATGATTCCTATATTTTCTCCTTAAACCTACTCATGCAAGGCCTCGAGACAAAGTTGAACTAATGGATGAATCTCACAAAGTATTCACTCCTGACTATCTGAAACTCACCCAAAAGATGGAAAAGAAAGAAAAAGATTTGCAAAATGAAAAAATCATAATTTATATTTATAAACTGAATATCAAAGCTCTCAAGAATGATATTTTAAGAATCCATGGGAATCTCAAAGAGAAAACCTCTAGGGAACTAAAATAGGAAAGGGCCAAGGTGGCAAAGGTTAGTGAAGAATTGAACAAAGTTAAGCTGATGGAATCTAAAGAGAAGGAGAAGATGTCTCAAAAAATGCATGATAAGGAGCAGGAATTGTCATAGCTAGGAAAATATTTGAAGAAATACTTACAAGAGCGATCAAGTAAAGTGGTTCAGAGAGACAAGGAGCTAGTAACTAGTATAGCTCAAAAGGAGTGCATTGAATAGAATCTACGATCAAAGGAGATGAAATTCTAGGCTAAAATTCAAAATATGAAAGTTGCACTAACACCAGAGGAAGAAAATGTTCAAAATGTATTAAAATTACTAAAAAATAGAGAAAAGGATTTGGATGAATGTCAACAAAAATTATTGGGTGTGCAATTTTGTGTTAATCAGTCGGAAGAGATCATCAAGATTAGTGAAGATCAAATCAGGCAATTGCAGTTTCACATTGTGGTCTCAACTTCATCAAGTTGTACACTCTTGGTGAAAAATATTTATATCTCATTATGGGATAGAATTGAGGTATTCTTGTTGAGTTTAATTCCATTTTTCAATTTCATAGCTAATGTTGCAGAGTTAAGTTTTGAAGTGGAAACTACACTGGAAGAAACCCACCAATAGATAACTTTTATTATAACATAAGAAAAAGGTTTAAACAAAAATATATATGAAGATGATGATGAAACATTCTCATTAGTTGGGATTACAGATCAAAGACTCGCAATAGTGAGATAAGAGGAGTTCATCAAGTGTTGAGATGGGATCACATATGCTAGAGAGTTCCTTGAGAAACTAAAGGCTTCCATCGTACAAAAAAGGATAAAAATTGGTGCATTTATACAAGACGACCTTCCTTCACCCTTAAGGCTCAATGGATCACTGTTAAAGGAAGGGAAAGTGAAACAATTGATGGATAAAAAATAATAGGATCGCTCTTGGGAGAAAATTTTAGGACCCGACCTTGAGGTCCCTTAGGTCAAGACAATCTTGGATCCTTTGTCTTTCCTTCAGTTCAGCCTAGATGTAGCTAGAGGCACCTTAATCATATTCACATTCAAAGAAAAGATCACTCTCTATAATTATTTCTATTTCCAACTCTACATCTTTCCAAGCAATGAAGAATGGGCTCCTTTGCAATCTGTCATGGCCAAACTCTAGTGGTTTTCTCTCCTCCCCCTTTTCTCTTTTTGTTGTAACCAGAGTTTTGGGTTTAAAACCTTGTAGGAAAGCTCTCCAATATTTGTTGATTCTATATATCTATATAGATAGCTTGGATTCCTAAAGTATTCATCCTTGGGATTTATTTTTTTGTCAAAGATCTCATTGGTGCATGCTCCTTTTTACTTGGTCATGGGTTATTTCTTTTTTGTGGATATGTGTCATGTCCGTAGAATTATGGAGGGATTATGGTGGGTTTCTCTTTCTAGAAACCCCATCATGATGACACGTGTCCCAAATGAATTTTTAATGAGGTTTTTATACCTCGTGGATTGATCAATGATTGTGGTTATTGGTTTTTTTTCCTTTTAGACATGTGTCAATTGGATGGTGGTTGCCATTTAACAACATGTTGATCATGGTTTCCTCAGTGTTTGTAGTGATGATTCTTTTTAGGTGGCGGTATATCCAGCAAGGTGATTCTGATATGGGGAAAATATTTTCTTGTAGTTAGTTCTTTAAGAGGTTGATTTGGTTTCTGATCAAGGGTTGGATTTTTAGCTCTCAACAGGAGACTGGTGATTTTACCAAGGATATTTGTTCTTGATGTTATTCTGAGATATCACACTTGTTGAATTTATTTCTAACTACTTTTATGTTAATTGGAGTTTGATTGTGGTCAACTGAGCCTTTTGGGTTTTGATTAATGTTGATATACCTAAAATCTATGTCATTTGAAGTAGTGATTATCTTATAAGACTCTAAAATTTTATGTATGAGATTGCTTTTAGTGATGGATCATGTTAAAAACTCTTCCAATTGAAAGTAATTGAATGAAAAAGGATGTTCCATGTTTGTGATGTTTTCAATAATAAATAGATGAATATGATGTCTTTGAATGAATATTTTTTTTCCCGCCTTTTATATATGCAACCATGAGATGATATGAATGTTTTAACCTGTGTCCAGGATTTGGTTATTATGTTCTCATTTCGACTATGAAGGGATTGTCGTATAATATGCCAATTTGTGGAATAATGTTTTCATTCTAAACTAAATGGTTATGTCTTTTCATTTATGAAAGGTTTCAAATTAATAGTGAAATGATATGGCACATCGCCTTAATTTAGTTTCATTTTCAGTATTCTTCTCTTTCCATCTTCCCCCTATTCATGGAGAGTTGGCTCCTCAATCCTAGAGAATGTTTTGAGTGCTATAATTTTGGTCCACGTCAATCAAAATTATATTCAATGATTTATCTCTATAATAAAATGCTAATCATGGTTTTTCCTAACACATATAAAAGTCTTGGTGTTGATGTGTTGTTTTAGTTCATTATTTGTTGAATGCGTTATCAGGTGAATATTCAAGATAGTTGATTAATTAATAGATATTTTGGTTTATATTGATTCACCCCCTCTCAACATCCAGTGTGTATTCAACAATTGTTAAAAGAGCATGTGGCAGATCCAAGATGGTGTGAAACTTGCACTTTTAGGCTCCAAGATTTGATGGCACAAATTTTCCTATTTGGAAGGAAAAGATGAAAGAATATTTGGAAACTTTGTTGAATGGTATTTGGGAGATTATTCAAACTAGTTTCAATCCACCTCCTCAAAGATATTTGACTGTTGATGAAGAAAAACAAAAGGAAACTAATGTGAAAGGAAGAGCAATATTTTTTAGCAATTTATGTGACACAAAATTGGAAAGGTGAAAGGTATAAAAAAAGATAAAGAGATATGGGATAAGTTGTTTTTTCTATATGAAGGAGATTCAAAGATAAAACAAGCAATACTGATGAATCTAAAATAGAAGTATGAGTTCTTAATAAATGTAGAAGATGAGAGTGTTGAAAGCTACATATACATAGTCATAGATGTTACTAATAGAATCAGATTTGTTGGCAGACATCTAGAAGATAGAGATAATAATTAAGTATTGGAAAGTGATCAAATTTGTGTGTTATGATTCACTTTTTGGTTGTCATTTATGGAAACAAATATGGCATATTGATCGATTGATCTGGAGTTAAGTTTAGGTGATTCTATTATGGAATCGACTAAGTACAAAGAAGAAATACAGAGTTATTTTGGGTATCAAAGATCAAGGTCAATGATTTATGTCAAGTGAGCTTAGAGGGAGATACTATGGGGTATGTACAACCTACATCTAAGATCAATTTAATTTTGGTGACGATTACAAAGAGTTATAGTTAATTGAAGATAGGCGACAGCAGCAGAACAATGATACAGGGCAGTTCAACTAAAGAGATGATTTGGGGAGTATGACATGGAATCCTAGAAAGCTAAGATAGATTATGATTGTTAATAATCTATATTTTTATTGTGTAAGAGATCTGACTATGTATTTTATATTTAATTTATTAATTGTATTTTGTATTGAGAGCTGACTATGTAATATTTGATTAAGAGAGCCGACTTGGTAAAGATATGTGCGCGCGTGTGTGTGTGTGTGTGTGTGTGTGTGTGTGTGTGTGTGTGTGTGTGTGAAGAATTTTGTTGATAAAATCATGAAGGTGTAATATGTGATATAAGAGATGCGAATGGTAGAGAAGAGGGTTGACAGAGATCACTAAAGAGCTATGATTGGAACTATCTAAGCATTGAAGATTCTTGTTTTGTTCATTACTAAGAACACTTTGTATCATAAGTATATTGTAAGAGTTGTAAGCTCAGTTGGACCCTAACAGGGTGTTGTATATCTTTAATGGGGTTGTATTCCTCTAACAAGGAATTGTATTATGTAATATTCAGCTCCTAATAGGGCTAGGTCTCCTAACATGGACATTATACTTTAGTGCATGCTTGTGGGTACCATCCCCACCAGGGTTTTCCTTTGGTCAGGGTTTCCTCGACCACAAATAATGGTGTTATGAATACTGAGTTATTTGTTTATGTTATTTTGATTTCTATATGCTTATGGTTTATATTGAATTGGTTTAAAGTTCATTTTAAGTATTGTAATACTTAGTCACCCCCCCTCTCAGTATTACCTAATCCTAACAATTGATATTAGAGATTTTGGCCCTTGGAGAGAAAGCTTAACAGCTTAAGGGAGATCAAAATGGATTCAGATAATTTGCAGGAGAACTTTGAAGATGCACTTGAAGACCTTGATAAGGAAAAAGCTAGAAAATGATGACTTAAGACTTAAATTAAGGAGAAAAGATGGATTCATAAAGAAATTAAAAGAACAACTTGAACTTTCTAGAAATCAGAGACAAGACCTTGTGGTTTAGATAAAGGAAGATTCAAACAATGATAATTTAGATCAGATGAAGCAACTTGAAGAAGAGAATGACACTTTGAAGCTTAAGAATGAAGCCATTGCTAGAGAAATTCAATTGGAAAAGGATGCTAAAAGAAAGATTGAAGAAGCTTTGAAAAATGAAAATATGTTGATAGAACAAATGAAGAATGAGGGTGACCATTACAAGAACAAGTATCTAGAATTGGAGAAATATAATCAGACCATAAAAGGTGAACTTGTTGAGACAAGGAAACACATTGAGAAACTACACATGAGCAGTGACTTGATCGATGAACAAAGAGACAGACAAAAACCTAAAGGAGATATGACTGGTATCGGCTTTAATGAAGCTGAATGTTCCAAGAATCAAGAAGAGAAACCAGATGTGAAGATTGATGTAGAAAAACCTACTCTTGAAGAACCTAAAGAACATATCAAACCTTTCAGAGGTAGATTCTCTGGTGGAAACAAGTTTGGACACATGAAAAGAGACTGCAGAGGTAATGCCCCTTTTCATACCTTTTCTTGTTATTGTTTTAACTATAGTGCTTATGGACACTAGAAGGCAGAATGTAGGAAACTCGCTCAATCTGGATATAGACAAGACAATAGAGGAGAACATACAGTGAGACCTACATGTTACAGATGTAATAAAATTGGACACATTGCAAATTTTTGTAAGCTGCAAGTAAATCGGGACAGAAGACCTCCTATATGTTACAAATGCAACAATCCAGGCCATATAGAAAAGTTTTGTAGGTATAATGGAGTAAAAAAAAAAAGAGTACCACCTCCTAGGAATACACAGAAGAATGACAATGATACTGGTAAGAGTATTGGAAAATTGAAGAGTGATTTTGATAGTTGTTTCAAGAAAGCAGAAGATAACAACAGTAGAAAGATATGGAAGATCAAAGAGACAAGTGAGATATTGGTTCAGGGAGAGACACTAGATGCTACTAGATCTTTGGTTGATGATAACAAAGCAAAATTGACCTAATTGGCCGATCATGGCCTTAGGGGGAGCATTGGATAAAGATATGAGAATATATTCCGCCCCTGATTTTGAGGAGTGAGCTCTAGCAAGCTTAGGTGTGATCGTGGCCGGCATCATGGAACTTATATTTAAGATCGCAACATCAGATGATGTATATATTTTGATTGCGAGATTTATAACAGACTGGATTGCATTGGGTAATGTGAGATTTTATAACTTAACATTGTATAAAGCACCGAAAGATTATTTATTTCCTTACCATTTAATGAGCAGTGACCTAAGGAGATGAGAGAGCAAAGAGATTCAGGCTATCTAGCAATTACCTTGCGTGATTGATTGAGGCAAATACTCAGAAGCCAGTGTGTGAGAGGTATTTACATCATCTACTTATACAGAAACTATGGATGCACCTATTATATTTGATTTTGTGGATAGACCTAGGTATAAATTCAAGAAACATCCTTTCAAATCCTGTGAAGAAGACCTTGAAGGAGCATTTTCCCAAATACCTCACGACATCTTGCGTGTAGAAGACATTAGGGCATATATTCATTGCAAGTATGACATAGTGGGTATCGATGACATTTCTACTGAAATGGAATACATGACTAATAATGGCATTATGAGAGATGAATTCAAACATTTTAATGATTTAAACATTATGAAAAATTTGGATTTACATGAATTCAGCTAAGAAGAATGGTTTAAGATATTGTTGAGCAGAGCACATGATTAATTTATTTGGATAGGTGAATAACCTGTGAAGATATGTAGTGAATTGATACATGAGATTACTGGATTGGACAATACTGGAATCATTCTTGTGGCAGAGAAACATGTTAAGAAGCAAGTTGAAACCCTAAGACACTTGAAATGGGATAGGCGAGCTATGATTGTGAATGACATTTATCTACAGTATATGAGATTAATTTCTATGTTACTTGGTTACAAATTCTACTATAGTAGTAGACCTAATTCTATATCTCCTAGAGTTATTATGATGGCCTATACAATGGTGAAAGAGAACACAAAGTATAACCTATGCGAAGTGTTGGCACAATAGTTTTTGGAGAATGTGAAGTTGATAAAGAAAGACAAATCCAAAACCTTCAGATTTGATTCACTTCTAATGAACATGTACATACACATTGAGCACAGATTTATAGGAATGCACCCTAGTGGTTGGAGAAAAGGGATACCTACTGGTATTCAGACTTCTAACAGTTATCAAAGATAGAACATCACATGGGTTTATGGAGAACTGTTTAGAATGATTAAGATTCTTCAGAGGAAGATGAAAGAAAGATATAGGATCCTTGAAGACTTAGTTGAAAAATACAAGTATACAATCTATTTCATGGTTGAAACTGATTGTGTATGCTTTGAGGCAGTTGTTTCAAGGAAGAAATGGTGTTATCCTATGGGATACAAAGTGAGTTAAGAAATACTAACTATGCAGATCGAACATGTTATGGCATCTGACGTAGATACATCTAAAAAGAGATGGGGTACTTATGAAGAAAAAATAGCTGAAGTGAGATAAGAACATACCAGTGGCTTGAGGAAAATAAAAGTGGAGAACATCATTCATGAATGTGGAGTTAAGGCAATATTTATTGAGGAAGAGTTGAGGTAAGTAAAGAGGAAATTGGCAGAACGATCTTCTGGATTGGCAAGTGCTAGTACTTCATCCCTTCCACATCCTGAAGTTATGATGACAACTACTACACCTACTATAGTCATTGATGTAGACACCCCTTTGTCAGCTTTGAAGACCTTGTAGGCAGTAAAATTGGCTCCTATAGTGAGCACTAGATCTACCAAACATAAATCACCACCTAAAGAATAAAGGACTGAGAGAGGAGAAGAAAGCTAAAACTAATAAACATATATGGAAACAAAACATGGAAATGATTGAGTAGGGAAAGCTAGCTACAATAGACAAGTACTATGACAGGTATGAGGAATCTGACAAACTTACGATTGAAGATATTGTAGTAAATCCTTTACTTGTTTTCAAGAAAAATCTATTGGAGATTGAGGCCAGTGTACCTAAAGATTTGTATGAAAGATTGGAAATAAGAAAATAGTTAGCACATATTGAAGATGAGACTATCAGATACCAATTGATTGATAAAATGTTACCTGTGATATCTATCCAAGAGAGAGATAGAATATTCAAAGAACTAAAACCATTATTGAGGACTAAGGCAAGGCTAGAGAAAATCATGGCAAGAAAGTATGAATATGTTAATGAAGAGACTAAGAGAGTACTGGATCAGATACTAATGAGTTATATTCCTGAGAAGACTCCACCTCCTAAAACTACAATGCCTATACCCTTAGAAATGGGAGAGAGTTCAAAAACAGCTGAGGACAATGTTGAGAAGAGAAAAGCTAACATGCAACTAGATTTATATGTTTCTGGTGTGCATGTGACACTTGACACTTCTCATGATGAGAAGGACCCTTTCGAAGGAAACATTGACAGTATTATGGTTGAAGAGGAAGAATAGAAAGAGGAAGAGGAAGTATGGAAAGAAATGAAGTAGGAAGAAGAAGAAAAAGATGAAGTCAAAATTGAGGTAAACACATCTTCTATCCTATTGTTGGCAAGCAAAGAAAAACCTATTGATGTTGATGTTGATCGCATGGATGAGGATGAGTTGGTGAGCTTAACTTTCACTGCACTTACTAAAGCAAAAGAGAGATTGGAGCAGAAGAGTGACAAGAAGACTAAGGAAATGTCTACGGAAATTGATACTATGAATAAATTGCTTCCAGTACCTATTGTTTTCTAGAGTAGAGATGATATAGAGAACCTGAAGATGACACTTGATGAGTTTGATGGTCACTATGAGAACTTAGTGAAGATTGTAGAAGATAAGGAAGAGAAGAGCTACTTAGAGAAGAAACTGATTGAATTTTTCCAGTCTATCTCATGGGACTTAGGAATTCTAAGAACTATTAGAAAAAATTCTAAGAGTTGTGTTGCACATGGAAGGAAACTATTCAGTTATTGCATGAACCCAATCATACATGTTCAGAACATTGAGGACATTATTTCTAAGGACAGGACAACCTTGAACAATATGATGGATAGTTGTGAGACCTCCTCACAATCTGTGATGAAGATGGACAGTGAAGTAACAATAATTTTGGATAAGCTAAATGTGTTGGATATTGAGAAAGGGAGAGTCATGACAAGGTTTGGTTTGTTGAAGAGTTTAATCACTCCTAAGCTATCATTCTTGAAACTCACTTATCTAACATGGAGAAGACTGCAGAAACACTGGCAAACTCTATGCCCACAGATTTGAAAGTAGCAAAGACAACATAATTTTCACTGAATGGACTAATTCATGTTAGTCAGCTATTGATTATGTCATGGAGTGCAGAAATGAAGATCTTGGAAGATTATTTTCAAGATATTCTGAAAAATGGTGAGGAAGCACTAGTCTTATTACTTTGTATGTACCTTTTTCATTGTTGTAAAAGGGGGAGAATAGAAGAGAATAAAAATTGGAGAAGAGAAAGAAATAATAATAAAATATGAGAAAAAGAAGAAGAGAGAATCAAATAGAAGAGGAAGAAAAGGAGAGACAATTTTGTTAGAACACTTAGTCAAATTTTGTTAAGTATTGTCATAAATGCCAAAGGGAGAGATTGTTGGAAAGTGATCAATTTTGTGTGTTATGATTCACTTTTTGGTTTTCATTTATGGCAACACTTATGGCATATTGATTGATTGATCTTGAGTTAAGTTTTAGTGATTCTATTCTGGAATCGACTAAGTACAGAGAAGAAATACAGAGGTATTTTGGGTATCGAAGATCGATATCGATGAGTTATGTCAAGAGAGCTTAGAGGGAGATACTATGGGGTATGTATGACCTACATCTAAGATCAATTTGATTTTTGTGACTGTTACAGAGAGTTATAGTGAATTGAAGACAAGTGATAGCAGCAGAACAATGATATAGAGCAGTTGAACTAAAGCGATGATTTGGGGAGTGTGACGTGGACTCTTGGAAATCTAATATAGATTATGATTGTTGATAATTATATTTTTATTGTGTAAGAGCACTGACTATGTATTTGATATTTTCTTTATTAATTGTATTTTGTATTGAGAGCCGACTATGTAATATATATGAAGAGCTGACTTGGTAAAGATATATATATGAAGACTTTTGTTGAGAAAAGCATGAAGGTGGAATATGTGATATAAGAGATGCAAATGGAAGAGCAAAGGGTTGATAGAGATCACTAAAGAGTTATGACTGGAACTATCTAAGCATTGAAGATGCTTGTTTTGTTCATTACTGAGAACACTTTATAACATAAGTATATTGTAAGAGCTGTAAGCTTAGCTGGCCCCTAACGGGGTGTTTTACACCTTTAACAAGGTTGAATTCCTCTAACAAGGAATTTTACTATGTAATATTCAGCTCCTAATAGGGCTAGGTCTCGTAACATGGACATTATACTTTAGTGCATGCTTGTGGGTGTCATCCCCACCAGGGTTTTCCCTTGGCCAGGGTTTCCTCGACAAAAAATAATGGTGTTATGAGTACTATGTTATTTTTTTATGTTCTTTTGATTTCAATATTCTTATGGTTTATATTGAATTGGTTTTAAGTTCATTTTAAGTATTATAATATTGATTCACCCCCCTCTCAATATTACCCAATCCTAACATTAAGATCTTATTAAACCTACCAAAGGAGTTCATACCAATGACATCTTCAACAAGGGAGAGCAATGATCTAAATGAGTTTTCAATTGATCACTTTATCGGTTCACTTATACATTTTAGACTGCAAAAGTTGAAAGGGAAAAGAGAGAGACCATGTTTGAAGTTTTAGAAGAAGTTGAACCAAAGACAAGTAATATATCAGAGGAAGATGAAGCATTTATTTTAAGAAGATTCAAGTGAGGCTCTAGTAAATACAAAGGTAACTTAACTCTTAAGTTCTTTAATTGTGGAAGAACAAGAAATTTTGCTAATTATTGCAAGCATGGGGAATATTAATGTGAATTGGAAGATGATGATACAAAAGTCAATCAAAGGAATGGTGATTTTAGGAAAATAAGAAGTTTCAAAGGATACTCCTATGAAGATGAGGATACTCATGAAATAATTAAGAAATCTCTATTTCTAACTATTTCACAAAAGAAAGAGGTAAAGAAAGAGGAGATTTCATTACATGCTAAAGTCCTTACATGTGCATGGGTTATGGATTTTAGATGTTCAAATAATATGATTGGAGACAAGAAAAAAATTATTAAGTTTGAAGAGTGTGATGGAGGAGCAATTAGATTTGTAGGAGAAGGGAGTGCACAAATCAAAGGTGTTGAAAACCATTTCAATTGATGGTATGCATAGAACTGATAAAGTTTATTATGCTTAAGGTTTGAAACATATTTTTTTAAGTGTTATTCAAATGTGTAAGAAAGGGTATGCCTTGGAAGCTACAATTGAAATAATTATTATATTTTCATTGATGTCAAATCTTAACTAGTAAGATAGTTTCTATCTAGTAAAGTACCATATCATATGATTGATGAAGAGGGTTTGAAAAGAGGAGATAAAAAGAAGACCTAGTGAAATGGTGGAGTTATGAGAAACTACAATGGGTACTTGATGAGTTGGAAAATTGACAAGATAATGTGTTTTTTATCTTTAACACCAAGTGAAGAATGGAAGACAAAAAGCTTAGTATTGATCGAGAAAAAGAGAACAAGATTAAGGAACTTAAGTTTATGTTGAGTGATGCGTGTGTCGACCAAGTGCCAATACATGTCGAGTTATACAATATTGACCAAGCATCAGTATTTACCTATTTGTCTAGTGATGACCGAGGAAGAACACATTGATGACTGAATGTCAGTATTTTATAGTTTGTGAAAGAATTGAGATCATAGCCAACACAGTTGAATTCTTGGGATATGTAAAGTTTGTTGAAGATAAGGATGAATGTCATGGAGAATTTAATGAGCATTTAATATATGTTTAACAATTACTATGTATGGATTCAAGAAGGATTTTTGTGAATTATCTAGAAAGTATAAGGAGAACAAAATATTGGAAGGAGTCATTAGATTTGACCAAACCCTAAGATCTACGGTGATGATTAAAAAGCAAAAGATCAAGCTACCTAATCAGAGAGGTATAAGATTAACCTATTTGTAGGTTATGGTATGTGGAGGTTGTGTTGGTACTCAAATAAACAAATTGTATTTCCTATGGACTTGCCAATCCAATGATGGGAAACCCAAGTGATTTGGCCAACTAACAAGTTTAACCTCGGGGAAAGGTTGAAACTTCTGTGATTCTGGCTCTACAGAACCAAGGCTGGTATGCCTAAACCTTATCCTTTAAGGCTTTTTATAGAAGATAATGAACACTTAAATATCTCCTTCACAAGTATGGCAAGTTACTTTGAAAGGAATCAAACTATAATCAATTGTAAGATAAAATTGCAAAATTGAATGCTTTGTGAGCTTGGTAAAGAATACTTTGTAAAATGTATATATAAATGAATGAATTTTAGAATATCTCAAAAAATGAAACAATGAATCAAATTTCTATCTTTAATAACAATCAGATCAGTGCCTATATCAACTTGTGCAATAGAGTCAATCCAACATTCAATCCTATGTACAACTTTGCAAGATGGTACTCAACCATGAACTATCTGACTGCTTTAGATGCAAAGAAGATTAAGGCATGTATTATATCCTTGTTATTTCAAATGAGTTTAATTCCTATGGTTGGGAGACCAGATGAACAAGAAGCCAGAAACAAATTAAGTTATCACACACTTCCTGATATTCAAACAATGATATGAGACAATAACTCTTCTGCATAAGCAACTCAAAAACAACAATTGAAATTCCTTCAATGATTGCAAAGGACTATCTGAATGAGAATTGAAACCTTGAGCCAAGAGAGACAGAAAAAACTTATCTTTTATTTATTATCAAAAATAGGTACATAAGAATCCATTTTCAGTTGTGATCAAAACTAAAACCATCTGAGAGATGAAAAATGTCACCACTAGACCTCTAAGACCAACCCCTGCATTGATCATGGTATCCTTATTTATATAATTTTCAAAGGATGTGTACAAGCTTTGGATCAATGAAACGGTTCATCTACAAAACCTAATCCCTAAGATCAACAACTCAACAGCCAAAATTACAATTAAGAATGACTTATCATCCTTCAGAAATAGTTATCGACCAAAGAGATAATATAATATCAAAATAATTTATTTATAATTTGTTAACAATCTCTAATATCTCTTTATCTTCTCCAAGATATATCAATGGTCATCTGCATATCTTTAGATCTTTCATCTTTCAATCCAGATTGCTTCATTTTTATTTTATTACATGTGAAACCCTTAACCCATGGTTTTAACCTTCACTGCAGCTCGACCTCAGGTTTTCTTCAGAGACTCGGCGACTAAGTGGTCTCATGATCTCTAATAATTTACCTTAACTATGGTTCTTATTCAGAGACTCGATGACCGAGGCCTTTAACCATTCTTTCAAACCCTTGGGTTCCATTCAAAGACTTGGCGACTACACCCTTATCTCTTAATCGCTAAATGAATTTGACTTTTCAAACCTTATCTGTCAATCACCCGACTACGGTAGATCTTCATATTTAATCATTCAGTCTTTCAGTGGGGCTGGGAAATGTGTCGATTAGGCGTAATGGCTTAATGAATAACAATCTTGCATCTTTTCCCTAATCCATCGCGCTCACTGTTGGATCTAACTAAAACCATTCTGCTTTTACTGCTCTAACTCCGACCTTTGAATTTATCTTTAACCGCACTTTGACATCGGGTTTACAAATGTCTCTAGTCTCCAAGTTGCAATATCTTTTCCTTGAGTCTAGGTTTATCTCGCGACCACCGTTAGATTTAATTAAGCTTTGAATGAGATCAATGATTATCATTAAGTTGCTATAAGATAAAATCATATTCCTTTTGCTCATAAGATCCCATGACTAAGGCATTTTTGAAAGTGCCAAATAAGATAGGATACTCCCTGCCAAGGTTATAAAGTAATTATAAAATGAATATTTAAATTGAAAAAATGGGCCAACAGTTATATTTATAAATTCAAATATATATAAGTCATTCAAAACATGAAACTTAACATATTTAATAGGAAAATGTAAGGAGTTAGATAGGATAAATGCATAAGGTAGAATAACTTCAGTAATAAACTATGAATGGAAGGAGGAAAAGCAAGCCTAAGCTAAGAATAATGATGTAGAAAATACTTCCCTAAATTATTTAACCATTCAAAATTAACTATAAATTTGGGTTCCACCAGTGGCTCTTTCTGGAGATGTGTGTTCATACTTGGACACAGCAATAGCTTAGTCATCTCTGGAGAAGAAGACCAAAATAAAGACAAGGAAACAACAATAAGAAGGCATAAACAAAAATTCTGAAAATAAAAATACAAGGTTAGGAATGCTTCCTGCTTTTAGGCAAAGAATGGTTTCAAATATTGAGCATGGGTTGGAAATTCTTGAACATGACCCTTTGTATCTTACAACAGGAAAATATTTTCTCCTGTACTATCAAAAATTACGTAGGGTCCAAGCCATAAAGCTTCAAATTTTCCATGCTTTCCCTTATCTTGATCTTTAGCACTCCACTTTAACACCCAATCTCCTTTCTAAAAATTTTTGTCCTTAGTTCTCTTATCATGTAACATTTTCATCTGCAACTGTTTCCTTACATTCTCTCTGTGTGCATCCATTATGATTTCATCCAATTCCATAAGTTGATCCATCCTATTGTCCATGAAATTCATGTCTTCTATTTGTTCTTCTTTAATAAATTAATATACAGGAAGTAGATTGTTCAATGGTAATCTAGCTTACTTTCCATAAACCAATTCATAAGGGGAAAATCCAGTGGATTTTTTAACTGTTATCCTATATGCCCAAAGTGCAAGGGGTAATTTGGAATCCCATGCTCTTTTGTTATTGCTCAACATTCTCTTAATGATTTTCATTATGTTCTTATTACTTGATTTGGCCTGACCATTCCCTTGCGGATGGTAAGGGGAAGAATATGACACGTTAATACCATAATTACTGCAAAATTTAGAGAATTCCTTGGATCTAAAACACATACCTTTATCACAAATGATCTTGCAAGGAACACCAAATCTTGTTAGTATATTCTTTGTCAAAAAATTTATAACCACCTTGCTTGTAGCTTGTTTACAAGGTATGGCTTCAACCCATTTGGTGAAATAATCTATTGCAACAAGAATCCATTTATGTTGCCCACTGGAAGCATCAATAATCTCACCAATAAAGTCTATACCCCACATTTGGAAAGGTTCTTCAGTTGACAAAGATCTGAGGGGTAATGCACCATCATATTTTAATTTCCCTAAGAAATTTTTACAAGCTTCACATTTTACAACATATGTATAACTATCTTTAAAAACATGTGGCCAGTAATACCCAGCATGAAGAATTTTATGGGCAATATTTTTTGTTGAAAAATGACCCCCACACTCTCCATCATGTAGCTCCTTGAAGACTGCATCTGCTTGGTACTTGTCTAAGAAAAATAAAAGGACACCCTCTCTATTTTTCCAGTACAAGTCTCCTGGAATTAGGACATATCTAGAAGCTTGCAATCTTACTGTCCTCTTTTGATTTTCATTTAAACCTTCTTTGCACTTGATGTGCTTAAGGAAATATATTATGTCAGTTTACCAAGGATATTTTTCAATACTTATCATTGATTCCTCAATGCTTACCTGATTTATCTGGATTGCTTCAATATTTGATTCTACCATAAGTTTTGCAAGAATTTGTCCTCTAACCAAATTTATTATTTGGATCTCCATATCAAACTCTTGGATTTGATTCACCCATCTGCATCTTATACATGTTACTTTAGATTGCTTAAATATATCTTTGATCACAACATTTGGCACATAAGCTATCACTTTAGCTCCTACCAAGTATGGCCTAAAATATTTTACTTCTTTAACTAGAGCATAAAGCTAATTTTCATTAATATCATAATTTAGCTCTACTGCTTGAAGATTTTTACTAAAAAATGTTATTGGTTGTTCATAACCCTCATCCTTTTTCTGTAACATAACTGCAACAATAGTATGATATGATGCAAAAGAAAACAATTGAAAAGGCTTTGAAAAATCAAGTGTCTTAAGGAATAGAGCTTCCTTAATAGTCTTTTTGATGTTAGCAAATGCCTCTATGGCTTCATTAGACCACTTAACTTCTACACCTTTCTTAAGCATCTTAGCAATGGGCTTGATAATTTCTACAAAGTTAGGGACAAACCTTCTTACAAAATTTATTTTTTCCAAAAAAGGATTGGATCCCTTTAATATTTTTAGGAATCTAAATCTTATCTATGGCTGCAATCCATTTAGGATCTATTATTACACCATCCTTTGATACAATGTGACCAAGAAGCTTTTCTTCAGTAACCCCAAAATGACATTTGTTAGGGTTTAGAAATATACCATATTCTAAAGCTCTCTTGAAAATATGCTCCAAGTGATTGCAATGATCGTCTGCCCTTTTGGAGTAAGCCGTTAAATCATCTTGATATACTGCCATGATGAGATCAATCAAACCATCAAAATCCACATCCATTGCTCTTTGGAAAGTTGCTCTTGCATTGGTTAATCCAAAATGAATTCTTGCATACACATAGGTTCCCCAAGGAGTGGTAAAGGTTGTTTTGTATTGTTCTGATTCCTTGACCTTCACTTGGTTGTACCCTGAGAACCCATCCATCATAGACAATAATTCATTTCTAGTAACTTTTTGTAAAAGAGCTTGCATATTAGGTAATGCATAATTATCTTTCAAGGAAGATATATTTAAGTTTCTAAAATCAACACACAACCTTATATCTCCATTCTTTTTTCTAACTGGGACCAAGTTTGATACCCATGTAGAATGTCTTATAGGCATAATTATTCCTACATCTCTCATCTTGACAAGTTCTTCTCTCATTTTGGGAGCTAGCATTGGGTTTATATGACGTTGTCTTTGTCTGAAAGGTTTTACATCTGGCTTTAGAGGGATTTCATGCTGAAATAAATCCTCTCGGTAGGCTTTAAGATCATCATATGACCATGCAAAGATGTGCCTATATTTTCTTAACAAACTTATCAAATTAGCTCTGATCTTGGGAGTGAGCCTTTTGCCTATAAATACTTATCTAGGAGTAAGATAATTTCCCAAGTTAATTTTTTCAATCTCTTCAAATTCATTACTTATCTTACCCCTTTTGAAATTTTCTTGATCATCAAATACTCCTTCTAGTGCTACCAAACCTTTGGGAATTTTACTTGTCTTCAGTTGAACAACCTCTTTTCCAAACAAGGTTTCCTTTCCATCATGGTTTTCAATATAACCATTCCAGTCTATGCATTGATCTTCATATTTGTCTTTATTGACCATAAATTTAATAAGGTCTCTGTCATCTTCAAATATTTGCCAATTCTGCACATTGTCAGGAACTGATGGTCTATTTTTTATCTCAACCTGCACAAACTCATCAAAAGGGATATCAATCTGCTTGATGGCTATATTAGCCATCAAGTCTGCAAGAAATTTTTTTGATCTTTCTATCCACTGAATTGAAAAAGCGTCAAAGAATTTAATTAAATCCCAAACCATATTTCTATACTATTTTAACTTAGGATTTTTAGTGGTGAATTTATTTCTAACCTGAGAGACAATTAATTCAGAGTCACCAAAAACTGAAAGCATCATAATACCATATGACTTTGCAATAAGTAAACCAAGAATTAATGTCTCATATTCTGAAACATTATTTGTGCATTCAAAATTAAGTAAGAAGGAAAACATAAAGATCTTACCACATGGGGACACAAAAGTGACCCCAGCACCATTACCTTCTTTACTACATGCTCCATCAAAAGTCATTCACCAAAGTTTATCTTGATTTTCCTGCAAATGCACTTCAATTGGATTGTCAATTTTCAATATTGGTTTAGCAATACTTACCTGAAAATTGTCCATGTCTGAATGGAAACAAATTATCTTTTCCATCCCAATGTCTTTATCAATGATATATTGAGATCTAGGCTCCCTGTAAATTTTTACTTCCCTGCCATTCACTGGAATAGTAGCATAAGATAGATCCAATAGAATATGACCACCTACCAGG
This sequence comes from Thuja plicata, assembly GCA_018584345.1. Lineage (NCBI taxonomy): Eukaryota > Viridiplantae > Streptophyta > Pinopsida > Cupressales > Cupressaceae > Thuja > Thuja plicata. Next base: position 673,311 of record MU228380.1, on the reverse strand, counting down.
TTAGACCATTTCCTAGATAAAATAATTCCATAATAAGAAGGCACTTCAACAACAGTGATATTAATTTTATATGAAATTTCAGGACAAGGAAATTTAAATTCTACATCTTTCATGATACCAACAACAGGTATAGACCTATTGTCCATATTGTAGCATTTCCCATAAGTTGTATCCACCTTCATTCCAAGCTCTTTCATGACTTCTGCAGGCATAATGTTCATTGTTGCTCCTGAATCTATCATACAATTCTTAAGAAATTTATTGTTAATTATCAAAGTGAGATAAAAAGGATCACATGTGTTCCATTTTGAGAAATATAAGTTCCTAAATAAACCATAGGAGGATCTTCACTTACTATTCTTTGATTAAGTTCCTCATTTAAAAAATTACCTATATTAGACAATACCTTTATAGTTTCATCTTTATATTCAGGTACTTTCATCATTTCAAACAAAGGAATATAAATTTTTACCTGAGATAAAGCATTAGATATGAAAGAACTATTATTAGGGATAGACTTACTAACCATTGTTTTCTCCTTTGCCATTTTAAGTGTTTGATGAGAACCTACTTGTTGGCCTGCTTTTGCATCATCATCTTTGGTTCCTTTTATGCCAGGTTGACTCGCCTTCCTTTTTGGCACTTTGATAGATGTTCCTGCAAGATTTCCCTGATCAACATTTACTGTTTTGTTCCTTAGTTTGTAATTACTCCTTGCTTCTTCAAGTGTTGCAACAGTATATGCTTCCTTTTCCTCATTTGTTAATCTTCTGATAACTGATGTTTTTCCATGTTGTTTATCATAATGATATATTCTATTCAGATCTTCATGGTAAACATATTCTTCTTCAGAAGAATTGTAATCATCTCTTCCCCACATTAGGTCTGATGAAACATTATTCACTGCAGGCTGTTGTTCCTCATTCTGATCTTCCTCTTCTTGAAATCTCTCGACCACAACACAATCATTAAGGGAATGTGGTAGATTACAAGCATCACACCAAGGATAGTCTTCCACAAAATGATTGATTCTTTTCAATGTATCGGGTGTTTCCTTAGTGTAAGACTGCTTTTCAGGTCTTCCATCTCTCCATTCGGTCTCATATGGCATGTCTTGTAATCTAAATCTTTCATTTTTAGGAAATGGTGACCTGTCATTTTTAGTAAATGTTGGTCTATCATTTTTTCTTTATTTTGCATTCAAGTTCTTTAGCATATCCATAATATCTTTTAAATCATTCTTTTCAGGAACTTTTGGATTGTGTAATTTAGTATCACTTCTTTTATCTATTCTTCCAGCAACCATTCTATTGTTTTCAATAGTGGTAGAAATTTTGAAAGATTGTTGTAATGTTGCAAGGCCTTGTGATCTAATCTTATAATGTGTTTTACTATCAAATGTAGTTAGATAGAAATCTATCAGAAAAAAATTGATAGGCATTATATCTCTTAGAACTCTATTAAGAACTTTATTAAAACTTTTATTGAATTCTTCAACTGATTCATTAAAGTTCTTTTTAATACTGGTTAACTCATGAGAAGTAAAAGATGTGTCATTATGATCACCAAACTGTTCAATGAATTGATTTACAAAACTACACCAGCTTGAAATGGATCCATCAGGCAATCCTCTATACCATTTAGCAGCATCTTTAGTTAATGATTGGACAAACAACTTCATAAAAATGTCTTCATGGTTTCCATCTAACTCTTCAATAGTGTTCTTCAAATTTATGGTATGTTGTTCAGCAGATTCCACTCCATTCCTTGAAAATTTTGGAATAGCATTCCTCAAATCACTTGATATGGTATTTGGATATCCAACTATCCCACTGAAATCCAGTTGTCTATATCTTTCCACCACCATTGGAGCTCTTCTTCTCTGGCCCATGTTGTGTTGGTTTCCATTCTGACCTTTGAGATTTTGATGATCCATGCTATGGTGATTTTGTCCACTTCTATGACCATTACCCATTCTTTGTTTTCTAGGATTACCTCGGTCATATTTTTCTGCATTGTTTGTTTGTCTCCAATAATCATTTATTCCACTATTGTGACTACCTCTCTCATGCCTTCCTTTGTTATCAAGTTCAAACAATGGATTTGTGTGATCATTTTTGAAAATTGGTTCTCCATTTTTTCTATGAGGATTGTACTTTGGTTGCCCATTACCCTTTGATATCTCCTTTTCTCTTGTCTCCTCTTCATTCTCAAATACTGAATCCAACTCACTTCTCCTTATTTCTAACTTTTCCAAGGATTCATCAAGTAACCTTTTCATAGCTCTCAATAAATTTGGATTTTTTTTCCATATTCAGTTAGTTTACTCAATGTAGCATATAGGAAATTGTCTTCTTCATCATATTCTTTGTTATGTATGTGGAGCCTAATCAAACTCAGTTTCTTTCAGTGTGGTTTCCCCCCAGACTTATCTACAGGGGTTTGGGGGCAGTGCCCCCAAGCTCAAGGTCAAGGGGTAGAGCCCCTTGCGGGGTCCTGGGGCAGTGCCCCAGGCGGGGTCAAGGGGTAGAGCCCCTGATGGGGTCAATGACTTAATAATATTGTAAAGGGTCGACCATCAATTTTCTATTAGTCAGAGTTTTTTTTGCCTTAATTAGGTTATGTAAAAAATATGTGTGTAAAGGGCTTAGGGTTTAGAGCTTCATCATTGTATGAAGGGATTTTTGTAGCTTCCTACGGTGGTATTGAGTTGCAGGTTTCAGATTGTAATTACTGGATAATAATAAAGATATTGGACTCATTGTTGGTGGACGTAGCCCAGGGATTGGGTGAACCACATTAAATCTCTGTGTCTTTTGTTCTCTTCCGTGCATCAATATTTGCATTTTTCTTCTTATTATTCTAACATTCTTCTTCTATTTCTTAAGCTAAATTTGATCATCTTCATAGCCAAAGGGATTTATAAATTCATCTGAATCATAATAACTTACATTATTGAAACCAGTAGTCTCTCTATCAGGAAATCTTTTATTTCTGATATACATCTTGTCAACAACCTCTTGCTTACTTCTTTTCAAACTTTTCTACAATTCTAATTCAAATTGGTCTGGATGCAAAGATCTTCTGCCCAACATGAATACTTACAATAAAAAATTGTAGAGTCACCACCTTCTTGTCAGAAGGAAAATATTGCTTTCTCGTCTTATGGATTCTTTCCCTAGTAGAGTGGCCAATTTGTTGGTGCTCAAATCAACAGATTGGATTTCCTATGGACTTTCCAATCCAATGATGGGAAACCCAAGTGATTTGGCCAACTAACAAGTTTAACCTCAGGGAAAGGTTGAAACTTCTACAATTCTGGCTCTGCAGAACCAAGGCCGGTATGCCTACACCTTATCCTTTAAGGATTTTTATAGTAGATAATGAACACTTAAATCTCTCCTTCACAAGTATGGCAAGTTACTTTGAAAGGAAGCAAACTGTAATCAATTGTAAGATAAAACTGCAAAATTGAATGCTTTGTGAGATTTGTAAAGAATACTTTGTAAAATGTATATATAAATGAATGAATTTTAGAATATTTCAACAACATGAAACAATGAATAAAATGTCTATCTATAATAACAATCAGATTAGTGCCTATATCAACTTGGGCAATAGAGTCAATCCAACATTCAATCCTATATAAAACTTTGCAAGACGGTACTCAACCATCAACTATCTAACTACTTTAGATGCAGAGAAGATTAAAGCCTGTATTATATCCTTGTTAGTTTAAATGAGTTTAATTCCTATGGTTGGAAGACCAGATGAACAAGAAGCCAGAAAAAAATTAAGTTATCACACACTTCCTGATATTCAAACAGTGATATGAGACAATAACTCTTCTGCATAAACAACTCAAATACAGGAATTGAAATTCCTTCAATGATTGCAAAGGAATAACTAAATGTGAATTGAAACCTCGAGCCAAGAGAGACAGAAAACACTTATCTTTTATTGATTATCAAAAATAGGTACATAAGAATCCATGTTCAGTTGTGATTAAAACTAAAATCGTCTGAGAGATGTAAAATGTCACCACCAGACCTCTAAGACCAACCCCTGCATTGATCCTGGTATCCTTATTTATATAATATTCAAAGGATGCGTACAAGCTTTAAATCAATGCAACGGTTCATCTACAAAACCTAATCCCTAAGATCAACAACTCAACAACCAAAATTACAATTAAGAATGACTTATCATCCTTCAGAAATAGTTATCGACCAAAGAGATAATATAATATCAGAAAATTTTATTTATAATTTGTTAAGAATCCCTAATATCTCTTTATCTTTTGCAAGATATATCAATGGTCGTCTGCATATCTTTAGATCTTTCATCTTTCAATCTAGATTGCTTCATTTTCATTTTATTACATGTGAAACCCTTGACCCATGGTTTTAACCTTAACTGCAGCTTGACCTCAGGTTTTCTTTGGAGACTCGGTGACTGAGTGGTATCATGATCTCCAATAATTTTCCTTAACTATGGTTCTTGTTCAGAGACTCAGCGATCGGAGCCTTTAACCATTCTTTCAAAACCTTGGTTTCCATTTAGAGACTTGGTGACTACACCCTTATCTCTTAATCGCTGAATGAATTTGTCTTTTCAAACCTTATCTGGTGATCACCCAACTACCTTAGATCTTCTTATTTAATCATTCAGTATTTCAGTGGGGTCGGGACATGTGTTGATTAGGCATAATGACTTAATGAATAACAATCTTGCATCTTTTCCCTAAGCCATCACGCTCGCTGTTGGATCTAACTGAAACCATTCTGCTTCTACCACTCTAACTCTGGCCTTTGACTTTATCTTTAACCGCACTTTAACATCGGGTTTACAAATGTCTTTAGTCTCCAAGTCACGATATCTTTTCCTTGACTCTGGGTTTATCTTGTGATCACGCGACCACCGTTAGATTTTATTAAGCTTTGAATGAGATCAATGGTTATCATTAAGTCGCTATAAGATAAAAGCATATTCCTTTTTCTCATGAGATCCCGCGACTAAGGCATTTTTGAAAGTGCCAAATAAGATAGGATATTCCCTGCCAAGGTTATAAAGTAATTATAAAACAAACATTTAAACTGCGAAAAGGGGCCAACAGTTATATTTATAAATTCAAATATATATAAGCCACTCAAAACATGAAACTTAGCAGATTTAACAGGAAAATGTAAGGAATTAGATAGGATAAATGCATAAGGCAAAATAAATTTAGTAATAAACTATGAATGGAACAAGGAAAAGCAAGCCTAAACTAAGAATAATGATGCATAAAATACTTCCCTGAATTAGTTAACCATTCAAAATTAACTATAAATTTGGGTTCCACCGGGTTGATTTAGCTGATTGGAAAATCTAAGCAGAAGGCAGAGAAGGCTGAGAAGAGCAGTATAGAACTATTAAGTGGTGATGACTTGACAGATTTACAAGATAATCAGAGAGATGGAGATGATAATGGAGGCCAGTCAATGAATAATAATTTGAGCTAAAGTGGATCTTGATGACATGTAACTGATTAAATGTTTGATAATGCTAAGTTGAAGATAATGCAAAGCATTAAATCAGTTAATGGTTTGTATTGTCATTGATGTCAAACTTGATATCATATGTACGGTCATGTACATAATGCCAAAGATTTTAGAGTATCAATAGAACAAAGGTTATGCTTTCAGCAATGCATAAAAGTCAAGTACTCACTAAGTGACAGACAACACTGACAGAGTGCACACCATCGGTAAGGCAAAGAAGAAAAGTCACAGTGATACCTGACAAGCAGAAGACAATGTTGCCCGATGAAGCAAAACCACAGGATGCCCGACGAGCTGAAAACAGAGTTGCCTGACGAGTAAAAATCTAATGATTCCCAACGGACGGAGATCCTAAAGTTAACTGGAGTCATACTGACAGAACTGTCAGTTGTCACCGATAACTAACTGAAGAATAGACCGAAGGAACAGAGAGTTCAGAAAATGAAAAAATATCTAGCTAGCAAGAGCTAAAAGATAGACTTAACTGGTTGTTTTCTTTGTTTTATTCGACCAGAGTTAAGTAATTGATTTAAAAAAGATTTGTACAGTTGGCAAGAAGATAACCACGAGATAAATCAGGAGTTATGCTTTAAATCAAATTGGCTGGATTGTTTTTCACGCCAAGAATCAAGAATCAAGAATCAAAAAATAGTGAATATCATGTCTATATAAGAGACAAGCTTAATTCATTTTCAAAACATCACATTCATGAAAGGGCGATTAAGGGGAGTGAATGAAAAGAGGATGTTGAAGAGAAAATGATGAAGAACATCATACAGTCCTGATCAATCAAGCTGAAGGAGAGCTAAAGAATTCTGCAGACACCGATGAACAATGAAGCACAACATCACAGAGCAGAAAGTGTGGAGCACAAAGAATTGAATTGATACATTGATCAGAGAGGTAATGTACTTAAATAGATCTAAAAATCTGCAATTCAAAGTTGTATTAGAAACAGGTCATAGTGTTTCATTTTAACCATTGAAGCATCAAATCTCTTAACAAAGTAGGACTTAATAGTCTTCTATATATTGAGGTACATCCCAAGGAGTGCCAAAAAGGTTGATTCATGAAATTAGCATTGGATTTTCCCGATACCTATTGATAGACTAAGAAGGAGGTTGATTTAAGGATGGTAGCAATAGATGCTCAATACTAAGTGACAACCTCTATGTATAAAATCCTCTAACAAGGTCGCACTTAACAGTGTGTTTGTAACCTTTAACAGGGTTGGCTCCTAACAGGGCTCACTTCAGAAGAGTGAAAATTTGGGGTAC
>MU228380.1:654550-666396 GCA_018584345.1 Thuja plicata | reverse complement strand
TTAAATCATTTAATTATTAGTCTATTTACTCTATGCTTAAGTTTCACTTAGGCAGCTTTATAATTCTTTAGGGTTTCTCCTTTAGGGTTTCGTGATTCCTTTTATAAGGATTCACTTCTTTGCATTTGAAAAGGTGATGGTAATCTTTTCAGTTTATGGTTAATAGAAGCTTTATTCTTTTCAACATGGATTTCATATCTCTGGCTTTTTGGCCTCCATAGCTCTCTTTCTCTTCTGTCTTGCTTCTAATCTGTGACAGGTTTGCATGCAGGTGATCTTGGGAGATTAGCTTTCAGCCTAATCCTAACATGGTATCATAGCCATCCTGCAGCTGGCTGTTCGTGTTTTGTGAAAGTGTATCAGAAGCTGGAGGTTCCTCTGGTTTTTTAGAGGGTTTCAAAAGTTCTTTCGGTGTCTTCTATTGGATCTGGGGGGTCTTTATTTTTTGAGACACTTTGGACCAAAACTGACCTCACGGTTGCGTCCAGAAGGCCCAAAAACCCCAGAATCTATATAAAGTTTGTCTATTTTGGACAACTTGACCTCGAGGCAAAAAAAATTTGGTTTCTAGTGCCATACAGGCACAGAAACTGAGAAAAATTAATTAAAAAACCTTTATTTTTTAAGGTTTTCATGTGTTTTAAAAATGCGCGCAATGCAAAACAGTTTGGGCCACCGTCGCGCCACCGGCGCTCCACCGCCGCCGGTCGGTGACCGGCCCGTAACCCCTCCTCTTCTCTGCGCGCTCCGCGCCCCCAACCTCTGCCACCCTCCGCAGCCCCCGCCGCCCGGCTCCGCTGCCCACCGACCTCTGCACCGCCACCCCTATGGCCCGTCCTGCTGCTCCGGCCTCCGCGCTGCCCCCGCGGCCTCCGCCCCGCCTGGCCCGCGCCGCTTCGCCCGCCCGCTCAGCGCCGCCCGGCTACCCTGTCGCCCGGCGGGTTTTCTCAGCCCCCGCGGGCCTTTTGAATAGCGGCTGGTCATATGTATGACCAAGGGCTGCGGCCCAGCCCCCTGAGCACGCCATGCGCCCGAGGGCCCAAATTTTTTAGCCCCAGGGGCTTATTTCTTGCATTTTGGAGCTTTTTGGGGCCTTATTACTGTTTTCGCTCTATATGGAGCATACGGAGGCCTTTTTTGGACTTCATTATATCGTCGGAAAGCTCTTTCCGAGATCTTTCTGACTATGGTGATTTGGTTTTTTGAGTCTACTATTTTGATAGCATTTTTGGATTTTGAAGTCTGATATGTGTTTTTGCCTTGTGGGAGTCATATCTGGCTCATCCGGACTCCATTTTTGGCAAACCAGATATCGTCAAAAAGCTGGTTCAGTGATCTATTCAGTTGCAGGGGTATTTTTTCAAGATTCTACTCCAGGTTTTCTCTCCTCTGAGTTTGGCGGTTTATGCACTCTGGTGGATTGCTTGGTTCTACAGGTCCTGGGATCTCTTCTACTGTACTTCTGGCTCACTCTTCTTTCTGACTTTTGAGCATTGTATGCTTCTTCACTGTTGCATTCTTATTCTGTAAACGCACTGAGATAAAGTGTCTTTTTCTGCATTTCTAGGATTTTGAACACCTTGTATGGTTATTGTACTTGCACTCTGTTATAAAGTGTCATGGGTGGTTATGATGCTTATGCCATTTTAGGCGCATCCACCTTTGTCAAGTGAGTGTACCTTCCATGACTTTAGCCCATGCTGTGTGTCAGTGACACTGCCCCTTATCCTATGCTTGTACTTATGTTGCACTGTTGGTGTTCCTGGTTCTTTCTTCTGCAGATGTTTCAGGCATTGCATTTCAGTGTTCTTGTCACCTCTCCCAGTTCAGCATTATGGGGGGGTTCACCTATTGGTTCTATTGCTTCCTGGTTCTTTCTTCTGCAGATGTTTCTGGCATTGCATTTCAATGTTCCTGTCACCTCTCCCAGTTCAGCATTATGGGGGGGTTCACCTGTTGGTTCTATTGCTTCCTGGTTCGATTGATCAGCTCTTCTGACATTGTATTCTCTACCTGGTCATGCACTTCAGTGGGGGTTCCAGCAGTTTCTTCTGACAGAGTTTTCAGCTTCATGCTTCGGAGATGCTTCTTTCTCATTCTTGTTCCTTTCTCTGGGACACCTTTTTCCCTAGATTGAAGGCTCAGTTTCCTTCATCTAGTTCATTTCTTGTACTTGGGTACCTGATCAGGCCTTGTTGCCGGGACCCATCTTTCCTTCTTTCTGCAGTAGTTTAGTTGTTTTGCTTCTCCCTAAGTTACACTTAAGGGGGGGTGTTAGAGTAGTCATAGCATAGCTAATAATTAAATCATTTAATTATTAGTCTATTTACTTTATGCTTAAGTTTCACTTAGGGAGCTTTATAATTCTTTAGGGTTTCTCCTTTAGGGTTTCGTGATTCCTTTTATAAGGATTCACTTCTTTGCATTTGAAAAGGTGATGGTAATCTTTTTAGTTTGTGGTTAATAGAAGCTTTATTCTTTTCAACATGGATTTCATATCTCTGGTTTTTTAGCCTCCATAGCTCTCTTTCTCTTCTGTCTTGCTTCTATTCTGTGACAGGTTTGCATGCAGGTGATCTTGGGAGATTAGCTTTCAGCCTAATCCTAACATTATGTGTGTATGATTCATTTATTTATTGTTTTTTATCTAACATAGTTAACACAGGGTTGATCGGTATACTCTACTTATTTACTGAGTTTTGGTAAATAGTTATACTGCTTATCGATAATCAAGGAGAATAAGGACAGACAAGGAAAACCGACAGACAGTTATTCATTATAAGTATTTCATGGAATGCATCTTGTAGGGACTTAATAATCTAAGGCTTATTTGATTGGTGGTTAATGTTTGAAGGATAAATAATTAAGGCCACTGATTCACCCCCCCTCTCAGTTATTACTAACAGATCTGTATTTGCAAAGTGAGTTGTATGTTTCAAATCAAAATTGTTGTTACTTTCTAAGCATTGTATTAGTCAAAATCCTTTAATCAAGGTTGACCTAACATTCATTTGTTAATCCTTTAATCAAGGTTAAATTCTAATGGAATGATCTAAGTCCTCTAACAAGGCTCATTTTTAACAGGATCACACCTAACAATGTGTATTGTAACCTTTAATAGGGTTGGCTCCTCACAGAGCTCACTTCAGAAGACTGAAATATTGGTAGCATGTTACTGGTGGTTTTTCCCATATTGGGTTTCCACATTAAATCTCGGTGTCATACTTGTGTGAATGTTATTTGATGTGTTTATTGTTAAGATTTATATTCTACAAGTTGATTACTTTAGGATAGTGGACTGCAAGTTTATGTCACTTATCATATGTTATAGATACCGAGTGGATTGTTGAGTAGATCTAAGTTGGTTAAAGTGTTTAAAAGTTCAATTGGTACATCTGGACCTAAGGATAACTAATCCCCCCCAGTTATTCTAAATCATTCTAACAGTATGAAGTTATGTAAAAAAGTGATGGTTATATTATCAAAAGGAAAAAGACTGGTAAAAGGGTTGCATAAGGTTTTAGGACTACTGAGAACATATATTACATTGAAGACAAATGTTAGAATTATTTTTTCTAAATCAATGCAATGTAAGTTGAGGACATGAAGTAGAAAAACTCAAAATGGAGCTCAAACAAGACAAAGTGGATTCTAAATTACTTAAGAAAATTTAGGAAATAAATACTGAATTAGAAAAACTAGTGGAAAACAAAAAAGGATTTGGTAGAATGGAAGCAGGTGGAAGACAAAAAGGTTTCGGTAGACCAGAAGCAGGTGAAAGATAAAAAAATGTTTTGGGAGATCAGATGTAGACAAAAGACAAAAAACAAGGATTGATAAATCATAGACTTCTTCCTATTCATTTGAGGTATTCATCTTTTAATGGAGTTTTTTTTCTTGCAATAAAGTAGGACAGAGAGCTAATGAGTGTATAAGTCAAAAAAGGGGTTATGCTTTTAATGGAAGATGTTATCATTGCAATAAATTTAGACATAAGGCAGTTGTGCAGAAGTAGAATGAATATGAATATAAATGTTAAGAACTTCAATGGATATTTCTATGGTTGCAATAAATATGGACATATAAAGGTTGAATGCAAGATAAACACCAATATCAAAAATAATGAATCTGCAAAAATGAAAAAAGGATGGCCCATTTTTCTATAGTTGTAACATGATATGGCATATTACAAGGTTTTTCAAAAATAGGGATTAAAAGGATGATCTTCTGATTGTTTAAGAAGATTAGAATTGTTTGGGTAAATATGTTGTTCTATGGACTATTGAGGAAGAATGTATGAGCATTATTGAAAACTTGATCAAAATTCCTAAGGATACTATTGTTTCAAGAAGTGAATTTGTCAAACAACATTCCATCAATGTTGGTGAAAGGAAAGACAAATATAAGGGAAAGAGAATGAGAAATATTTCTACTAAGGCTTCATCCTCTGGTAAAAAAGAAAAGAAATTCAAAAGAATGTATTCAGAGAGCTACTCTTCTCTGGTAATTTATCCAAGTGACAATAAAGAGAAATATTAGAAAGGTGTTGGTGAACAGAAGGAAACTGTAGGAGTTGATGTTCATACTGCTACTAGTGAGGAGCATGTTGATTCTCTTGTCTCATCATATGAAGATGATCTAACAGTTGAAAAGATTCTTATGATGCAAATTCAATTTGAAGGACTTAAGACCGTTGAAGATATGTTCCATGAAGTTCCACCATGTGATGAGGATATTTTTGTGTTTCTATGGGAGAAGCTTGGGGTTGTTACCCCTCCTTCTAACTAAGTGCAACAGAGTGGTGCGTCTTTCTAGGGGGAGATTTTAGGCTTTTTTTTAGACTGGTGCTAGTGGTTGTTCTCAAGAGGAGAAGTGGTAAGTATATTTTTGGCCTTTATCCTTGATGGCAAAGGGGGAGAAAGATAAGAAAAAAATTTATTTGACAATGTGTTTTATAGAAGTTTGAAATATATACAGTAAGTTTTTTGTTGTTTCTGTTAGGGGGAGTTGATGATAAATAATATATTAATGAAACATTTTTGGTGGTTGTTTTCCATCAATGACAAAGGGGGATATTTTTGGAAATATATGTTTGGTTTTTATTGTCTAGTTGTCATTGATGTTAAGCACTATGGTTAAGAGGTGTTTTTAAAAAAAATGTAGTCCAGAGGTATTTTTTGATGACATCTTCAGGTATATCTAGTGGTCCAGATAAGTATGGAACATGGAAGTTGTTACAAAAGAAGTAAGGTTGTGTGTTGGACATGATAGTACTACAGAAAAGTGGAAGATAGGTATGTATTTTAGAGATCATGTGAGAATGGTGTTTGTTAGTACTTTAGTGATATATTCTTTGGTCCAGAAGTCAATAGTTCATAATGTTGATATTGTGGTGACTGATCATGTAGTGGGTGTTGATATTGTGTCCCTTCTCAGGAAAAAAGAAGACTGACATTGTAAAACCCTAAAATGGTCAATTTTAGAGGTTGCCCTAAAACACATGTTATAAGCGGTTGAGATGAATAATGCATTGTAATGTTGGTGTACTATTTTGCTAGATAATAAGAAAGGGTAGATGGCTATGTAGGTGGATGTAGCCCAGGTTTTGGGTGAACCATGTTAAATATGTGTGTTATATGTGTTCAATTTTATTCTTCTTTTGTTTCTACATATAACTGTTTAATTTATATTGTTCTGGATCTGTCAAACCCTAACAATTGGTATCAGAGAAAGGTTTGTTGTTGTAGATTGACAGGACTTTCATATTTGAGTGGGAGAAATGGAGGATTCCAAATTCAAGATTGAAAAATTCAACGACCAAAATTTTTAGTTATGGAAAATGCATATGGAAGATTATCTGTATCAAAAGGATATGTTTAAGCCATTAGAAAGAAAAACCAAGAAACAAGGAACTATTTCAAATGAGGACTATGAGATCTTGGATAAAAAGGCACTGGGATCTATTCAATTATGCCTCACACCGTCTGTAACATTCAACATATCAAAGGCAAAAATGACAGTAGAGTTGATGGAGTTATTGGCTAAGTTACACAAGAAACCCTCAGCTTCAAATAAGGTATTTCTTATGAATTGTTTGTTTAATATGAAAATGGGTAAGGGGGGATCTATAGAGAATCATTTAAATGAATTTAATATAGTCACTAGTCAATTGTCATCCGTACAAATTTCATTTTATGAAGAGGTTAGGGCTCTCTTAATTTTATGTTCTTTGCCAGAAAGATGGAATAGCTTGGTTATGGCTGTAAGAAACTCTGTCTCTAGTTCAAATACATTGAAATTTGATGAAGTTGTTGGTGTTATCCTAAGTGAGGAAATGCGACAGAAAATCACAGGTGAAACTTCAACCTCATCAGGTTCCGCTTTAAACGTGGAGAACAGAGGAAGAACAAGTGAAAGAGGAAAAGGCCCTTCACATGACAAGTCACGAGGGAAGTCAAAGAAAGGACATTCTCAATTTAAAGGAAAGAAATATTGCTGGTACTGTGGAAAGCCTGGTCACCTGAAGAAAGACTGTTGATCTTGAAAAAACAAATAAGGAGATGGTAATGAAGATAATAGTAAGGAAGCTAATGTTGCAAGTAATACTTTAGAAGATGCTTTAATCTTATGTTTGGATAATGTTAATGATTCCTGGGTAATTGATTCTGGGGCTTCATTCCATGCTACACCCCATAGAAAATATTTTCTAGATTATGTTCTAGGTAATTTTGGACAGGTATATTTGGGTGATGATGAGCCCTGTCCTATTGTTGGGAAAGGGAAAATAAAGATCAAGTTGCCAAACGGAAATGACTGGGTACTGCAAGAGGTAAGGCATATCCCTAATTTAAGAAGAAACTTAATTTTTGCAGGACAACTGGGTAGTAAAGGCTGCATATTCATGTTTATAGACAATGTCTGGAAGGTCACTAAAGGTTCATTAGTAGTAGCTAAAGGTTTGAAAATAGGCACCTGGTAACACTTATTCTACCTTAGCTGGTACTAATAATATTAATGCAGGGAAAGCTACTATAGATGTTGCAAGAATAGATTAAAAAATGTGGCACCATAGGCTTGGGCACATGAGTGAGAAAGGGATGAAAATCCTTCACTCTAAAAATCTGTTGCTAGTACTGAAAAATATCGATTTAGAGTTTTGTGAAAACTGTGTTTATGGTAAATAGAAAAGAGTCAGATTTATCAGAGTTGGGAAAGAAAAGAAGAGTGAGAAGTCAAAGCTAGTGCATTCAGATGTATGGGGACCAGCTCAGGTATCATCTCTTGGTGGCTCTCATTATTATGTTATTTTTATAGATGATTCAACCAGGAAAACATGGGTATATTTTCTGAAACAAAAATCTAAAGTTTTTGAAACATTTAAGAAATGGAAATCTTTGGTTGAGAATTAGACAGGAAAGAAGTTGAAGTGTCTCAGATCTAATAATGGAGGTGAGTATTGTAGCACAGCCTTTGAATATTAATGTTCTATCAATGGAATTCGAAGATAGAAGACAGTTCCAGGAACCCCACAAGAAAATGATGTGTCAGAAAGAATGAATAGGATAATCATGGAACGTGCAAGGAGCATGAGATTGCATGTTGGACTGCCCCTTCATTTCTGGGAAGATATTATAAACACTATAGTCTATCTGATAAATAGAGGACCTTTAGCTCCTTTGGATGGTAGTATTCCAGAGGAAGCATGGGCTAGTAAAAAGGCAAAATTATGCATTTCTAAAAACTTTTGGTTGTGAATCTTTTGTCCATGTTGATAAAGAAAATAGAACCAAGCTTGATTCTAAGTCTCAAAAATGTACCTTCATTAGTTATGGAGCAGATGACTATGGTTATCAGTTATGGGATTTTGAAAATCTTAAAATAATTAGAAGTAGAGATGATATATTCAATGAGAAGGTCATGTATAAAGACCAGTTGCAGGAAAAGAAGCATGAACAGGTCAAACAAGAATATGTGGTGTTGGACGAGACTCCTAAAAATGAAACACCACTGGTACCTGATGCTCAACAACAACATGTTATCCCAAAAACTCTTGTAAGTGTTAGACGTTCTACAAGGTCAAGTAGACCTCCTGAAAGGTTTTCTCCTTCTTTGTATTTCATTTTATTGACTGATTTTGGTGAACCAGAAGAATATGAAGAAGCAATGCAGGTGGATGCCAAACAATAGTGGAAGCTAGGCATGAAAGGGGAGATGGAATCCTTGTTGAAAAATAAGACATGGGACTTAGTCCCTTTACCTGAAGGAAAAAGAGCCTTGCCTAACAAATGGGTTTATAGGCTGAAGGAGGAAGATGGAGGAAAGAAAAGGTATAAGGCCAGACTTGTGGTAAAAGGTTTTACACAAAAAAAGGGTATATATTTTCATGAAATATTCTCCCCTATTGTAAAAATGACTTCAATTAGAACTGTACTAAGTCTTGTGGTTGTAGATGACTTGCATCTTGAACAACTAGATGTCAAAATAGCCTTTTTCCATGGAGATTTGGAGGAAATTTACTTGCATCAACCAGAGGGATATGAGGTCAAGGGTAAGGAGAATTTAGTGTGTAGGTTAAGGAAGAGTCTGTATGGCCTAAAGTAGGCACCCTGCAAATGGTATTTAAAATTTGATAGTTTCATGGCTAAACAAGGTTACCATAGATGTCATTTTGATCACTGTGTATACTTTAAGAGATTGGATAATGGGAGTTACATTATCCTGTCACTCTATGTTGATGACATGCTATTTGCTAGGTCTAATATGCAACAAATAAATGAACTTAAACAGAAATTAGCAAGGTCATTTTCTATGAAGGATTTGGGTGCTGCTAAGAAAATCCTTGGTATAAGGATTACACGTGATAGGAAAAATAGAACCTTGAATTTGTCCCAAAGTGAGTATATAAAGAAGGTGTTGAAAAGATTTAATATGCAGGATGCAAAAGCAGTCAGTACACCTTTGGCTAGTCACTTCAAATTGACTAAGGAAATGTGCCCAAAGGCACAGGAAGAGGTAGATAAAATGTCTAACATCCCGTATTCATCAGCTATTGGTAGTCTGATGTATGAAATGGTATGCACATGGCTAGATATTTCTCATGCAGTGGGAGTTGTCAGTAGGTTTATGAGCGATCTGGGTATGGAACATTGGAATGTTGTCAAATGGATTCTTTGATATTTGAGAGGTACTACTACAAAGGCATTTTGTTTCACAGGATCCAGTTCTACTCTGAGTGGATTTGTTGACTCTGATCTAGCAGGAGATATTGATACAAGGAGTACTACAGGGTATGTTTTCACTGTAGGGGTACTACAGTCAGTTGGATTTCTAGATTGCAGAAGGTTAATGCACTTTCAACCACTTAAGTTGAGTATGTAGCTACTACAGAAGCTAGCAAGGAGATTATTTGGTTACAATTTTTCTAGAGGAATTGGGTCAAAAGAAGGAAGATCGCCCATTGTACAGTGATAGCTAGAGTGCCATTCATCTTGCAAATAATTATGCTTTTCATTCAAGGACAAAGCACATACAGCTCAGGTATCATTATATAAGGTCTGTTTTGGAGGATGGCCGATTACGGCTTAAAAAGATTCATACAAGTGAAAATCCTGCAAACATGTTCACGAAGGTAGTCCCCAAGGAGAAGTTGGTTTCTTGCTCAGCTTCTATTGGGATTCTTGACTAATGGTCATGGAGTTAATACACAGCAAAGTCTTTTATCCAGTGGGAGTTGCACATACTACATTGTCATCTGGTTTCATTTTCCAAGTGGGAGACTGTTGGGTGTGGAGTCTGATCAGTCTCTAAGTGGGAGATTGTTGATATTGTGGCGACTGATCATGTAGTGGGTGTTGATATTGTGTAAAACCCTAAAATGGTCAATTTTAGAGGTTTCCCTAAAACACATGTTATAAGCAGCTGAAATGCATAATGCATTGTAATATTGGTGTACTATTTTGTTGGATAATAAGAAAGGTTGGACAACTATGTAGGTGGATATAGCCTAGGTTTTGGGTGAACCACGTTAAATTTGTGTATTATCTGTGTTCAGTTTTATTCTTCTTTTGTTTCTTCATATAACTATTTAATTTATATTGTTCTGGATTTGTCAAAGCCTAAAATAGAAATAGAGACATAGTTAAGGATGACAATTATTTAGTTGTGCTTCCTGGAAGGTTTCCGATCTAGAAATCAAGGTTGTGGATGTGCATATCTGATTTTTTTGTTTTCAAGTTTTGGTCTTGGTAGTGGTATTTCCTGATGATCTGGAAACAATGTTACAAACTAATGTGGTTATGATTAGTTTGTTTTTTGGTCTATAAATGTGTTGTGATGGCTTTTTATGTAGACGAATGGCAAGTGATATAGCATGTTTCATGGAGTATGGATCTCATCATAGTGTGTGGAGGTTTGGAAACAACTAGAAAGTAATGTGGTTCTTTGGGCAGTGCAATGCTACACATTTGAGCTAACTATGGAAGTTGTTCTAGAAATTGCGGATCTAGTATTGTATTATGTGTAACATGTTTTGGTCCCCTCTCTCTCCTATAATAGATCATGCTTCATGTTTTTGGTTTGAGTATTGCATTTAATTTTTATCTCTTATCTAGATGGGTTCATGTTATGTTTGACGTATGTTTTGGTCTGGATGCTCTTTTTATGGTGCCTTCTTATAATTTTTTGTTGACATGACCACTTTGTAATTTTCTTTTGGCATGACTGGTCTTGGTTTAATTATAATGACCTATCTTTTATATAAGTACAAAATGTGCTTGGGTAAAAGGTAAGAGAGTAGAGAGGGAGCAAGTGAGGATCTATGAGCAGAGTTTGGAAGAGCATAATTCAGTTTGTATGATAGTTTTTTAAGACTGTGGCAAAGAAGTAAAGGCAAAGGCAGTGTATTTTTGAGGTTGACAGAATTATGTAGTATAGCTGCATTATCAGGAGAATTTCTCTCTATGTAGTTTGGATAGTTGAATGTACCTTGTCCCTAGGATAGCGAGTCTTAGGTGCATAAGTTCTTTTTGTATCTTGCTACTTTGGTTGTGAGCCTTTGTTTGCAAGTCTGGAGTAGTGAGCTCCTATCTATATTCAGTAGTGTTATTGCAGTGAACCTTTGTTTATAAGTATAGAACAATGAGCTCCTATTTTCTTTGTAAAAATATTATATATTCAGTGATTTATCTTTGTGAGAAAGTGCTCACTATGGTTTTTACCAATTTGGGTTTTCCACGTATAAAAATCTTGGTGTTGATGTGTTGTTGTTTTAGTTCATTATTTTTTGAATGTGTTATGAGGTGAATATTCAAGATAGTTGATTAATTAAGTGATATTTTGGGTTTATGATGATTCACCCTCCCTCTCTCAGTATCCAATGTCCGTTCAATAGTAGTTCCTAAATGAAAATGATACAACCTAAAAATGGGGCATTGGTGCGGAGGGATAGGTTTCTTACCTTGAGTACGGGCAATCTCTTTTGCATAAAAATAGAACTTTCAAGGGAATTACGAAAGAAATAAGGAAATGAGATAATGTCATGGTTCCCAAAATGGTTAAGGAGAGGCATGTGGTAGTAATAATGAACTTTTAAATGTCCCTCGAGGGTGAAATACTTCAAAAACATTAGACAAACGTAGTCCCATGGTGGTAGAAATTGTTCCCTCTCATATCCTCCTTGCATCTTCACCAGTGCCTCATTTCCTTTAACAAACTTGTTTAGGCTATCGTTGTTGACCACATGGGGGATTCACTTAGTGAACTTGAATCATAACACATGCATTCGTGACATACTAAAGAATCCCCTATTTTCAAAAAAAATTGCCCCAAACTCCCTTTTTCTCACCCCC
>MU228380.1:607146-629742 GCA_018584345.1 Thuja plicata | reverse complement strand
AGAAGAATTTTATTTAATTAAATGGGAGGAATTGAATTTAATTAAATAAGAGGAATTTAATTAAAAGGGAGATTAAATCTTTTAATTAAATGAGAGGAATTTTATTTAATTAAAAGGGAGATTAAATATTTTAATTAAATGAGAGGAATTTAATTTAATTAAAAGGGAGATTAAATCTTGTAATTAAATAAAAATGATCAAACCTTAGGAAATATTGAAATAATTGAATTAATTACAATTTGATCAAGGAAATTGATTTGAATTGAAAATGTTCCAAAGCATTGATTCAAGAAATTTGATAAAATGATAAATGGGGCCCAAAGTCTAGGCGACCATTTTAGGGTGCATACAGTGTACACCATACACCTTATGAGATGAATTCATGACATGCTTGCCTCTTGGGAAACTTATTGATTCATATGGAGATGAGGTCTTCAAATGGTTTTAGTGAGTTAAGAAAGATTGTCGTTGTTTCACATGTATGTTGTATGAATCTTGTGTGCTCATTATATCATTACATTAGAATTAGAATACAGATATATTTTGTAGCATGGAATTCCATTATTAATGTCAGTTGCACAATGTTAGACTTTCCTTGTGTTGGGTTGGGTATCTTCCATGTCATGAAAGATTATGGGGAAGTGTAACAACTTCGTGGTAGGGTGGAAACGTTCTCTAACAATGTTCTCACCCAATTTGTTTTTCAGAGATGTGGATTTTTAGTTCTTGTTAGGATGGTCTTCATGTTTGGGTCTATTATGTTCTTGTTGTATTCGAATTGTGTTCCATTGCAAGGTACATGTTTCCTTATGTATATCCTTGTTATTAGATTATGTACTTTACCTTATTTTGAAATAAAATTTCATGTTTTTAGACTTGTGTATTGAACATGTGGCAATGAAGATATTTGAATATGTGTATTTTGGTGAATTAACTAATTTTTTATTATTTTTAAATTACGCTGTTCCTTCAATGAAGCAATGCCTCCAAGGCTTAGTGAAACATCCACATAAAACTTAAAGATGTGAATATTCTGCAGTGAAAAAAAATGATCGTAAGCAAATAGAAATGGAGTCGCTTCGCTATTGAGAGGTAAATTATCAAACTATGTTATTTCCTTTACAACCTAATTAATAACAAATCATTTTATTTTAGCTATAATAAGCACACACATTTCTTACATTAGTTTATAAGATTTTAACTTATGTTCTTTTGGAAATGCTTATACAAACCCATTTGGGACTTAAGATGAAATGAATAGTTACGGTCTATTTTTGAAAAAAAAAGATATCACCTAGTATAATTTATTGCTAAATACTTGAGATTGTTTATAAATTATTTGTGTGTTCCAATCCCATGGAGACAAGTTAAATATTGAAATTGGTTAAAATAATTCATCCCATGTGACATTATGAAAGATATAACCCTTAAGTGTACTCTAAGATGAATTTCAGTCAAAGAAAATCTACCAATAATTTCCTTTTGCAAATCTAAAGAAAAACAGGAGCAACAAAACTTTCAAGGAGAAATTACTTAACTATAACATACAAAAAGCAATGTGCTAGTTTTCATAATTCAAAACTTTGTAGGGAATAATAGAGAAGCCTCAATGATCATTGTTTTCTCCAGTAATTGACTAGGGCTTACCCTTTTAAGGTGAGATTTTGTTGGGTTTGTATGATGATTGCTCTAGCAACCAGTTGTATTATTAGAGGTCACTAGGATTTCTCTTCTCTAATAATTTTCCCATGCTCCCTTGTGAAAAATTACTTTGTAGCTGAGATTTGAAATCAAATGCACTAATAACTAATAATTATGAGTTACATTCAAGCCTTTAGGCTTACAAGCTCAAAATCGAAATAAATTTCTTAATACAAATTGAGTTCTTTGTACTGAGTCCTAAATATTAAATTCATTTGAGAAAATGTGTAATCATGGTTTTAGAATCATTGTGTTGTTGCTGGAATTGATTGACATTGATGTCAAAACATCCATACCGATACTCTAACAGTATCAATGGTTGTCAGTAGTTTTTGATATATCTTGTTGACTATCAGTAGTGGAACAGTAGTTTCGGTTGTGCACAGGGAAAGATTAAATGTGAACATTTGGGTGTCCCTTGGTGCTCCAGGGAAAGTGTACAGTGTTTTTTTCATGGCTCATATATTTTGGTGCACTTGTGTGTTTTCAGTGTTAAGTTGTATCAGTTTCTGGTGCTTGCATTGGTTACAATGTTCCTACAGGTATCTGGGCAGTAGTGCAGTTCATCGGATGTTTTTGGTATATCATCTACAATGTATCAAGATGATTATTTTGTCAATGATTTCAGTTACTTCAAGATTTTATCTTTTGGTCTTGTTTATGTTAAACGTAATATGTATTGTAAAATCCTATGCATGACCTATATGTGGGTCGTGGTGTAGAGTGTGGATAAATGTTCTTAAGTATGTCCTAGATTTAGGATTGATGCAATGCATTAAATGTAATTTCAATATCTTTTGTTTTGGGGTCATCACACACATTTGGTGTGGGCCGATAGATGTATAAATAAATATCTATATAAATAAAGGAGATCTTTTGTATCCAAAGATGTAGAGTGAGTGTGGTGGATGTGGTGAAAATTATAGTGCAGACTTGTGGCAGTGATGTATGCGATCAGTGATATCTGAGGTAGAAAATTGAAGATCTAGACAAAGCTTACATACTAATAGTAGTAGATCAGACAACTAGAGATCTACTGGTGGTTGTGGTAACAAAGTCTGATTTTTGAAATATTCATGAATATACAGATGCACTTCAATCAGTTCATGTTTCTATTATATCTACTTTGATATCTCAATTGTATAAGGGTAGTTAGCCCGACTGGCAGTGAGTCGAATGATAGTGAGCCAACCTGCAGTAAGCATAATTGACAGTGAGCCTTTGTAAAAATCACCTTCACCTGTGTCACCCTAACAGGTGTTTTGTTTTATGATAATTAGCTTCTTTTTGGTTTTTCCCAGTTTGTTTTTCCACATGTATCTTGGTGTTCTCTATGTCAGTGTTACTATGTTTCATGTTTACATTTACTGTGAATATTTAATGTGCGTAACTGATAGATCAGAAGTGATTATTGTTGTTGTTTACAAGTTTACCGATAGTGCAAAAGTTTTATAAAGTATGAGAGAATAACTGAATCACTCCCCCTCTCAGTTTTTTATCCTATTCAAGAATTGGTATCAGAGCTTGGTCCCTTACAGATAGAGCTTAACCACTTGAGGGAGATCTCAGTTTCTTGAATAGATGGAAGGAGGATTCTACACTGAATAAGATTCAAAAATCATGATGAGTGTTATTGAAGGTATTGAATAGAAAAATGGGGAGCTGAAAAAGAACCTGAAAGAGGCAAATAGCTATATTGCAAAGCCGAGAGATCATATCAAGAAGTTCAAGGAAAGGAAAAAGGAATTTAGTCAAGAATGGAAGGAATCAAATGAAAAAATTGCATATTTGGAACAAGCCAACTGAGAGAAGTGAAATAATCAAAGGACAATGGTATAGATCTAGATCAGGAACTAAAAGAGAAGATAGTTGACCTTGAGAAGAAGATGGATGAAAAGGCTCAAAGGGAATATTGTATCAAAGTTGGAGTTAAATACAAGTTGAAAAGTGCTTGGTTAGCAAGAATTGAACTGGAAATGGCAATGGAAGAATGGAAAGAGATTGAAGAAAATTTCAAGGAAATTATTAAGAAGAGTTCAAAACAGAATGAGAAGTTGGAATTAGAATTGAAGTAGCTAAGATCATAAGAAAACGCATGTTGTCCATTCAGAAAGGACATAAGGATAAATAAGGTCTAGGGTTTACCAATGAATGTTCAAATTAGAATGACAAAGGCAAAGAGAATATTTTTGAGGATGATACAAAATTTGAAGTGACAAGTGAGGTAAAAAATCAGAACACATCTACACAAAGGCCTCCGGTAAGACAATTGAATGCTCAAAGGTACTTTTCTTTCAAAGGTTGCTTTTATATTTGAAATAATTTTGGTCATAAGGTAGTTTATTTTAGGATGAGAAAGGAACAAGGGATTCAATTTTTTAATCATCAAAAGATTGGTCATAAAGCAAGTTAGTGCAAGAGAAAAATTTCAAATCAGGAAGGGTTGAATGCAATGAACAATTTTTTTTATGGAAATTGTTATGTGTGCCATAATTTTGGTCAGAAAGCTAGTCAATACAGATATAAGGTTCAATCGATGGGATCTAGAAAAAGAAATTTTAATTGTTACAAGTGTGGAAAAATTGGTCATTATGCTAAATCATGTAGATCTAGTAGTGCTCCGATGAAAACTTGAAATGATAATCATGTCGTAGGACATAGTGAAGCTCAAAAACATAATAAAGAGTGGAGGAAGAAGTCAGATAGTGTGGAAATTTTGGTGGTACCGGATCCTGGTACTAGCTCTACCAAAAAATTACTCGAATGCTTGGGATCAAGGGGAGTATTCAATATGCTAAATCATATACTTTCTTTCCTTGAGGTGATACCACTTGCAACTACTGTGTCTTCGGTATGATGATTGGACAAATAATAAATATAGTTAATGATCTATTGATGTGATGTGCATAGAGTATCTGAGTTGCATAAAGGATATTTAAATTTTGGCAAGAAAATTAATTATGTTGTTTTGTGGATTTAAAGGCCGAATTATTGAAATATTTGGTACAGGAGCACGAAGAAAACTTGTGATTTGTAGAGTGCTTGAATGAAAAAATTTGTGAAGAGATCATGGCACCCAAATCTATTGTTTGTGTCAGTAAGAAAAGAAGAGTGGAGAAAGAAATTAAGCTGAAGGGTTTTGGTCATAGTCGTATCAAGCAATTAGGGTTTGGTTTGCCCGTGGAAGGAATGTAGAGAGTCAGAAATATTGGACTTGATATGTTGGAGAATTTTAGTTGAGTGATGAAAATGATTTCATCATGTTTGTGTTAAGTTGGTTTCATGGTGAAACCTTAGCGCTGGACAAACCACATGTACTATCAAAGGAAGTAATTGAGGAAATTAATGGTTTGTGTAGCATTGGCAAATTACCTAGAAAGAAATCTATCAACTATGAGGAGGTAGAATCCCTAACAATGATTAGAAAGGATCAACGTGCATTTCAAATGCATACTATTGAAGATCTTATTGTAACGTATGTTTCTCACGACATTTATTACAAAATACAATTCGGTAATCATGCTGATTCAACTTCGGTTATGCCTGTATATATGATATACAAGATGGTGAATGAGAATGCTCAAACAAATTTGTGTAATATTTTGTTGAATAATCTGATGTTGAATGTGAAGATGTTAGTTGAAGATGGTCATGGTTTATGTTTTGAATCTTTTTTCATATACTTAGTGTTCTATTTATTGAGGTCTTTTCCCGAAAAATAAAATGTTGAGTGGAGGAATGACATACCTATCAATAAATAGATTTATTGGTTATTGGATTGATTGGAGAATAAGGTAGAAGCATGTAAGACATATTTTATGTCTTTGCACTAGAATCTTGGTTCTAGTTTGGCGATTGTTGGTGTCATAACAATAAGGTAGATTGAGGAAGTTCCCTCCTCGAGACAAAATGAATTGGAAGTGGTTATCAGTGGTTCATATTTTGAACCAAAAAGAGTAAAAACTAGTGACAAAGGTAAATAATTTGATATCGTTTCTAAAAGTGAGGAAGAGGATGGTAAGGAAGAAAGTGTTAGAGAAGAGATAAAAGGAAAAGAAGAAGATATTGAGAAATAAATGGAAGTTGGAAAAGAAGAGAAAATTATGCTATCTCCAACATGATTAGAAGCTGTTGATCCTGATGTTGTTTGGGTCATGCTGGATAATGGTGAATATGACAAATTTGGCATTCTGTGAACTGAGTGCTCTTTGGTTGACAAGACCCTGGTATTGAAGTTTTTGATTGATCATCTGATCAATAAGAGAATTGTGATGTTTAGTATATCTGGTATGTTACCAAATGATATGGTTAGAAATGTTGAGAATAATATATTGCAGTATAGTGTTGACTATTGGATTGTGGCAAATGAAATTGAAAATAAATGTCTAAATACGAAGAAAAATTTGTCTCAGCTTAACACTAGAACAAGAGCATGCATAAAGGAAATCACTAACACTTACCGGTACCATCTTTGGTGGCCTGCTGTGGTTGATAACTTCAGAGGTCAGAGTGAGATAATTAAAACAAAGTTGAATGAGCTTGGTAATACATATGATATATTCAAGGACAGAGACAGGATGCAAAGAATATGAGTTGGAGAGCTTCAAATGGATTTGTTGCTGCAATAAAGACAATGAGAGGACTTGATGAAGAATTTTTGGTTGGTGAAATATATGGTTGAATTTGGGACATGTTTTTGACAACCTAATTGATGCAGAGGTTTATGAGCAATGGTTTTAGTCTTCATACTTGATGAAGTCATTTGACAAACTGTTCGAGTGTGCCAATTTGTGTGCTCGCATGGAGGCAATAATTGTTGAATGGAAGAAGGAGCTTCTAATTTTATAGGAGAGGTAAAATAAATTATTTTTGGTTAAAACTATTGTTTTACTTTGAGTATCTTTCATTGTTTTTTTTGGTGCTTTGCCACTGTGGCAAAAAGGGGGAGAGAAAATGAGAAAATACATGTTGCATTTACTTAGGATGATTTTTTAGAATTTTGGAGTTTTTCCATAAATGCCAAAGGGGGAGATTGATATAATCATTATGTTTTCATTGGCATTGATTTTCATCGATGTCAAAATATCCATACTGACACTCTAGCGGTATCAGTTAGTTGTTGGTAATTTTTGGTATATCATGTTGACTGTCGGTAGTGGAACATGAGTTTTGGTTGTTTATAGGGAAGGATTAAATGTGAACATTTTGGTGTCCCTTGGTGCTCTAGGACAAGTGTACAATGTTCTATTCATGGCTCATATGTTTCAGTGCACTTGTGTATTTTTTATGTTCAGTTGTATCAGTTTTTGGTGATTGAAATGGTTACAATGTTCCTACAGATATCTGGGCAGTAGTGCAATTCATCAGATATTTTTGTTATATTGGCTATAGTGTATCATGAAGATTCTTCTCAAGGTGATTTCAGTTACTTCATGATTCTATTTTTTGGTCTTAGTGGTGGTAAATGTATTTGTTACCCAAATTTCCTTTTTTATGTAATTTTGGCTACAAGTGGAGAAAAATGAGGCTCCCACAAGGGTACAGCCCAGCTTGTACATTTTTGTTCATGTTTCTAGGTCTTCTCCATGTTCTCTACATATTTATAGGTCTATTTTTAGCCCCTTGTTCATGTTATAAAGACCTAAGTGCAAGAAACCCTAAAAATCTCTTAAACCCTGTCTCATTCATGACATGTTCTAATTTCAAGTTACTTTTTTGAGTGACTTAAGTGATTTATATATCATGTGTGCATTAAATTTTTCCTTGGCTATCTCTTAATCTTGCAACCTAGAGGGAATATTCCATCTCATTTAGTGACTTAGCGCAGACCTTAGTCTCATGATCTCAAAAGAAAAAGGAATATGCTCTTTCTATCTGGAGATTAAGCGCGGACCGTTGATTTGATTTTGATCGTGTGTTGTGCGTGAAGTCTTGCAATAAACTCAGAGTTAGAGAGGTGATCTAGCAACTTGGAGACGTAAAGGATTTCAGACACCTAAGTTTAAATATGAGTCAAAGGAAAGTTAAGGCTAAAAGCAGAACTAAAGTTAAAGACCGATCAAGTTCAGTTTGATCGGACGGACTGCACAAAGCCTCAATGAAGAAGTGATCGAAATCTGATGATCAAGGCATTGCGTCGAGATGAAATGTGGCACTGATGACATCAAGGGTCCTAGGTTTACAGATAAGATAAAGACATAAGTAAAGAAGATCCAACGCTGGGCGTAATGCCTTGATTTCCAAGATGAAGATGTTTATCCATAAAGGCATTGCGCCAGGGTGCCATGTCTCTATGATCAGATCTGAACTCGAAGTCATAGATAAAGATAAAGATAGATCAACAATTTTTTTTTAAATAGGACTTTAGGTCATTTTTTGAGTTGTTGATATAGACATCTGCGCCAGTTGTGACCGTTTATATACAGATATTCAAATATTCAAATATGATTTTTAGGCTTTCATGGCGGTGGCATGGTCTTTCAAGTTGCAGGAAAGTAGATGGGTCGAGCCAACTTCTCTGATCAAATTCATGGTGATGGGAGATGTATTCATGATTGTATATGATCTTCTGAGATATTTCCCAAGCACATTGATGAGCAGACTTGACTATTTTAGGGTTTCTGTATTGTTTAATGAATATCTATTGTAACCCTAATTCTACCCTAACTGATCGATAGATTGACTTCTGAGCCTATATGCTAGGGGAGGTTGTATATAAGTAGTTTTAGAAGCTTTTTAAGCTAGGTTTTTCAGCTGATGCAAGATTTTTTGTGGCATTCTCTCTGCCCTCAGGTTTTTATTTTGCTTGTAAATTATCATTGAATTCCATATTATGCAAAGGATTTTTGTGATATTTAATCTATCCCTGGGCCTTCTTGTCTATATTTCTCTTATCTAAATTATAATATAGTGGTTGATATTAGAGAAATATTGGAGTTCTTGAGCCCTCTTTCTTTTTTCATCTTTGTGCACTATTGTGAATGATTTGATTTAGATAATCTTATGGATATTGTTCAATCCCCTGTCATTTTGTCTCATTCTTGTGCCTATTTGCTGGAGTGGATGTCTGTTTGTAGGTCTTAGTCCATGTCTATTCTATTGAATATGCTATTGTTTGTGAAATCTTCTCTTTCCCTGAATAGCCTCTTTTCATTTCAGACCTCTCTATGAAATACTTATGAAAACCTATTCAGGAAGTTGTGTTAAGCTAGATTCAAGATTTCATGCTAGTTTTGGTCATTGTGTCATGATTCATGTTACCTTCAATGTATCACCTAGTAGGATATTTTTCTTTTCGGTCATTTCCCTTTAGTTATCCTTCTATCCCTTTTCCTTCCAAGTTTACTTTCATGTTCAAAATCAAATAAGATGATTATCCAAGAGGAACTGGCCTAAAATCCAGAGGCTTCACTTCAGTTAGCAGAGGTCCCACAACCTAGAAGTGATTTCCATGTTATACTAGATTGTTAGGCTCAAGCGCTTAGCATGGTGCAAAATTTAGTGTATAACAATTTTGGCACGCCTGGTGGGACAACAAAAAGAAGTTCATATTGTAATGCTACATTATCTTTGATATGCTGATAACATAATATAGACCTTGAGGTGGTCATTGTCTTGCATATCTGGCGACTCTAAAAGGTCTACTAGTTTCAAAGGATCAAGTGCTAGTATGTTTCAAATATTTCATATTCAAAATTCTAGCTAATTACATGAGTAGACATTTCAAGTTATTATGGATAGTCAGGTTACTCACCATCATATCATGAAAATAATTCTCAATGGGCTAAGAAGAAACCATATGAAAATATCCAAAAGTGGTTTTTAGTCCAACCTACCATATCATAGCAGGTTGTTAATACGTTCAATATGATCCCAATCAATATGTCCCTGCACAAGCTTATGAGTGTGATATCCAATGTCAAGCATCATGGGCACAAAAGAAACAACAAGAGATTCAAGAGCAGCAAGGTCATCATGCTTACCACCCACCCCCCCTTTCTCTTCCTGATTGGTAGAAGACTCAGAATTATAACCAGTCCCGAGGAGACTATTTCATTCCTAATCAACATGAAGATATTTCCAATCAGCCTCAGAGCTTGGACTTTGTTAAAATGAGGGAGGAGGAGTGGGAAGAGACAAAAAATATGTTGCTTGACTTGTCTAAACAGTTATCTAAAATCGAGGGTCAAAAAGACATGGAAGCTCACTGTTATGAGCGGGAGTTATTTTCCAATCAAGTGGCAGAGCCTCTAGGTGATGATCAGCAAAGGAACCAATGGCAAGAAGAGCTTGATCACCAAATTGTTGCCACAATAGAAAAGATGAGATCACAAATTCCTAGATAAAAGGTTCTTGAATATAAGGTTCCAAGCTTCAGGAATTTTGGGCAGGGTGAGTCTCCTAAATCTCATGAGGTTAGAATTCCAAGATGGAGTAGTCCCATGTTCCAAGAGCCTACAAATGAAGAACCTATAGAGCATTATTTTCCAAGATTTAGTGACATCTTTCAAGCACATAAACCTATTAGAGAGAAATTGTAGCCTTATTGTGGTAAACAACAACCTAAGGATTATATTGAGACAAAATCGGTTGCAAGTGAGCAACACTAAAATGACAGGGTCTTCAATTTTCCAAGCTTCAAGAAAGGTATGCCTTCTGTGTCTATATCTGAGCACTCCCAATTTCACATCCCAAGTTTTAAGGTGAAGCCTTATTTCTAAGAGCCTATATCTAAGGAGATTCACTCAACCACTCTACAAGAGAAGTTTGTTCAAGACAATTATTTACTCTAAGAGACCCCTCAGGTCTCTCAAGATACAGAGATGTCGTGGCAACTTTCATGGACTCTACCTCCTGGCTGTCAAATGCCAAGTCTTTTCAAGGATACTAGTAAAGCATCAGAGCAAGGAATTGTGGTAGATGAGCTTTCATATGGTAAGGAGGAGAGAAAATCAAAGGTGTAAGTGTTGAGTGATGACTGTGACAAGTTGGGACAACAAGGTGAAGAAATGGAGATTGATGCTTAACCTGAGTTCTTGGCTGATTTTTTTAATGAGCTCCGCCTTTTTGTTGAAGGAGAAGAAGACATGTCATTACCTATGGATGAATTTCAATTAGGATAGAAGGATCACCATCAGAAAGGTAGTGATAAAGAGGAAGATGTCATGTCCTTGTTGGATGAGCTACCTAGTTTTGTTGAACATGATGAGGCAGACATGGTCATGACCACATCTGCAATTTTGCAACAACTAGAGGGCATAGGAAATTATGATGACAAACCAATTCATGAGCTTACAATCAAAGAGGAAAGCTACCAATATACAGAAGATATCCAAAGCCTTGGGGAAAATTATTTGGAAAGCATTATAGAGGATGTGTGTATGGAGTTGATGATAGGAAACTAGTTGTCCCTAAAGGCCTTCATGATTTTGACAGTTTTGAAGAGATCTCTACTTGCTTTATTGAGGATAAAGATCCTCTGACCATGGAGAATGAGTTGATGAGATTGCCCGTGTTGTAGATTAACTCTCAATATTTGAATGCAAATCATAAGAAGGAGACCATCAAAGAGAGCTCCAAGTATGTCATCTCAAGAGGCTGCCCCATTAGATACTTGGCCCAAAAAGATTTTAACGAAGCATCCTCATATGATCAATTTGAGGTGAGTAGGTTTGACCCCATTTTTCAAGAGGCAATTCTATATTTTCTGACATACTTTTATGTGCCTCATATCTCAATGGCTACCCTCATGCTTATAACGCAAGATATCCTAAGGAGGAAAGGTAGCTATTTTAACATTCCAGTGAATGGTTTTGTTTGACCATTTTTTATGTACTAGTTAGTTTAGGTTAGGTTATTTTTTCCCTTCTTTCCTCCAAATGCTTGTACACAGTAGTTGTTTCTATTTGTATAGCTCTTTCCTTGTTTTGGCTGGTTCTCTCCTCCTAGTCTCAATCCTCCTGCCTTTCAGAGTTTTTTGTGTGCTCAATATAGACTCCTTTCCCAATGGAATGTCATAAGGCCACTAGTTTTACATGTCTAGCAAGATGACATTCAGCAGAAATCTCCAAAAATATTACCCAAATTTCCTATCTTATGTAATTTTGGCTACAAGTGGAGAAAAATGAGGCTCCCACAAGGGTAGAACCTAGCTTGTACATTTTGTTCATGTTTGTAGGTCTTCTCCATGTTCTCTGTATATTTCTAGGTCTGGTTTTGGCCCCTTGTTCATGTTCTAAAGACCTAAGTGCAAGAAAACCTAAAAATCTCTTAAACCCTTGCTCGTTCATGACATGTTATAATTTCAAGTTACTTTTTCAAGTGATTTAAGTGATTTATATGTCATGTGTACATTAAATTTTTCCTTGGCTATCTCTTAATCTCGCAACCCAGATGGAATATTCCATCTCATTCAGCAACTTAGCGTGGCCCTTAGTCTTGTGATCTCAAAAGAAAAAAGGAATATGCTCTTTCCATCTAGAGATTAAGCGTAGGTCGTTGATTTTATTTTGATCGTGTGTTGTGCATGAAGTCTTGCAATAAAATTAGAGATAAAGAGATGATCTAGCAACTTGGAGACATAAAGGATTTTAGACATCCAAGGTTAAAGATGAGTCAAAGGCAAGTTAAGGCTAAAAGCAGAACTAAAGTTAAAGATCGATCAAGTTTAGTTTGATCAGACGGACTGTGCAAATCCTTAATGAAGAAGTGATTGAAATCTAATGATCAAGGCATTACACTGAGATGACATGTGGCACTAATTATTTCAAGGTTCTCAAGTTTATAGACAAGATAAAGACATAGCAAGTAAAGAAGATAAGACGGTGGGCGTAATGCCCTGATCACCAAGATGAAGATGTTTATCCATTAAGGCATTGTGCCAGGGTGCCACGTGTCTATGATCATATCTGAACTCAAAGTCATAGATAAAGATAAAGATATAAGATCAACAGTTATGTTTTATACAGGAATTCAAGTCATTTTTTGAGTTGTTCATATAGACATCTGCTCTACCTGTGACCGTTTATATACAAATATTCAAATCTAATTTTCAGGGTTTCATGGCATTAGCGTGGTCTTTCAAGTTGCAGACAAGAGACATGGGCCGAGCTGACTTCTCTAATCAAATTTATGGTGATGGGAGATGTATTCATGACTATATCTGATCTTCTGAGATATTTTCAAAGCGCATTAATGAGAAGACTTGACTATTTTAGGGTTTCTGTATTGTCTAATGAATATCTATTGTAGCCCTAATTCTGCCCTAACTGATTGATGGATTGACTCTCAAGCCTGTGTTCTAGGGAGGTTGTATATAAGTATTTTTAGAAGATTTTTTAGCTAGGTTTTTTAGCTAATGCAAGCTTTTATGTGGCATTCTCTCTACCCTCAGGTTTTTATTTTTCTTGTAAATTCTCATTGAATTCCAGATTATGCAAATGATTTTTGTGATATTTTCTCTATCTCTGGGCTTTCTTGTCTGTATTTCTCTTATCTGAATTATAAAATAGTGGTTTATATTAGAGAAATCTTGAAGTTCGTGATCTCTCCTTCTTTCTGCATCTTTGTACACTATTGTGAATGATTTGATTTAGATGATATTGTGGATATTTTTCAACCCCCTATCATTTTGTCTCATTCATGTGCCTATTTGCTAGAGTGGATG
The DNA here is from genome assembly GCA_018584345.1 of Thuja plicata. Lineage (NCBI taxonomy): Eukaryota > Viridiplantae > Streptophyta > Pinopsida > Cupressales > Cupressaceae > Thuja > Thuja plicata. Next base: position 616,376 of record MU228380.1, on the reverse strand, counting down.
TTTGTTTCCACTCATAGTCTATGTTTATTATGTTTAATATGCTATTATTTGTGAAATCTTCTCTTTCCCTGAATAACCTCTTTTCATTTTAGACCTCTCTATGAAATACTTATGCAAGCCTATTCAAGAAATTGTGTTCTACTAGATTCAGGATTTCGTGCTAGTTTTGGTCACTATGTTATGATTCATGTTACCTTTGGTGTATCACCTAGTAGGATAGTTTGTTTTTCAAACATTTCCCTTCAGTTCCCCTTCTATCCCTTTTCCTTCCAAGTTTACTTTCATGTTCAAAATAAAATAGGGTGATTATCCAAGAGGAACCGACCTAGAATCCTAAGGCTTCACTTTAGTTAGCAGAGGTCCCACAACCTAGAAGTGATACCCATGTTATACTAGATTGTTAGGCTCAAGTGCTTAGCAAGGTGCAAAATTTAGTGTATAACAATAACATGGATTGTAAAATATTATGCATGACCTATATGTGGGTCGTGGTGTAGTGTGTGGATAAATTTTCTTAAGTATGTCCTATATTTAGAATTAATGTTATGTATTAAATATAATTTCAATATATTTTGTTTTGTAGCCATCACACACGTTTAATGTGGGCCAACAGATGTATGAATAGGTACCTATATAAATAAAGAAGAGATTTTATATTCGAAGTAGTAGAGTGAGTGTGGTGAAAAGTATAGTGCGAACTTGTGGTAGTGATGTATGTGAGCAGTGATATCTGAGGTGACAAATTGAAGATCTAAACATAGCTTACATACCGATAGCAGTAGATTAGACAGATGGAGATATACTGGTGGTTGTGGTGACAAAGCTTGATTATTGAACTGTTCATGCATATTCAAATGTAATTCAATTAGTTCATGCTTCTATTAGATCTGTTAGAATAACTAAGAGGGGGGTGAATCAGTGGCCTTAAAAACTAATTCCAAAAATCCAACCAAAACTTATATCTCAAATATAATATCCTCTAGTTATATTCCAGTCCATCAAGATGTATGTCATAAATAAACTTATCAAATATAAACTGCTAAGTAAGATATGTTGTTTATCTTTTCTAGACTTTACCGAATAGCAGTAAATAAACTTAGTGTTTACTAACCAATCTAGTTTCAATAATGTGTAAAAAAACATATCAATGCAATGAAATAAATACACATTTGACACATATATTTTAACATGGAAACCCTACTAAGGGAAAAACCACTTGGGACCGGTAACCCAAAATCTTCACTCTTATGAAGTGAGCTCAGTGAAGAGCCAACCCTGTTAAAGGCTACAATACACACTGTTAAGTGCGACCTTGTTAGAGGATTCAAAACTAACAGTTTGTCTTTTGACCTAGCATTCACTATGCTGACAATAAGAAAACCTTTTGATACTCTTGAGTATCTTAATACAATAAGGATGGTTAAATCCCACTCGGTTAAGAGATTTTCTAAATCAATGGTTAAACTGATACAGTAAATGATTTGTTCAAAATACAACTTTAACTTGCAAATATTCATATCTATTATTAGTCCAATAATACCTCTTTGATCAATATGCTCTTCAGTTCCTTTGCTCTCTTTCTTTGTTCTGCTCGGTGAATGCTCTGTCCTATGTTGCTCGGTGTCTGTAGAATTTCTTGGCTCTTTTCTTCATCCTGTATGATCAGATTTGCATGAAGAATTCAATCTTCACCAGAATATATTCAGAATTCCTCTTTTTCATAATGAATTCCTTGTCTCTTTATATAGACATGATTATCTGCTCAATCTCCTTATTTTTGTCATAGATCACTTCTTGATCCATAAATCTTTCCATGCTTTGATTTATCCCGTAAAGCTCTACTTTAGTTTTATTCCTCAAATCTCTCCGTGATAGTTGTGAATAAAAAACTCTTTAAATCTCTTCCATGCTTTAGTTTAACTTACGTTGAAAATAAAGTAATCAATCAGTCAATCTCTAAATATAGCTCTGCCAGCTAAGTAGTTTTTTTTTCTCTAACTCCAATTCTAATCGATCATCAACTCCAGTTAGCTCGGTCATTGACTTCAGTTATGCTCGGTAACAACTTCAGTTTACTGTGGTGCTCAGTATATACTTTCTCGGTATAATCTTTCTCGGTAACACTTTCTTAGTTATTGTAGTGCTTGTTATACATTGTGAATTGCTTGGTGTTCACTATTCGTCGGTGTTCACTGTCACTCAGTGTATATAAAACTTTTATGTTTTACTGACCATATAAAATTTTTCTCTTCAGTTCTTCAAGTTTGTGATAATTTATGTTCGACCAATCAAACCATATCAATTTGACATCAATGAAAATATAATACATTAACTGATTTAATGTCTTGCATTGACTTTTGCAGCTCGGTGATCATCAACTTATCATCTTCAAACAATCAATTAGTTATAGTTCATCATTCTCTCCCTTTGGCATTGATGGAAACACAATATGAAATGTGTCATAACATACCTAAACTTATTGTTCTATATCCAATCCAAATATCTGAATCTCAGTAAGCTCTGCTAGCTCATATTTGATTCTTTTTGTGTGCTCTCCCTTTATTTATTCTCTTCAATGGATAGGTGTAGCAGTTCTTTCTTTTGATTTTGTCTCTCCCTTTCTTGTAGAATCTCTTCTTCCTTTTCTGGATAGATATTCAATGTTAACTTTCTCCAATTCTCTCCCTTTGATGGATGGTTATATCATTGAATCTTTCTCTCCATCATCATTAGATATTTTATTTATCTCCCTTTAGATGTTGTTCTCTCTGATGGATATTTCATTGAATCTCTCTCTCCCTTTGACACCATGCCAAAAAAACTATACAGCTCTATAGTAGCCAACAATATCTATGGCGTGTGGTTCAGATAAGTACCTTCATGTACTGATATGTCATTGCAGTCCATATCTTAGCTTGCATCAACATGATTGACCTTCTGATAATGTGTAGGTTGATGTAGCCTCCAAGTCAGCTTAGTGACCAGTAGACAAGGGTCGAACCCCTAGTTTATTCCTCAGGTACTCAAATGTATCTTTTGGCAGTGGTTTTGTGAATATATCTACTAGTTGTTCCAACATCACATATTTTTCTTGTACTTTTTCCCTCAAGTAATGATACTTAATAGCTATGTGCTTTGACTTAGCATGCATCACAGGGTTCTTTGAAATGTTGATAGCACTAGTATTATCACAATAGATAATTACTGGGTCAAGAATTTCTTCATTCATACCTTTCAGCAATCACTTAATCCATGCAATGTTAGAGAAATTTGCAGCAGCAGCTACATATTTTTCTTCTATAGTTGATTGAGATGTGCATCCTTTCTTTTTACCTATCCATGTGACAAGTCTGTCACCCATAAAGAATGCTCCTCTTGTTGTGCTCTTTCTATCATCTAAGTTTCCATCCCAATCAACATCAATATAAACTTGTATCTCAAATTTTCCTTCTTTATTGTACCACAAACCATAGTCTTCAATATTCTTCAAATATCTCAAAATTATTTTAACATCAATCATGTGTGATTCCTTAGGGTTAGAAGAGAATCTTGCAACTATACCAACTGCATGTGCTATATTAGGTCTAGTGTATACAACATACATTAGTTTACCAATCATAGATTGTTATAGGGTCTAGTTTATCTCGGTTGTCTTGTCTTCCTTTTTCAATTATCATCTAGTTACCATAGGTGTTCCAACTGGTTTAGAGTCCTCCATCTTGAATATCTTCATAATTTCTTTGATGTATTTGGATTGTGTGATGTAGATGACTTCATCCTGTTGTAGAATCTATAGGCTAAGAAAAAATTTGATCTCTCCAAACATTGACATTTCCAATTCTTTGCTCATTTCATCAGCAAATGACTTGCATAGTATATTATTACCTCCAAATATGATAACATCAAAAAATATCTCAGCAATCAAAATATTATCATCAGTTTCTCCTTTCAAATACATATTATTGTTGTCACTTGTTCTAACATATCCAATACTAATGAGATAAGAGTGAATTCTTTCATACCGTGCTCCCGATGCTTGTTTAAATCCATACAAGGCTTTGTGTAGTTTACAAACCATGTTCCTCTTGTTAGGATCAACAAACCCTTCAGGTTGTTCAATATATACCTCCTCTTCTAGTATTCCATTCAGAAATGTAGATTTAACATCCATTTGGTATACTTTGAATCCTTTAAAAGTAGCATCAGCAAGTATAATTCTTACTCCTTCTAGTCTAGCAACGGGTGCAAAGGTTTCTCCATAGTCAATACCTTTTTCTTGTGCATACCCTTTGCATACCATTCTTGCTTTGTTTCTTGTGATGTCTCCATTCTCATTGAGTTTGTTTCTAAATATCCATTTGGTGCCAATGACAATTTTGTCACTTGATCTAGGTACTAATGTCCATGTTTTCTTCTTCTTAATCTGTTGAATCTCTTCATTCATTGCACTAACCCATTCTTGTTTCTCAAGTGCAGTATTAACATATTTAGGCTCAAAATCATAAATCAAACATCTATTGTTAAGAGACTTTCTTCTTGTTCGCATTCCCGCTCTTTTGTCTCCAATGATCTGGTCATGTGGGTGGTGTCTTCTGAAATATTTAGAAAGTATAGGTTTAGATCTTTGTTCCTCATTTTGATCTTCATTTTATTCTCCATCACTCAGTTAAACATTGTGAGCATTTTCCTGATTCTCGATGTGTGCAGCCTGTTACTCGCTTGCATTGTTATGTCGCTCGGTAGCGTTACACTGTTACTCAGTAGATCTAGTCTATTGCTCGGGAAAGTGTTAGGTTCTTCAATGTAGATAAATATGTTGTAATCTTTAGGTTCCTTCCTGCTTTCCTCATCATTTTTCTCAGCAAATTCATCCACTTTAACATTTGCACTTTCAATGATTTTGTTAGAAGATTTATTCAGACATTTATAAGCTTTTCTTTTAGTAGAATATCCCTTCATCACTTTTAGAGTCAAGTTTCCCATTTCTATCATCTTTTAGTATATAACATTGACTTCCAAAAATTCTAAAGTAACTAACATTTGGTGTGTATCCATACCATAGCTCATAAGGTGTCTTATTTGTGTCTTTCTTCAATTGAACTCAATTTATTGTATAGACAACAGCACTTACAACTTCTCTCCAAAATGTTTGTGTGATGCCTTTTTTCAATCATTAGTGTTGTGGCACAATCAACAATTGATCTAATTCTCCTTTCAGCAATCCCATTTTGTTGTGGTGTTCTCGGTGCAAAAACCTGTCTTGTAATCCCATGCTCATTACAAAAGTTAGTGAATTCATCAGAAAAAAATTCTCCTCCTCTATCTAATCTTAAATATTTTAGTTCTTTTCCACTTTGTTTTTCAACTTTAGCTTTATACCATTTGAACATCTTAAATGCTTCAGATTTCTCTTTTAAGAACATGACAATCATCATCCCAGAATAGTCATCAACAAATAGAATGAAGTATCTATCACCATACTAGCTCTTTGTTCTCATTGGTCCACATAAGTCAGTATGGACTAACTATAGAATAGCATTAGATGTGTAGGTTTTTCTCTTGAAACTAGACTTTGTCATTTTTCCTTATTGACAGTTCTTGCACATAACATGGTTGGGCTTTGAAATACTCAGTAAGCCTCTCACTTTTCTTTTCTTACTTATCTTAACCATGTTGTCAAAATTCACATGACATAACCTTTTATGCCACAACCAAATGTCTTCATTTATAGACAATATACAAGTGGTCTCAATATTATCAAGATATAATAGATTACCTTTTTTTTGTTCACCAGTACCGATCAACTTTCTTGTTCAATTATAGATCATTTCCTTTTTGTTCTCAAATGCAACTCGGTGTCCCATGTTGCTCAGCTAAGAAACACTCAATAAATTATAGTTAAGTCCTTTCACCCATATGCATTTTCACATCTGATAAGTTTATTCAACATGATGGTACCTTTTCCTTCAACTGGGCAAGGTGAGTCATTACCCATCCTAACTGATCCACCAATATAGTATTCAAAAGTTTCAAACTTTTGTTTATCTCCAGTCATGTGATGAGTACAACCACTATCAATAATCCAGAAATCATTTTTTCTAACTTTAGATATGAGTGGATTTTAAACATACCTTTCTTCTTCATCTGAATCATCCTTCATAGCAACAAATACTACCTCAACATCTTCATCAGAATCAATGTTAGTATTTTTAAGCTTTGTTCTCAACCAGGTAACAAGCCTTTTTTCCTTTGTCCTTGTAATTGTTGGACACCTAGATTTGTACCCTTTATCCAAGCTCTCGTAGTCTTGGTAATCTAGTGTAACATGGGAATCATCTCAAGGTTGTGGGACCTTTTGCTAACCAAGACGAGACCTCCAGATTCTAGGTCGGTTCCTCTTGATATGTCACCCAAATTTTCTTCTTAATAGGAAAGTAAACTCTTGAGGGAAAAGGGATAGAAGAAATGCATGAAAGGGAAATGACTGAAAGCAAATTATCCTACTAGGTGATACACCGAAGGTGACCTAAATCATAATACAGTGACTAATCTTAGCATGAAAACCTTGGAACAAAAGAACACAAATTCCTAGATAGGCTTGCATAAATATTTCATAGAGAGGCCTGAGACAAATAGACGCTATTCAGGGAAAGAATTAATTTCACAAACAATAGCATATTTACTATAAGTAGACAGACTATGACCTGCAAGCAGACATCCACTTTTGAAATTCAACACAGGAATGAGACAAAATGACAGGGGACTATAGAATATCCACAAACTCATCTAAATCAAATCATCCACAGTAGTACACACTATTGCAAAAGAAAGAAGGATCAAAGATTCCAATGTTTCACTAGAAATCACTCAATATATTCTAATTTAGTAAGAGAGATTCAGACAAGAAAGCCCAGGGATAGAAAAAATGTCACAAAAATCCTTTGCAATATCTAAACATCAATGAAAGATTGCAACCTACAGAAATTAGAGGGCAGAAAAATACCATGGATAATTTCCAAGTCAGGAAAACTCTGAGCTCTAAAGCTCTCAAAACTGATATATACTCCCTAGCACGCAGGCTTGGAGTCCCCCAAAAACTATTAGGGTTACATTATAATATGTTTTTCTTTGAATACAGAAACCCTAACTGTCCCATCCATCAGAAGAAATCTAGAATCATCTACTGAAGATCAGATCTACTTTTGAAAAGTAGCTTGCCATAAATGAAAATCTCTGGAAAAGGTCGGTGGATTTGATATGAAAGAAGACCAATCAAAAATACATGGAATGAGGTCTTAATTAGGAAACCCAGGTTGGGTCAAATCGACCATACTATTTGTAGATAATAATGCCAAAAATCAGATTTCCCCTTCAGAAAAGCTGACTCAACCCCCTATTCCTCCTGAAGGGTCATCCCTTATCCATCTAATCCTCTACCAGTCGGCTCAGCCATAACTGTTAAAATTTGATCTGCAAAGATATTTGAATTTTTAAATATTTATATGACAACGGTCACAGCTGGCGTGAATATCTGCATCGACGGCTGAGATCAAAATATGACTTTACTTTGAAATGTAGCCATAGATGATCTTACTCTACCTAGGCTTCGTATTATAATCTTGGGTCACCTTTCCTTCCTTGTCACTGAATCTCTCAACTATTCCCTTTAACCTTAGTTATATTATGAGACTCGGAGACAATGCAGTCTCACAATCTCCTTATCTTTTATTAACTGTGCATCCTTTTGGAGACCTAGCGACAAAGGTGATTTCATAGTCGTGAAACAAAATGGAATATCCCTTCGTGGTTACGAGACTTGGAGATTGGAGGAGTGTGAAACATGGGCCCATCAAGACATGCATTCCCCTGTCATTTGTTTACCATTGCCTTATCACCACTGTCACCCATATCATCACTGACCTCACTTAACCCGCTCCTAACCATGGAGAAACTAGAGACTTGATGACTGAGTAATCTCAAAGTCTCATAAAGGATTCTTACCCCTGCAGTTAATCATGAGACCTCCCGATTGAAGAGGACTTAACCTTATCCCACTTTACTCAAGCTACATTTGTGGGTTAAGAAAACACTTAGTCGTAGTACCTCATGATAATTTATTAACCTTGGTTTACATTGGGAGACTACGCGACTAAAAGGGAAATCTTGGGGTCACCGGATAAAATAGGATGCCTTTTCCCTAATGCAACGTAGAGACTGAAGGTAATGTTGGAGATTTGATTCTGAACAGTTGATTGATTGTATGTTTGTCATTGATGACAACATATAATACACAGTAGTAATTCTATATGTACTTATCCTAATGATGATATGAAGACTTGCGTAGATAGATACATGTTGTTGACATGTTTATTATGTTATGTTCATACACGTAGACCCAGATATGATGTTTCAGTAAAGTTATGTAATTCTGTTATTGACAGTTACAGTTCTGGAAGTGTAACGATTTAGGGCCGAGGTATATCACATGTTTCTTGAGTTGCGCCTATCTTTTGTATATGTGTGTGTATATTCATGTTTAGTTATGAGTTGATGATATTAATCCAAAGGCGCCAAACGTGTTTCAAGAAGATTGCAAAGTTAGAGTTAAATTGGTGAGGCCGACTTAGTGAAGCGTCGCGTCTATTTGGTTGATACTTGCATGATTGTAATCATGCTTGCATGCTTAGTAGAGCCGACAAGAATGTTATGAAGAGTTGTCTTATAGGTCCCATGATCTCATACTATGAGGAAGATACTTATAACAAGTCAAAGGTGACACGCTAAGTGTGAATGATACAAAAAGAGAAGAAAGATGTACAGAGTAGATTATCAGAGTTGGTTCATTCATCAAGATTCTATGTGAAGAAGTGAAAGATTGAAATACACTGGAACTGATCAAGACAATAGGTCTACTCTATAGTTCATCATCAGATATAGTGCATATATGTTATACAAAAGGTTGTAGCCTTCACCATCAAGCAGTAAGCTTTTGGACAGTGAGTCCACCACCCCTAACAGGGTTACTTGTAAAAGACTCCTAACAGGGTCCGACCCTTAACCAGGTCACTATACTTATTGCATTGTATTTTACAACTCCTAACAAGGTTGAAATATCTTCTAATAGGGATTACTACAAACAAGTATAGTTTATTGTGGGTGCTAATTCCCACTGGGGTTTTTACCATTTGGTTTCCCCGTAATCAAATTGTGTGTTGAGTACTGTGTTATCT
>MU228380.1:576005-602963 GCA_018584345.1 Thuja plicata | reverse complement strand
AGAAATCTTTGATGAGGATATTGAGAAGATTGTAAAAGAAAGAGGACACCATGAATAGAGGATGTTTTTGATATCATATGTTGCCATCAATGTCAAAGGGGGAGATTGTTGGAGATTTTATTATGAGCAGTTGATTGATTGTATGTTTGTCATTGACGACAACATATAATACACAGTAGTAATTATGTATGTACTTATCCTAATGATGATATGAAGACTTGCGTGGATAGATACATGTTTTTGACATGTTTATTATGTTATGTTCATACACGCAGACCCAGATATGATGTTTCAAAAAAGTTATGTAATTCTGTTATTGACAGTTACAGTTCTGGAAGTGTAACGGTTTAGGGCCGACATATATCACATGTTTCTTGAGTTGCGCCTATCTTCTGTATATGCATGTGTATATTCATGTTTAGTTATGAGTTGATGATATTAATCCAAAGGTGCCAAGCGTGTTTCAAGAATATTTCAAAGTTAGAGTTAAATTGGTGAGGCCAACTTAGTGAAGCGTCGCGTCTATTTGGTTGATACTTGCGCGATTGTAATAATTCTTGCGTGCTTAGTAGAGCCGAAAAGAATGTTATGAAGAGTTGTCTTATAGGTCCCATGATCTCATACTATGAGGAAGATACTTATAACAAGTCAAAGGTGACACGCTAAGTGTGAATGATACGAAAAGAGAAGAAAGATGTACAGAGCAGATAATCAGAGTTGGTTCATTCATCAAGATTCTATGTGAAGAAGAAGTGAAAGATTGCAATACAATGGAACTGATCAAGACATCAGGTCTACTCTATAGTTCATCATCAAATATAGTGCATATCTATTATACAGAAGGTTGTAGCCTTCACCATCAAGCAGTGAGCTTTTTGACAGCGAGTCCACCACCCCTAACATGGTTACTTGTAAAAGACTCCTAACAGGGTCCGACCCTTAACCAGGTCACTATACTTATTGCATTGTATTATACAAATCCTAATAGGGTTGAAATATCTTCTAATAGGGATTACTACAAACAAGTATAGTTTATTGTGGGTGCTGATTCCCACCGGGGTTTTTACCATTTGGTTTCCCTGTAATCAAATTGTGTGTTGAGTACTGTGTTATCTGATTAAGCATTTACTTTGTTGTATTCTAAAGTTAAAGAAGCAAAAATAACTAAAGTTACTGATAACTGATTCACCCCCCCCCCCCCTCTCAGTTATCCTTTGGGNCTAAAGTTACTGATAACTGATTCCCCCCCCCCCCCCCTCTCAGTTATCCTTTGGGACTATTCTAACAGGTAATGCTAAAAGCACACATGGAACTTTCAAGGAGCTTAAGTGACCTGAAAGGTAATGGGAAAATAGAGTGAGAAATGGCCAAGCTAGGGTTTACCATGAAACACTTAGGATTTCATACTTAGGTTATTTGCATGGACAAGGAAAAACAGAGAATTGAACAGATATGCAGAGGGCATGACCAAAACCAGAAACCCAAAGTCTTTTAAAGGGTGGGCTCAACCCTTGTCGGAGCCTCATTTTACTCCACCTGTAACCAATTTTACCAGATGAGGAAAATTTGGTTAACAGTAATCTCGGTTATCTCTTCTGTCATAGTGTTGGTTTCTTCTGTAGTATTGGTCATCACTTCTGTCATACTTATTTTCATAAGATATGTCATTGTTTCTTTCATCCTTTCTCTTGTTAGGGCATCTAGCAGCAAAATGTCCAAATTCTTTGCAATTAAAAAAAACCAATGGTAATTTACCTTTGTATCTTCCTTTACCTCTGTGTAATCTCCTAACCATTAGTGCTTCAAGTTCATCAAGTTCTTGCTTATCACTATCACTGTCAGTATCATTTCTCATAGTGTGTTTGTTACTAGATTTTCTTATTTTCAGAGAAGATTTGAATGCAGACTCAATAGTAGGTAAGACACTATTGTCATAGTTGTTCATCTCAAATGAAATAAGTCTACCAATCAAACTATAAAGAGTAACATTATTATTTTCTACTGCTCTCATTTCTTGAATTGTAGATACTCTAATTGCATAAACATGCAGTAAGGTTCTCATAATTTTACATACAATTATTTCTTCCTCAAGTACTCCTCCTACTCCACGGATAGCATTAACAACTTCTTTGATTCTGCTACTATACTGAGTGATGTTCTCTCCTTCTTTCATTCTTAGGTCATCAAACTTTCTTCTTACGCTTTTAGCTTTTTCTCTCAGCACATTGGTGTCTCCTCCATATACTAGCTTGAGTTTTTCCCACATTTTCTTTGCATAGGTGCATGATTTCACATCTTCGAATTTAGCATCGGATAGTGAAGAAGAAAGTTCTATCATCATAGAATTGTGTTCATGTTTCTCTCTCAATTAGTCAACAGTCGGAGGTCCAGTAGGTGTAACATATTCAATATCCAAGTGTTGGGTAACATCATTTCCAATACTAGATAGATGAAGTCTTTTCCTACTTTTCCATGATGCAAAGTTGTCCTTGTTCAACTTAGGCACATCCCTTTTACTCGTCTTGTGATCTTTAGCTTAAGTCTTTAAACTTTTCTTCCAGGCACCAAAGCTCTAATACTAATTGTTAGAATAACTAAGGGGGGGGAGGGTGAATCAATGTCCTTAAAAGCTAATTCAAGAAATCCAACCAAAACTTATATCTCAAATATAATATCCTCTAGTTATCTTTCAATCCATCAAGATGTATGTCATAAATAAACTTATCAAATATAAACTACTTTGTAAGATATGTTGTTTATCTTTTCTAGACTTCACCGAATAGCAGTAAATAAACTTAGTGTTTACCGACCAATCCAGTTTCAATAACGTGTAAAACAAAATATCAATGCAATGAAAGAAATACACATTTGACACATAGATTTTAACGTGGAAACCCTGCTAAGGGAAAAACCACTTGGGACCGGTAACCCAAAATTTTCACTTTTCTGAAGTGAGCTCGGCGAAGAGTCAACCATGTTAAAGGTTACAATACACACTGTTAAGTGCGACCTTGTTAGAGGATTCAAAACTAACAATTTGTCTTTTGACCTAGAATTCACTATGCTTTCAACAAGAAAACCTTTTGATACTCTTGAGTATCTCAATACAATAAGGATGGTTAAATCCCACTCGGGTAAGAGATTTTCTGAATTAATGGTTAAAATGATATAGTAAATGATCTGTTCAAAATACAAATTTAACTTGCAGATATTCAGATCTATTGTTAGTCCAATAATACCTCTCTGATCAATATGATCTTCAGTTCCTTTGTTCTCTTTCTTTGTTCTGCTCGGTGAATGCTCTGTCCTCTGTTGCTCGGTGTCTGCAGAATTCCTTGGCTCTATTCTTCAGCCTGTATGATCAGATCTGCATGAAGAATTCAATCTTCACCAGAATATATTCAACATTCCTCTTTTTCATAAAGAATTCCTTGTCTCTTTATATAGACATGATTAGCCGCTCAATCTCTTTATTTTTGTCATAGATTACTTCTTGATCCGTAAATCTCGCCATGCTTTGCTTTATCTCGTAAAGCTCTGCTTTAGTTTTATTCCTCAAATCTCTCCATGATAGCTATGAATAAAACACGCTTTAAATCTCCTCCATGCTTTAGTTTAACTGGTCATTGAAAATAAAGCAATCAATCAGTCAATTTCTAAATATAGCTCTTCCAGCTAAGTAGTTTTGTCGTTCTACAACTCCAGTTCTAATCGGTCATCAACTCCAGTTAGCTCAATCATTGACTTCAGTTATGCTCAGTAACAAATTTAGTTTACTACGGTGATCGGTATACATTTTCTTGGTATACTCTTTCTTAGTAACACATGCTCGGTTACTGCGGTGTTCAGTATACACTGTGAACTGCTCGTGTTCACTATCACTCAGTGTATACACAACTTTTATGTTTTACCGACCATATAAAATTTGTCTCTTTAGTTATTCAAGTTTATGATAATATATGTATGACCAATCAAACCATATAAAGTTGACATCAATGAAGATACAATACATTAACTGATTTAATGTCTTGCATTCACTTTTGCAGCTTGATGATCACCAACTTATCATCTTCAAACATTCAATTAGTTATATTTCATCAATATATATTTTGATATCTCAGTTGTATAAGGGTAGTTAACCCGACTGACAATGAGCCGACCGATAGTGAGCTAACTTGCAATGAGCATAACCGACAGTGAGCGTTTGTAAAAATCACCTTAACCTGTGTCACCCTAACAAGTGTTTCACTTCACGAGAATTAGCTTCTTTATGGTTTTTTTGTAGTTTGGGTTTCCACATATATCTTGGTGTTCTTTGTGTCGATGTTTCTAAGTTTCATGTTTACATTTACAATGAATTTTTAATGTTCTTAACCGATAGACCAGAAGTGATTATTATTGTTGTTTACAAGTTTACCGATAGTGTAAAAGTTTTATAAAGTATGTGGGAATAACTGATTCACCCCCCTCTCAAATATTCATCATGTTCAACACATGGTATATGATCAAAGGAGCTAGCATGTAAAATGTATCATAGGTAATTGTCAAATGATTTGTACCTATCAAATACTCAAACAAGATAAGATTATACTTGTTATTTGGAAAAAAATATTAGAATAATATTATATTATCTACCTCATAATGGTTATTTAAGCCACTTAATGTATCTGGCCACTTTACGTATCTTCAGATGAATTTAGTCACTTAATGTATCTAGTCAGTTAGATAGTTTAGTATATTTATATTTCAATTCTTGAAGTTAATGATTGTTTCTTTTAAAAAAATCATAATTGTAATTCCTTTCATCTCCTTTGTAATTACTTCATTTAATCAATCGATCATCATTACATGGTATTAGAGCCCATAGATTAGTCTTTTGTGGTTTCATACCTAGAACTAAATTCCATAAGTTTTTAACAAGTTTTTTATGAAAAATTATGTTGAATCCTAGAAATTTTTCCCCAATTTTTTTTAAAAATCGGAGGTTTCAAAATCAAGGGTTTTTGAAATTGTAAATCTCCAAAAATTTCAAAGGTTTTTCTACCAAGCGCGAGGGTTTTATGTCTTAGAATTGCGTTTTTTGGAGGTTTTGTTTGTCGTGTTCAAGGATTTCCACGTTTGCTTATTAAGGGAGGTTTCTTTGATTTTTTTTCTAGAAAAAATTATGGATGGACGGTTTTGCATGATTTTTTCCTAAAAATTGTAGTCTTCTATTTCTGGATTTTTTAATATTTTTTGCACAATAAATCATGATGTCTTTTTTTCCTTAAAATCATGTAGACTTTCTATTTCTTTTAAAGGTTTTGCTCTATTTTTTCCACAAAAAATATGATGTTTTGTAAAAGAGTTTTTGCTTGATTTTTCCAAAAAAGTCATGGTTTTCTTTGTCTTCATCATTTCTGGGACACTGTAATGAAATATGCTGAGAACCATGATTTCTTGTTTGACCCATTGAATTTATTGTTGCCCAAGATATTGTTAGATAATTAATTGCAAATGTTCATTGCATTAATGCATTTTGGCATGAAATATTATTTGTTACAGAATGTAGTACTATGCATCATTGTTTGGCTTTTGAGAATGATTTTTTGTTGGGTTATAGTAAATGAGAGTGAAGACTTGGCATGATGGTATTCCAATATTAATTAAAGTGGTGTAGCAATGACATGATATAATATTCTTGAGGTTGAATTGAGATCGCAGGAACACATTGAGCTTCATCTAGGATTAATTAGGTGTATCTATGGTTGAGTTGCCATTGCTTGAGGATATGCAATTTTTGGAGGATTTTAATGTCCCCAATTTTGGTCATTTCAACATCGTTGTTAGCTCCAAATTTATTGGAGAGTGAAATCCTTATTAGTTTGAATTTTGGTTATTGATATTGAGTTCATGGGATCATGTTGAGTTTGTTGATGCTTTTTGGGAGTGGTTTTGTCATTTTTGGTGCACTCCAAAGTTCTTTGAGAAAAAATTATTTTTGGAAAGTATCTATTTTTAGTAAGTTGGATATTTGGTGTGTACAAGAGTATGTTGATGCCTTGAGATTTTTCTTTGGGACCTTTGCCATATTTTGGATGCATCTCCAGCTAGGTGTGTGGTAAATAATTGAATGATTAAATAATTAATTGTTGAGTTGGTGAAATCCTTTGTGGGAATTTGAGTTGTGTTCTAGCTTTCTAACCTTGGGACATAAACCTCCATGAAAAACATTAGTTTCCATAGTGAAATATCTACTCTAAGGCCCCGTTTGGTTGTAGGAATTGAGGCAGAATTGACAATATTTAATTCAGAATTTAATCAATCCCTATTTTGGTAGTGCAAAGTGGAATTGGAAGAGGGAGATGTATATGCTCATTTTGACCTAAAATGAGCATATACATCTTCCACTTGAAAAGGTTGAATTGGAACCACATCTCCCAATTCCTATTTTTCAATCCCCGTTTTGAAAGCATTTCAGGTCCACGTGCAAAAATATAAACATTTTGGGTATGTTCTCATCGCAACATTTTTCCCATCTTTTGCAAAGCATTTGTGTGGATGGAGAAATCTATTAAATGGATGAGGTTTTTTTGTGTTAAACGGGTGTGGGTTTTCTTTTGAGAGGACGAAAAATAGGTATGTTCTCTATCTGAATGGGTATGTTCTCTGTCTGTCTTCCTTCTTTTATGCTTCCATATTCTACCAACTTTGAGTATTTCTTGAAATTTTTACAATAATTTTCAACAAATGCATTTGGTGATGATAAAAAGTATAATTCTGACATATTTGACATCATGTTTCTAGGGCTTGTATTCCTTGTTGAATAGAAGCAAATTTAATTGATAGTTTTCGTATCAACTAGACAATCGTAATGCTCACAAGGGCAGTCCATGCAAGAGTTTAAAGTTCCTTCATGGTTTGCCTTGTTCTTGCATCCTTACAGATCAAATTTCCTTAACAATAAGATGCAACTAATTTTGAGTCTTTTGACAAAGAAACCGTTACAACTTTGTTTTTCCCATTCTCTAAAGACTTGCAATAACATTAATGTCTTGAAATTCCATTCTATGATAAAATGCATGGTGATTTTCTCTTAAAACAATGATAATCTAATTGGCTATGGATAGGCTCTTTCACATCCCCTAACATCAAACTTCCACTGACCAGATTTTCTCTACTAGCCAATTCATTATTAATTTTAGGCACACAATTGGAGAGTGTACTACAAGCACAAGATGATTGCATGCTTTGTCCTATTTTATTTCCCACAAATTTCCTTGAAGCATATACTACATCAGGAAACAAAACTTGTAATTTCAGATAATTTAGTAGAATGCCTATCTCTTTCACTAGTCTTTATTTGTTGAGTAAACATATTATTATCTATTTTGATTATCATGGCTCTTGAGAAGAGAAGAGTGCAAATCATTGCATGACTTAAGGAATTCCTCATTCAACAACAACTCATCTCCATCCATTTTAGGTGACTCAACTATAAAAATGAGAAACAAAACTAACATTGTGTTGGCTGATAGAATAACATAAAATAAAACACTACAAGAAAAATGAGTAGACAACCCACAAAGTTAATTGAAGGAGATATCTACTACAATGTTCTCAACAAGGCACTTGAAAATTTTAAGCTATTACCATAAATTAATTCCATAGGTCATCCCCATTTCTCGCATTATGATGAAAGCAATAAAATATGAATGAAACTAGGCATGTGGCTATTGCTTGATTAAACAATAGAGAATAAAGGGAGCCGCAATTGCAATTTCCAGCTAAAATATTTTGGTAGAGTTGAATCAATGTTTGAAGCTCCTAATGGAAGAACAAAACTAAGTTAGCAGATTGAAAGACTAAAATAATCCAATCAGTATTGTAACACTAGAGTTAGCAACAAACCAAGCAAGTCAATAATGTAATCAGTGAACCTAAGATATGTCTTACATAGTTCTGATAGCCATGGTATAAGGGGAAGTGAGGTATAAGGGGGTCTTGAAGAAAAGTGCAATTTTTTTATTAAATAAGATCAATCTGAACCCTTTGATAAGACCCCTTTGCTGATAAATATGAATAGTCCATCCAAGAGCTTTTACTTTTAATCCCTTTCATAAGACCCCTTTGATGTCACGTATAATTGCTATCATTAGGTGCACCAACTGCGGACATATCCTACTATCATTGATGCTTATATGCTCAAATGCAGACTTATCAGTTCCATTTATATCTGATTTGGGAAGAGAAGCCATTATATGCTTTGCATTTATGATTGGATGCTCTGCCCAAATCACCATTGATGATTAGATGCTCAAATATTGCAATGTATTTGACAAAATGCCTACTCCAGAAGAGGTTTCTTGGTCTTCAATGATAGCAGGATATGTCAACAACTAGTGCAACTGATAAAGCTTTTGAGTTGTTTCAAGTTGCCCAAGTCACCATAGATGATTATAAAACAAAATTCTAATCTTTATAAACATCAATGGTGATTTGGGCAGGGAAGTCATTACATGCTTTGTATTCATGAATTTTTTAGCCCTGTTGCATTAGGAGATTTAGATGGAACACACCAAGGACTATCAAGCAAAACTAAAAAACCGTTTACCAACAAATGTGAAAAAATGCAAAACCCTTTTGTTGTTCGCACAAATGCTTTGCAAAAGAGGGAAAAATATTGCGATGAATCAAGCATATGGACCCAAAATTTTATAAAATGTGGATTATAAAAAAGTGGAATTGGATAAATATTTTGCATGTTCATCTCTGGGGAATATAATGGCTGCTCTGCCCAAATCACCATTAATGATTACAAAGATAGGTTGAAGAATTATCAGCTCCATTTGTATGTGAAACAAAATTCCAAAATGCCTATCTTTCTAATCATCACTAGTCATTTGGGCATAGAATCCATTAGATTCTTTGCATTTATGATTAGATGGTCTTCCCAAATCACCATTAACCAATATAAATTTGACTAAATGATCAATCTATTGCATTGCTTCATCACTTGGTACTTCTTTATGTATTCCATTTAAATATCCTAATGCAACAGGGCTAACAAATTCAATAGGTATATAAGATGGGCTTATGATCTTATTCATAGGTATATATTGTTAATAGTGGGCTTATGATCTTGTTCATGAACACGTGTATATATGATGCCAAGCACTAAGTAGGCATTGGAGAAATTTGCATAAATTTTACTAGCTGGAGTCGTAATATATAAAAACTATATTTACTCCATTTATGATTAGATGGTCTGCCCAAATCACTATTGGCCAATATCACTTTGACTAGTTTCATAATGAAACAATGCTAATAAATTCAATAGGTATAGAAAATAACCAGCTAGGATTACATATACAAACAAAAGTATCATATTACACGCAATAGACATATTACATGGAACAAAATCATTTTGTTGCATTTCTTTTATTGTCTTGAACTCTTGTTTCCTATTAGTGGCTATTTTGTATCTCAAATATCCGTCGTCGTCCACATTTTAGGTCATTGATGGATCTTCCCAAAAATATAATGTTCAAGGACGCATAATAAGGAAGACCACAGTCACTCATCTTCTCGCAGTTGTTCTTGTTGTCCTTGCGGTAGCCAAAGAAGTGTTTGCACAAGAAGGTAGATGACAAATGTGTAAGAAAAGAAGAGATGAACTTGGTTTTTTAAACATAGTATTCATTCCAATGAGGTGGACTATCATGACCAAATTTGCATGAATACAAGAGCCTTCTTTCAGCTAGCCAATATTCTAAGGAAAAAAGGAAGCATTATAGATACGATAAACATAATGTTACAGGAACAACTAGTGATGTTCCTCCACACCCTTGGCCACAATTTGAGGAATCGTAAGATTGCCCATAACTTTGGCCACTCAAGAGAGATAGTAAGTTGATACTTCCAAAAGGTCTTGATGACTATCTTCGCACTCCAAGCATATTATTTTATACCACCTGGTACAAACACTCCTCCAAAAATTAGTGGGAAGGAAAATTTTAATCCGTACTTCAAGGGAAATCTCCTAGTGGTACAAATTTCTTTGCTTGAGTGTTAATCCTATTATTGCATGTTCATTTGATTATAATTTTTATTTCTATAAGATTGTATTAGATAAATTGATGTAACCCATATACCAGTCACTTTTGATGTCGACATACAATGTAAATATCATGATAGAAAAGGGAACTTATCACAAAATGTTATGGGTGTCTTTTCATTTGATTATAAGTTTCAATACATTCTTGTTGGTTGGGAAGGGTCTATTGGAGATAGTCGTGTTCTAGCCTCAGCTCTCTATAGATCATATACACTGGAAGTTCCCCCTGGTATGAAAATTCACATTGTATGTTAGTGAAGAATACGATAAATGTTTCATTTTTTAAGAATATACTTTTTTTATGAAGGAAAATATTATTTAGTCGATGTTGGATATCCAAATGTACTAGGATTTCTCGATCCTTATTATTGTACACGTTACCACTTGAAGGGGTTTTCAAGAGAAAACCCGATAAATAGTCCACAAGAGTTCTTTAATCACCGACACTCTTCACTTAGAAATGCAATAGATCTTACCTTTGGGATTTTCCTATCCTGAGTCATGCAACGTCTTATCCAACCATGACACAAGCACATATTCTTTTAGCATGTTGCATAGTTCACAACTTCATTACTTTAGAGGAGGACATTCGATCCGAAGTGGGTATTGAAGAGGAAGATAATTGTGATAGGATAAATGTACCAATGCTTGAGACATATGGGTTGATTCAATGTGATAGGGATGATTGGGGGAAGTTTTGAGATGATATAGCAAGTAGGATGTGGGAAGACTATAGATTTCGAGAGTAGTTGTAGTTTTAGGGGACTTTTATTTGTTCTAAAATGTACTTTAATGTAGATACACTGATATACATGATGGTTTTGTTTTTCTTTTGTTTGTATATTCATTCCTAGCTGGTTATTGTCTATGCCTCTTGAATTTGTTAGTCCTGTTGCATTAGGAAATATAAATGGAATACACCAAGGAGTACCAAGTGATGAAGATAGGATGTGGGAAGACTACAGATGTCAAGATTAGTTGTAGTTTTAGGGGACTTTTATTTTTTCTAAAATGTACTTGAATGTAGATACACTGATATACATGATGGTTTCATTGTTCTTTTGTTTGTATATTCATTCCTAGCTAGTTATTGTTTATGCCTCTTGAATTTGTTAGCCCTATTGCATTAGGAAATATAAAGGGAATACACCAAGGCATACCAATTGATGAATATAAATCATATTGTTCTAATGGTGATGCTCAAATCATGTGTTTTGATAGTTCACATAGAGAAAATTCTTTGAAACAAATGAAGCCTGCAATCTATTTTTCTGATGATACTCCTTGCTGTATTCCATTTATTTTTCTGATGATTGTTCTTATTGTGATTTTATAGAATTTTAATTGATGTGACATATGTTTTAATAATCATATTTTAATTGATGTGATATATTGAACACCAATTTATAAGACAGTCTTGATTGCCATCTTTTGCACGGATTGGTTCCTTACGTAAAATAAAATTGTCCTCTTCTTGCAGAAAATTTCTTATTACTTATGTTGTTTAATTGTCTTCTTTAGGTTTAGTAATAACTTATGTGGGAACCAAGGTGGAGAATATATAAGTAATAATCCATGTAAGTGTCATTAGTCTCTTTTCAAGGAGGAGTCAATCTATTGTTTTATGTTTTAGTTCAAAAGCGATTTATGTTCCTTATGATATCTTCCCATTGATGCTTGGTAATTATATTTATTATTTGATTAGTCTTCCTTCATACTAACCATCAATATAGATTGATTGATATTCACAAAGTTGATTGGTGTAGAGGTAAGGGGCTTTAAGGTTCATGACTAATTTTTTTGATTAAACACCAAATGTTACTATGCTTCCTTACTTTGCTATAAGGGCACCTTAAGGCGATAAGGGAGCAAATATCAAACTATCACTTGTCTATGACCCCAAATTATTCCAAACACCTATTAAAAACTAATAAGGTGTGATTAAAGTGATTTCAAGGTTTTATCCCTCTATCTTGAATGCAAACCCAAAACTCCTACTTTTAGGCCTAGTAGCCTAATTGGGTCTCCATTTTCTATTTTTGGCCATTTTCTCCAAAAACTTCCAAAACACTTGGAAAAATAATCTTCTTTTTGGATACCCTTTTCAGAGTATTACAACATATCTAAAATTTAAATACTATTGTTTTGGACCTTACCTTGTTGTCCTTACACTTGGCACTATTTTTTAAGGGTTAAATGACCCACTTTTACAAAGAAAGTACTCTTAAAACTTATCCCAAGACCTTTTATTTATACCGAGTGATAATATGTTCCCAATTAGAGATTTATCCAGTCAATTTGAACATATTTTCTTATTTACTATAAAATCTCCAAAACCCTCACCAAAATGCTCCAAAACCTAGGCTTTTCTAATTGGATGTCCTCCAAATACTTTTGTGATCAAATGAATGATCCTAAACCTTATCCTTGATCATAAAATACTATTACAATCATCAAAATACAATCTCATTAAGGAAGATCTCTCAAACCAATAAGGTAGCTACCAAAACTATGCACTTTCCTTCACCAAATCCATGGGATATCCCTGCAACACTCAACTCTTCTGAAAATCCATGGGATATCCCTAAAATAGTCAACTATTTTGCTCTATTATTCAAGTTTTATTTCATATTCATAAAAAAGCATTTAAAAGTATAACTTATATAAAATTAACCTGCAATAATCACTCCATACATGCAAGCAAACTTTTTAACAAAATTACTCAAAGGTAAAAGTTGAAAAACTGGGCAAGAATCAGGCGTGTACATTGCAATATCACTCCTGACTTGTCCAGCTGGAGTCTATCTACTTTGTGTTGGTGAATTTTCTTCAAGGTTCAAGGGAAAAGTGGTCAATTGGTTGCTTTGTGGCACACAATTCTCTTCTTTCTACCGACAGGTAATGGATGCCTACATACTACCTCACTAGTTGCAATGAATCATTTTAATATTTTATTTATATGATTGAAAAGTTGGATTGTTTTCTTTAAAAAATCATTATGCATCTTGCAGGTCATTGGTTACTTGTATTGTGTATTATAGTACATGTTCATGTGTCTCCTCAAATGATTTATGTGCTTTATCTGAGCTTCAAATGATTTGTGTTACATACATTGTGTTTTTTTGCATGGTCTGACTGCCTTTTGCATTGTTAAGTAGTTCATGTGACTTGTTTGGACTTCCTTCATGTGGCATTTCATGTTTAGCTTGACTACGTTTTGGACCGCATCTTCTACATAGTGACATTTTTGGCTGCATTTGTATATTTCCAGTCAGCATTTCATTTATATAATTGATACGAGCATTAATTTTTTTGTGTGCCTTGCTAATGGTTTGTATCTAAGAGAAGCAAGACATGTTATTATTGTTGCAATCTATATGGAAAAGGATTCTATGATATAGATCATGTGATGGACGCAACACCTAGCTAGATGTGATGAACCCATCCACTTTTAAAACTCACATACCTATGTATAGAAATTACAACAACAAATACTCATAACTCTTGCAAGCCTGAGAGATGATATATGATATAGGCATTTTAAAATAGATGATATAGATGGTATAAACCATAAATGTTAGATGATATAGATCAAAAATGTGTTGTCAAGGATAGCATGGAAAGATATTGTCAAGGGTATTGTTGGGACACTTCATGTCCATATGTCTAATAGATATTGTTGGATATTATGATTAAATGCAATATGTTTGATTATATGTCACTTATGTATGGGTTTTTCTTTAATATCCATCTTCATTTCCATGCTATCCTTGACAATATTGTTAAAATTTGCTTTAAAGTTGCTATCCTTGAGAATATATTTGATCTATATCATCTATGATTTTTTATCTGTATCATCTATTATTTTGGATCTGTATCATCCTTTCTAACTTGTGCATTGAGAACTTGTGAGACTGTTATGAATTTAGGTTTCGAATAATGTATTTAACAGTTGGTGTAGGTGATGTCGTTCACACAACTCATGATGAGCATGGATGATGAGGTTCAAGTAAGCCATGTATCTTGTTCTTCCAAGAAGGTTATAACATTCGAGTAGAAGGTTCCCCAAGCACATGTGAAGGAAATATTTTCTTGATCTTCCAGAGCAATCTTGATCTGATTATACCTGGAGAAACCATCCATGAGAGAGTACATTTCATACCCAACAGTCATATCCACAATCATATCAATGTTTGGAAAAGGAAAGTCATCCTTCGGACAAGCCTTGTTAAGATCCATGAAGTCAGTAAAGACTCGGATAGATTTGTCTACCTTGGATACCAATATAATGTTTGAAATCCACTCTGCATAATCAATAGCTCTAATGAACCCAACTTTGAGTAGTTTTTCCATTTTTGCCTTTATTAATAAAGCAACATGAGGGTGCATTTTTTGGAGCTTCTGTTTCACTGGTTTGACACCTGGTGCAATAGAAAGATGGTGCATAATCAGATCTGGATCTAAACTAGGGATGTCCAAGTAACTCCATGCAAAGTTGATTTTTGCTCTTTAAAGAACTCAGTGAATTCTTTGAGCTCTTCTGTTGATAATGATTGTGCTACATGAATGATGTGTGGATGCTCTACTGTCCCAATATTCACAGACTATGTTAGTTTGATTAGTACTGATGAATGTTCCTGGAAGTGACTAGGCAGGATATCAAGTACCTCATCCTTTGGCGCTTCAGAGAGGTTTGCACCATCATATGCATCTTTTCTTTTTACTATTTTGTGTTCTAAAACCGCCACAATGTGGTTTTCGCCTTCATAACTTCTATTCTTTTTCAGTTTAATTTTGTGATTGAGGTACTTGATATCTACTTCAGTCATATTCATACTAGGTTAGCTAATGGAAGAAGTTACTGGTTCAACAACATTTAGGTAGCAGGATAGAGTGTACTCATTGGGAATGTATGAAGGTTTATAGGTTGTGCTTGCAAGCCCCAGTCAATGAGTTCATGATGTACAAGTGACAATGGATTGATAGGTTCAAGGTTGTTCATAATATATTCATCATAAACATGGATTGTTAAGTAGAGACCTAAATCAGTACCTTGTATAGATGCATTCAATTTAGTAAGATCCCTAACAACATCGTCAAAACCCATGTCAAGAATTAGAGGATCTAACTCATCAGATCTAGACCCTAAACCCTCACCTTCCTTAAATGGAGTTACGTATTTTTGTACCGTATCCATCTCTTTGTCTTGAGTTTCCTCTAACATACTATCAAACTCATGCTCATGAGAGTCTGTTTCAACATTATCTACCATATGTAGGACATGAGTGAAGTCCACTCATTGCCCCTAGTTTAGGTGAGTTCTATCTAAGAACTCTACTATGGTTAAGTCTCCATTTTATATATCAGGATCTTGTTGAGATGTGGTGACCTCTGAATAATCAAGAACCACTCCAGTGATTCCTTTGAGACACGCTCTTTAGTAGCGTTGATCTGTGGTGTTTGTTCTTCTTGTTCAAATAGGAGAGATAGTACACACAGAGGAATAGGATACAAATATTAATCTTCATCATTAGAGTCATCCCACTTGCAAGTGAGTGTGTTAATGCTTTGAATTGTTGTGTCTAAAGCCACTTTGTTGTGTTTTTCTTCATCTAGATGGATCTTGTCTTTCTTTTCTTTGTCTAGATGGGTTTTTTTTCTTTTCTTTTTTTCTTTCTGTGCCTTCTTAGATAAGAAGCCTAGGCCAATTGTGTCTTTAGACCATCAGTATTCAATAGAGATAGGTTCCAGGAGTCCATTTTGGTTACATCTGAGGGGTCCTTTTCCTGGATAACCCATTTGTTGAGCCAATTCATACCCCACTCCATAGATTTTTGGGGAGAGTTCACATTGTTTTACTTCATTGTTCTCAGGCTCCCTATATAGCCATTCCAAAATGGCCTGTTCTTCTTTCTCATCTTCTTATGGTATATCCACTTTAACAAAATCACCATCATAGATTGTTTGAGTTGGTGTTGGTTTCATCTCTTCTGAAGGCCTCCCCTAGGACCTAGGTGATGTGGGAAGAGATGTGATTGATAGGACGGGTTTCACTATGTATCCACCCATACTAATGTCCTTTATTTTTAACTTCTTTTCCATTTCTTTAATTAAATTACTAGTTGTCTTTGAAGCCTCTCTGTTATGTGGGATGAGAGTATTTTTTGCCCATCGTAGTACATTGCATGCATATCTAGTGTCTGTAGGAATGTTGACTTTGACACAATTGAATGAAAATTTGATGCACTGATGGTAGGTGGATAGAACACCTTGCATCTCATGAATCCAGGGTCTTCCCAACAAGATGTTGTAAGCAAATGAAAGATCCAATACCTGGAAGATGAAATCCCTCTCTACGGGACCTACTCTGATAGGAAAAGTTACGAGACCTTTGGAAGATCTCTCTTGTTCATTATATGTCTTTAAAGTGATTTTCTTCTTTGGATCAATGACATATTTTGAAAATCCCAGTTGTTCAACTAGCTTGTATGTATAGATGTTCAACCTTGAGCCTCCATCTATCAAGACCCATTTGACACAATTTTTATGGATCATGACTTCAATGTGCAAGGGAAGATTATACAGATGACTCAGGGAGTTATCATCTTCTTCCAAAAATGATAGATAGTGTGGCGAAGTCAAATGACCCACCATAGATTGAAACCGATCTAGATGCAAGTCTTTGGGGACATTGGAGGTTGATAAAGCTTTATCTAAGATCTCTTTGTAAGCCGAAGATATTTTGAGCAATTCAAAGATCAAAATCTGGGCGTTTGTCCTTTGCAATTTCTTGACAATGCTATAGTCTGCAGCACGGGATGAAGCCAGTTGTTTAGACTGCGACACCTTGGAGGTACTCACAGTTGATTTTTTGTTGGTTGGCACCCATTGTTTGGACGTTGTTGGTTGGTTTTGGGATGAGGAAGGGTTGGAAGATCCTCCCCTACCTAAGGTGACCTTTGCTTGTGCTCGGGTCACAAAGTTGGCTATTTTGGACTCCTTATCATTTTTGAAAATGATGATGTTACAGTACTCAGGAGAGACTGGTTCAACCATGTGGATGACTTTATCATCCTAGATGTTGTATGTATGATTTATCCTAGCACCTTATTTAGAGATTTCCCCTTTTTCATATTCAGGTTAGGGGTTCTTGAATGCTTTGTGATCAACATTCATAGCATGGTTGTCAACTGCGATTGTTTCATTATCAATGAGGTCTTGGATCTCATGTTTTAACCTCATATAGTTCTCCATTGTATGTCCTTAATTTTTGTGGAACACACAGTAATCATTCTCTCTCTACCATTTTAGTTTTATCTTTGGTTCGTATGGCTTGGAGTTATCTAGAAACGTGATAAGTTTGTTTACCACTAGAGTATTGAGAGTTGACTCATAAGATTCTCCCAAAGGATCAAAATCTCTCTTGTATTTAACCCAAGGTTTTTCTTTCATGAGGTTTCCAACCCCTTTGGAGGGAGTCTTTGTGGTGTTTTCAGCAGCTTTTAGAGCTTTGGAGGAGCTCGTTAAGTTGAAGACTGTCGGTTTGGGTTGAGGAGAAACATGATTGACTACTCCATCATTAACCACATGCTTGTTTTTATTCTGGTATTTACTTTTATCTTTGGAACTGTAACTAAATTTGGTTTCTTTTGAAAGGGCAATCTCACCCTTCTTGACAAGCGCGGTTTCAATCCTTAGTGCACTCTTCACAATTTGATCAAAAGTGGAGAGATCTTGCATCTGGAGGGGATAATTGTACTCTTCAAGTAGTGCGTTGGTAAATATATCCATCTTTTCAAACTCATGAATGAGTCATGGATATCTGGAAAATACTCTTCTCCATCACTGAAGAAAAGTCAAGAATGATTCTCCCGTTTGCTGTTGAATATTGCATAGTTCGATTATAGATATAGGATGCTGTATATTATATAAATACTGTTGTAGAAACAGATTCATTAGTTCATCAAAAGTTTTTATTCTAGTGGGAAACTTTGAAAACCACTCCATAGCTTGACCACCTAAACTTTGGGGAAAGAGACGCATGATATACATCTACTTGTGCATAAACTATGTACATAGGGCACATAATTCCCAAATGTGATCTTGTGGATCAGAATGACCACTATACTTGTCAAATCTAGGTGGGAATGGAGGTAAGTATAGGTCCTTTTCAAAAGGAAATGGACAAACGGTGTCCATAGAGAATTTCTTCGTTGGTTTCTCTTTTTCCCGTTTCATTGCTTGCATCTCTATTTGTAGAACTTGGATTTATTTGGTAAAAAGTGTCATAAGAGTTTCCTCCTCTCTAGCAATGATATCTTCCACTCTATAATGAGAGGGAAGTTGGGCTCCTTGTTGAGATAGTTCTAAGAAGTATTGCTCTTTATCTATGTTCACGATAACCTTCATCACCTTGAGGAATGCTTGGTCATGATTGTTTTCCCTAGACATTGTTGGTTCCGGTAGTCCATCATAGGGAGGGACTGACTCGTGTGTAGTGTTTACTTGTTCCTCAAACAAAAGATTTTCCTTAAACTACAGATGTTGTCCTTCTTCTATATAGGGTATGTTAAAAGAACTCCTAGTCCGTACATGCATTAATCAGTCAATTCGCCTAACTAGTGCTGGAGTAAAACCGACGTGTCAAATAAGTCAAAGATCAAATAAAAATGGCAATAAGGTATGTCCAACTGAGAGGGAGAAGCAACGACTCCTATCTTGAGTCAAGGTTAAAAAAATTTCTTTCACAACTTAGAATAAAGATAGTGTGGACAAATAACAAATGAATAGATATGGACTGATCTATGGACTAGTATGACAATATTGAGGTTTCGTCACAACAAAGTCAGATTTAATCAAAAGATTGTTACCAGAGACAAGACTAGTATGAACTCGCTAAAATGTAGTACATAATCTAGACAAATACCCAGTGTATGACAAAACCCAAGTTGAAGCATTTCAAGATAAAGTTTTTTTTTTGTAATTTTCAGTTTTGGATGTTGATGTTGATGTTTTTGCAAACACTTCAAACACAGTATGGTAAAGTAACAATCACAACAATCAAACTCCTAATCCTGTTTGGCTGGCAAAGACAATACTTGTTTGAATCCTCTTACAATAAAATACCCATTCAATTCAGATTGTTAGAATCTTGGCAGCAATGGCTCCCCTCCATGACACACACTTCTCAGGCCTACCAAGCTTCGAATTTCTCAAGATCTGAGGATCCTGATAAATTTATTGTCTCAACAAGAGGGGTACATGAGAGGTTTCGTAGGCATGCGCATCTCACAACACCCATATCAACAAGTAGAAAGGATTTTGGCCACTACTCTAAAAAGGGTTTTAGTAAGGATCTATGTTTAAGTGTATCCTCTATGTTCGTGCAAGCGCGATTGAGGTTGCTAACCCCACAGAGCACCTTAGCACCAACAGTCACGATACGTGATTGAGACCCACAGGCCCTGCTATGTGTTAGGAGAGAGCCGAGTATAAGCTCAAATGCCACTTATCTTTTGAGGCTTTACTCTCGAGGAAGCATTTTATTATAGTGAGTTAGAGTAGCTTGGCATTAGCTCGTTCTCACTTGGGTCGTTCTCCAAGGGTGAGTAATTTTTCCCACTTGGACATGCCCTCTAAAGTTGCAGATCTCAAACAAAAAATTACAACAATATTTATAGATTTATGATCGTCCCTAGAAGGGTGAGAGCATAATCTCCTGACACTATTGCCATTCCTAAAACACCAACCAAAATTTCATTTTAAAATGTCTTTCATGTGGGTTCCTAGTTAATAAAAACAAGAAAGCACACAAAATGTATGGTTGATCTGCAAACATGACAACTTGCAAGACAAATCCGTCAGTAGATTTGTGTTTTTGTCTTCTTTCTGAATGTCCTACAAACCACTGTCAGACTGCAAATCATTAAATAGTCATAAAAACAACAACTAAAAAAACTGTTAACGTTAGAAAATCAAGAAAACTTGTTATTTTAAAGAACTTGTTGAATCCTAAAATTTGGCCAAGTCTGATTTTTTTTAAAATCTCCCAAAATCTAGAATTTGCATTATAACTCCTGGAGATCTGAAACCACTCTCAAACATCCTGAAAGTATATATTTAAAATATAACTTAAAGTATAAGAAAGGTTATACTTAAATGTTATATTTTAAATTTAAAAGTTGGAAAAGAAAAGAAAAACAGTAAAGAAAGCTTGTTGTTCTGCTAAAAACTAGAGCAAATTCTCAAAACTATCAACCAAAAATTCAAACTGAGTGTACAACAGAGTGTACGGAATAGAACATCCGAAACTCTAAAAAAAATAGAAACAAGCGAAATCAGAAATTGATTTTCTGCCCCACGGTGGGTGCCAAAAATGTGTGTGAAAATTGGTTTAAGCTAGATACACAACACTTCAATGAGTCATTATTCTATTGCTTGAAACAAACTAATCTACTAAAACATAAAGCAACCAAGGCGACTCATTGCCTTCTAGTAAATAGGAGTGTGAAATTGCTCTCAGATCATTGCAATTCCAGTGACTTTAGACTCTATCTAAACGAAGAATTTGAATGATTCTAAGTTAGAATGCTATGCAAGATGCAAATATAATTGATCCAAGATTGGTTTTAAAGCCCAAATTGAAATGTGATTGATAGATTTTAAACCCAAATTCAAGTGTGCTCTAGATTATGAAATCAAATACTTGAAATCAAACTATGATGATTAACAATAATGCTAAAATGATGAAAGCTAAATGCTAAGATGCTTGAATGCAAAAACCAACAGAATAACAATATCAAAAATTTGGATCCTTTGTGAAGAAAATGAGGTTTTGTTTTATAGAAATCTCTCTCGAATCGATGGTCGAGATTAAAAACCAAAGAGTGGATAGGATTTGATTTGAGGAAGCACAATCCACGTGCATGAAGAATGATTGGTTGAGAGAGTTAGTTAATGGAACTGACTGATCAGTCATTTAGGAAACTTCCAAAATCTATTTTCAGTTAACTAGATTGTTGCCAAAATGAGAAATAGACAAGAATGAGTTAACTGAATAAAACATATTTGTTTCCAATTCGAGAATAATTTTACTGAAATTGATGACATAATATGCATTTTTTTAATAATTTAAAAGATTCTAAATGCATTTTTGATTCAATTAATTAATTTAATTCATTTTTGGATTTAATTGACAACTTAGCAATTTATTTAATCAATATATTAAAATATCAATTAAATAAATAATCTAAGGTTTATTTGCCAATGTATTGTATTTTTAGGAATTAATTAATTAATCAAGTACGATGATTAATTAGGACCTAGTGTTTAGGTCTGATCAGCTTGAAATTGATGAATTGCCTTTTTGGTTTAGAACTTAGAATAATCAAGACTAGGGTTTCTTGGTAAGCAACTGAGATTAGGGGTCTAGGGTTTAGATGACCATTTTTAGGTCATTACAATATAGAGCAAATGTAGTTTTTGAAATTATTAGACCACTGATGCGGAGCCAAGTGGATCACTTCTCAAATCCTATTCATCAAGGATAAATTCATTAAAGAGCTTGTGAGATACAACTTCTCACATGAAATATCTCCTCCAAAGACACTTCTTCACTCCTCCTTGACTTAGGATCACTCACATGGACCCACCCACTCTCAAGACCTATTAATGGTCAAACCTCTCCTTCCACTAGACTCGACATATGAACACACATCAACCTCTGATCACAAATCATATTAACTTCTCTATAGAATCGGTCCATAAACCCCACAAACTGTATTTAATGACCTTTCAAGGCCAAGCCTTAAATATTGGCTTTACACTTGCACCCTCACTCCTTTATGCACAATCGAGGACAACTTCTCACTCTGTCCTAAGATCCACCCTGATACAATGATGACATTATCAACATCTAGGTGCACACAAAGGTTCTTTACCCTTTAATAAAACTGAAAGCATTGATTGTCTCATCCTTTGAAAACTCTCAACACCCTTAATGAACTCTCTCTCTCTCTCTCTAATCTTTGTCTTGGCTTATATTACACCCTTAGAGGACTCTAATTTCATAGACGTCAATATCTTTTGACCACCAATAACCCACCTACATTTCAATATAGAGATATAAGACAACTTATTACTGTCAAACTGTGACAGTCACCCTTTCCTATGGAATAGTCAATCCAAAACTCCCTCAAATGACTCTAATTGATCATTACTCCCCAAGAATGCTTTGTGGACACCTTACTCTATCTTACCAAACCCTTGATCCTCTCCAAACTACCACAATGCGTTCTAATAGAAAATTTATTTCAAAACTGCATACTCGCTGCCTGTTACTGTTATGGCAATATGCAGTCACTTAATGCTCCAAGGCATGTGCCAAATGTTGCATGCTTTCATGCAAACACCAAGGAGGTATTATACAATGTATCCTTCATCATTCCCCCAATGATGAGCACTTATTAGACGTGAAATGATTGAGAACCACATTGAAACAAGTTACTGTATACCCTAATGAGGGTTTGGAATAGTTTTCACAAAAACACAGATAAATGATTTCAAAAGAAAATGAATTTGATGGGTAATGACCTATAGAGGAGGCAAACAAGTTGGTAAATTTGATGGAGTCAAATCTGAATACCGACTTAGCAATTTTTGCACTTCTAATGGGACCTCTCTCTAACTACACTTTGTTTTTTCTATACAATATAATAAAGATTAAATATCCCCTCTAGATACTCTAAACACTTGTAGGCCATCGTAAACAAGGATAAAGCTATTGTTTTAGTTGTGCCTTCTTCTTTAGAGGCGTCAAAATATTTCATTTACCCTTGTTTTGTATCTCATAAGTATTTTTACTACCATGGTAGACTACATTTCACTCATATTCCTAGGGCTAGCCTAGTAACAAGTGGCAAACATCCATAGATACTTCATCACATAGTGCCTTATCTTCCTAGGGCTTGTTATTAAAGGAAACCAAATAAATTATCCACGAGCATATTTTGATCTTTCTTCAACCAAGAAATCTTATTTGGTCTTTGATTTGTGAATTCAAGAAAGATTCATCCTTTGTACGATTTTAGTACCTATGAAATTGTCTATTGATGCACCATCTATTATCACTTTTGCATACCTTTCCTTGATGATGCCATCTATTATCTCTTAATCCATGATGATCAACATTGGATTGTATAATTTAATTTGCTACTTCGGTACTTCCACCATGTTGTAGGCTAATTTTTTTTGGTAATCTTATATATACTTTTTGATATGGTTAACTAGAATCAGATTAAAGCTCCATTTGTATATACTAATGTGGGTCTTCTTGTATGACCATTCTAGCCTATTTCAGTTATTTCTGGACGCCAATATAAATTTTTTATATTATAGAAACTAATATTATAATTTATATTTTTGTATGCATGATTTTAACTTCAGTGGATTCTACAAAATGTCCACTAGACTGGTTGTGAAAAATGAACACCATTTCATTTCATATGTCGTGGCATAAATTTAAGAAGCATACATACCCATTGCAAAAGAAGGTCCAAGGGATGTGGAAGTCCAATATTGTTGCACTTCTTTCCGTTCACAATCTCTAAGACAATCACTCCGTAGCTATAAACATATGCTTTCTGTGTTAATTATCCATGCACAACATATTCAGGAGCAGTATATCCACTGTATTTAATAAATAAATGTGATTTTGTGAGATTCCACAATACTTGTGTTACAATACTAACTTATGTCAGTAATTAAGAAAGAAATAAGTTATACTATTGTCCACAAATGGCAAAAAAATGTTGAAGGATGGTGAAAATATAGCTAGCTTAGAATAGACAAGAGGAGCACTTAATGCATTTCCAAAGGAAAAGTAAATCAGTTAGTTAATGACTTACATGGTTCCACCCACTCTGGTTGTAAGATGTGTCTTGTGTTTTGGGAAAAATTTGGCTAGTCCAAAATCTGCTATTTTAGGTTTCAGGTTTTCATTAAGAAGGATGTTGGGAGTTTTGCCATCTCTGTGTACAATTGGAAAGTGAGAATGTTCATGCAAATATACAAGACCATGAGTTGTGCCTGTTATTATTTCAAAATGATTTTATCCATTTGAGACAAATTCCCCCTTCCCCTGTTTCTATCCAGAGTTTCAGTCACCATGGAATCAAAGTGTGAAATATTATACTTGGAAATTAAACTTTTAAACTTTTAAAGAAGTGAGTTGAACTCATTAGTCATTACCAAACAATTTCTTGTCAAGAATCCTGTTTGGCACAAATTCATAAACTAGAAATCGCTCCTGCCCCTTACTGCAACAACCAAGCAAACATATGAGATTTGGTATGAATAAAGCCACCGACAATCTCAATTTCTGTAAGGAATTCTTCCATACCTTGTGTTGATTGTGTTACAAAAAGCTTCTTAACAACAATCTCTTTTCCATCTTTAAGTATCCCTCGCAAATAAGTTCATGGGTTCATTCAGTAAAACATTGTCTAAATATAATTGTTTACTTGAAAATATACAACCACATTTTCCTAAGATGTGTCTAGCAATCTGAACAAGCAGATGTAAGCTAATGTAACTAACAATATGCTTCCTTCTACATTCAATGGTCCTTCAATCTAGCATTTAAACCAATGCACAAAAATGACTGTTAATATACTGTTACAAATTGTCACAATTACATGAGAATTGCAGAAAATTGAACTCTTTATTGATCTCCAATCCAAGTACATCGACTACTATCGACCATTTTTTTCCTTGCTTCGGGCTTCCATGCCTTTATAAAGCCTTTCTTATTGTTATCTTACCGACCAACTACTTGTAACTACTCAAAAAACTCCCTAGATACCCGGCTGCTAATACATATCTGCTTAGTTTGTGTTGCCAAGTTGACAACAAGTTGTCAAATTTGGCAACTATACATCCTTTGTTATTTATATTAAACAAATTTTATTCAAAAGGTCTTATTATGACCTTACCACCCTATTTGACTACCAAACCCTTAAACCCCTTACATTTAGCCTTTTAGGCCTTATTTTGCCCATATGACAATATTATATCTTTTTGCACTTGCGTTGCATTCCATTACATTTTGTGGTTCCATTGACCAAATTACATTAATTTAGGACCTTTTTAGGTCATATTCATCTTCTTCATGCATAGAACCCTCCTTGTACTCCATCAAGTGCTCCTAGTGTACGCTGACTTCCTATCATGCCATGGTGCTCCTGCACCAACTGACTTGTACAAAATTTGTGTATTTCATATAAAGAGGTTTAACTTTTTGTAGCAATCTACAAAAAATACAAGCTGGAGAAGTTTTTGATAAATTACTACTCCAGCTTGTACAAATTTTGCACATTGCTCCAACACCTACCTTTTTGCTTGACATCGTCCTAACATGTGTTCTTGAAGAATTCTAAATGGACAGTTCTGGGACTACACATATGCTGATATTAATGTCTAATGCCTAAGGATTGTATGTCGTTCATGATTTCAACCTACAGTCCATTTTTCTGATGTTACTCCTTGGTTTATTCCATTTAAATATAAAGAGTTTAAGAGCAGGATATGCGAAGCTTGCTCGCCAATATGTGATGAGCAGGATATGGGAAGCTTAAGCAGGATATTCTCTTGTGTTTATTTTTACTTAACAACGTGTTTTCACACCACCATTTTGTTATAGGATTTTGTTCTTCCCCATCTTCTTTCTCTTGTTATAGATGTTACATTCTATTTTATGGCAGCACTAGGAATTGCACTTCTTCATTTTGGAACTTTGTTCAAAGTTATGTTCAAATTGCACTTTGCATTTTCATTTTATTCAGATTCATTATATCATCAAATACAAAGCATTTTCGTTTTGTATTGTGATTGACAATAGTCATGTTGCTATTTGATCGGAGACACTGTCTCCATCAGTATGTTGCTTTTTATTGCAATTATAATTAGTATAAATGAACACAATAATCAAGCAAACAAAATGATATGTTGGAATGACAATGCAATTTTTGTTGATATAGCGTTGATGGTTTTGGTGAATGTGCCTATGTGTCAATGTAGTGTTGGCCGTTGCGTGTTGAAGACCTCACACACAACAAGTAATTCTGGGCGTCAATTTTGGGGTTGCCCAAATAGGAAAAAGGTTGTTAATGGAAATATATTTTATGTTTAGAAATAATGTAAGAACTAATAATTTTAAGAGGAACTAATGCAGATTTGGTATTGCAGGGAAATAATGGATGTCAATACTTTCGGTGGGTCGATGATACCCCATCTACATCTACCCCATCTAGATCTATACCTGATGTGGGAAATGAGTGCACCTTGGTTCGAGAGGCAGCTAGTGCCGCCGAGATTACTTCAATGGCGAAAGCAGAAATCATGTTTCTGCGATTTCTTTGTGTTGTAATCGCACTATTTTATTGGGACCATATGCATAGATGAAACTTTTTTAAAATTTCATGTAGATGCATTGGACAAATTTTGGTCAAGTGATAACTATTTTATTATTTATAACTTGTTTATGATTTTCTATATAAAAATAAAAAATTTATAAAAAAATTTTAAAAATTAATCTTATTAAAAAAACTAATAATTTTTTAAAAAATAAACTTATTTATGATTTTTTATATTAAAAAAATAAAAATAAATTATTAAATTAAAAAATATTCAAAAAATTAAAAAACAAAAAAACGAAACCTTCTGGAAGTGACACTTCCCGGTTTTGGGAGTGACACTTCTCGTTTTTGCAAATCTGCTGTTTGTTTCTCTAAATTGCAATTCTGGATTTGTCAAGTAAAACCAGGTTTAGACACCAAAATGAGTGGCATCATCTTCCTACTAATAGA
>MU228380.1:538726-556277 GCA_018584345.1 Thuja plicata | reverse complement strand
TTTGATGTTTTGAATCTTTGAGATTTGGCATTGATCAATGATCAACCATCATAGATTCATACTATGAAATGATTTAGTTTTAGAATTATGTATATTTATCTTATTTTTTGTATATATATATATATATTATATATATATATATATATATATATACACTCACGAATCCTTACGAACCCAAACGGCAATTTTTTTTTTTCACGAATCCACGAACCGGATTCGCGAGCCCGAATCCGTCCCCGAACCCGAATCGGCAACTTAGCTTTTCACTTAAAAGGCTTCTTCAACACACCTTTCACTTAAAAGCATTTCTTTTAAGACTTAGGATTATATTCCATGTGGACTAATGATTAATACCCCCACTAGGCGCCAAAAAGCAATTTATAAACTTAAACTCAATATATACCACTGAAAATGCCAATATTATTACTGACTGAATATAGCGCCTATGTGCTTGCCAGAAATGGAAACCGCCATCATTGACTTACTAAAAATAGTAAGTCGACTAACTAAGACCCTCAAACCTAGGCGTTAGCTCACGAAGCTCGTGATGATGAGCTAACCTTTGTATATTCCTGGAACCTGCTAAATTGGGGACATTACTGTCCTCCCTCCCCGAGATTGCTTGTCCTCAAGCAATTGCCAAAACAAGGCACATATCGATCCACCCGGATCCCAAGGATAAGTATGTATAATGTCCGAGGCATCACTTGCAAACTCCTGTGATGACAACTCCATCCACGGAGTTGTCCTGATCACACTGTCACCATGCCAACCATAGTGATCCTCACAATCCGCAGTGCTAATCCTGTCCCCCCCCGGATCCCAGTAGAGACGAAACTCACATCCATCCATAACAAGAATGGATATCCGATACCGTTTGATAGACTAGAACTCCTTGCACACCCTACCAGTCGGTTCTACGTATGAAGTCTATCTGTGCAACATGGACAAGTACTCCCAAAAACAGTTGTACCATAACCAGATATCCATCCTTTGCAAAACCATCATGGATATGCTGACCCTGCAAATAGCCTCCTGCTAACTTGCAGTAACTAACCCTGTCAACTTTAGATGGAGAAAACCCATCCCATAAAGGATGGTATAAACCTAGAGCCAACCCACACCAACATGAACCAAATCCTCAACCTGTGGATCAAAAGAGAAATGATAAGCGCTCCTCATTGTGTAATTATGGTAAAATGCTCCAATCTCTGTCAGAGGCTCATCAATGTGATGCAGGAGCATCTGGGGTTCTTGGCAATCCCACTCAACCAAAAATATATTTGCTTTTGTTCTTTAGCTTGTTTGGAGGCTGCTCGGTGAAGTGCTCGGTAACTGCTGTTGCTCGGTTACTTGTTCAGTCCCGCTTTACCGACGGGTCTCGGTGTATGTTGGCCGCTCAGTTGGGTTTCCATCGAGTTGTTTCTGTTGCTCAGTTATCTTCTTACCGAGTTGGTTCCTGTTGCTCGGTTATCATCTTACCGAGTTGTTTATCTTGATCTGGCCGACTTCTGCATTTAATTTCTGTGGCATAATTAATGTGGGGTCTCTCATTGGGATCTGTGTGGACCGAAACCTGGGTCTTTCTTTGGGATTTGAGTGCCGACCTCTTTGGTGGACTCTTGTATATATTTGGTTTATGTTCTTAGTATTAGGGATCAGTTTTGAGTTCTTGGAAGATAGAAGATTTTGGATAGAAGAATAAGTGTTAGAATATTTGGATGGCAGGTTTGTGACCTCGCATGTATGAAGATCATTCTGTAATTCATTTGAATGTATATGGATGAAACCGGGAACGCCTTACAGCCTGACATGTATTGAGTTTGATCAATTAATGAAAAGTATCTATTGTTTCTTCTCTCCTTGTGTTGTTGCTTCCGTATTGTGTATCTGCAAGCTGGTTTGGTATTTGGGAGTGCCTTTGGCCCTAAGTACTATCCCTCCTTGCGTCACAATGTCAATCCGAGAATCAAGAGATAGCTCCAATCTCTGACTCTGAATAACTGGTTGGGTAGGATCCTGGGTAACCCTCTCAACAAACGCAACCACAAAATCCCTGTGAGGAAGCATTGTAGTCAAAGTATCTACAATCTTTCCCACTAAAACCCGAATATCATGAGAACCTCGGATGAGAGTACTCTCAGAGGCCCCGAAAGGTCCCTCCTACA
Source organism: Thuja plicata (assembly GCA_018584345.1). Lineage (NCBI taxonomy): Eukaryota > Viridiplantae > Streptophyta > Pinopsida > Cupressales > Cupressaceae > Thuja > Thuja plicata. The sequence continues at coordinate 554,109 of MU228380.1, read as the reverse complement.
ATTCCGGACTCTCAAGCAGGTACTCCATAAATGACTATGTGCAGTAGAAATTATATGAAGCATCAACATGCTACCCTGCAATCTACAACTGATCCCTCTGAAACCGTGGCACTACCAACTGCCTATCGCTATTAGCTGTATGAGATGAAGTAATAGATTGCTTCTGGTAGAAGGAAACAAATCACCATGAGAGCTCGTCTCCAAATTAGATGATACCCTGCCCATGCCTTGTGAATCAGAGGGAGTAGTGTCAGGAACTGGTACACAACTCTCTGATGAATCCACAACTGCTACCTCAAGCCTCTCAACAACCTGTTCTGTATCATCCGTCATCGTGCTAACTACTGGAGGATCTGGTACCACAAGACTCTCTCTACAGTCCTCCATTGATGCACTCACCTCCTCTGTATCTACTACACCTGTACCAAGGATGGATGTAACTGTGTCCCCAACACATCCATCACTGCCCTTCGTGGAAGTCGACTCACCACCAACCACCACTATATGTAGCTGAACTGGATCTGTGGCTGGCGTAGACTGAACTCGCTCCAACTCCAGTCAGCTTCCCCAACTGCAGCTCCGACTCCTAGAGAGCCAACTGGGTGCTCTCTAACACCCCAGAAGTTGCCTGAAGCTCACGGGTGAGCTCAACCACCTCCTCTTTCCCTAAGAATGCCTCGTAATTGGTGCTCCCCCACTCAAGCAGGTGTTCCGTGTCAGCTAACAATTGTGCATAACTTTGCGTCAAAATTCTGATAGCCTCTTGAAGCGAATGAATCTCTACTAGGGAAAGATAGCTACCACCGTGCTCATCTGACATAGGAGCACCCCAACCGTAAACTCCCAACAACTGCCGGATAACATCATAATGCTCAAGAGTTGAAGAAATATCTCTATCGCTCACCCTCAGCTGTCCGGACACAAGATGTCTCTGCATGCCCTGGCTCCCCTGTACACTCTCTGTCTCACTATGTAATGAGCCTGATCTGGCCTCAGTCTCAAACCAACTAATTTCTATCAAATCTCATGCAAATCATAAGTTTGGCATTTTGTCAAACAGTTTGTCGGACATACTGTAATGAGCCCAACCTGGCTCTTTGATAATTTCAACTGCAAAGCTCTAGGTTTGTTTGATATTATGATATTCCTCCCCTGATTTACAAATGGATTTGGAAAGCAAATACATCTATATATTTCCTATGTCTTGATAATCACAACTTCTTCAGATATGTAAAGCTTCACAATTAAACAATCATACTTCAATGTTTTCGAAATTCTGGAAAGATAACTCAATTTGCTGATAATTTCAATATATTTGCCAAATTTACGAAGTTCTTGAATTCACATCTCTTGAAATTAAATGTTTCCAATCATGCTATATCATATGCATTGAAAAGTAAATGCTTGAGCACATGCTACAACAATCTGCTCTAGTCGATGTTTATTGAGTTTATTTAAATGGTGTATTCAGTTAACTTCTAGAGATATTGTTTCAAGAATTTATTCCAACGCTATTGAATTTACAACTATCACAATTTACGATGTAATGAAGGTATTGTAAATACCGTTTATTGCTGTGCATCAAACATCTATACTAAATGCTCATGCCACCCCGCAACATCCACTGAAGGCTGATCGCGGCCCAAGTACAAGATCCCTCATCTGCGTCATGAGGCTATATGTGACTTCATCCCAAATCTGAAGCGTGAGGCCAGCTAAGGAGGATGCGGCCTACTGAAACTCGCGGCCCAGTATGAACAATGCGGCCCCTTTATGACAGGCGATCTGCTGCTGAATCGCGACCCAGTCTGAACCAATGCGGCCCCTCTTAGTGGTGCAGCCTGCTAACAAAACGTGGCCTAGTCCTGAAGCAATGCGGCCACTGGAATGTGTGTGGCCTGCAAGTCAAACCGCGACTCGACCTAGGACAAATGCAGCCACTATGATGTGCGGCCTGCTGTAGAAACACGCCCAACTGTCACCCACTTTGCTGCTGCACAAATAGAATTCTCCAGCAATGAGATTCGATTTCCAGCTAAGGTATGATTGTATCGAATTCTGGAGTGTTCTTCTTTCCCAATAGAAAACGACCTCTTCAAGCAGGCCACAGTTCAATGGTGGATCAACCCTCAGAATTAAATTCTTCCTTCAGTTACAGGTGAGACAATATGAAGGAAAATGGATTGGTTATACAACAACAACCAATGGTGGATTAGTTTTTGGAGAATCAGTCTCCAAAACTAATTTGACCCTTATACTTCAGCAAGGGCACAGATTTCAGAACAACAGGAACAATTCCCGAGACCAATTTTAATATTCAATATTCGATGCCTAGCTTCACAAATGAGCTTGTATTTATAATGCCTCGGATGCAATAGTTTCCAAAAACTATCATCAGTTAACCATTCATCAAAATATCAACTTCTTAAATCATTATAATAATAAAGTATTATTATTATAATAATATAACCTTTTATTAATTAATAACATGTCGTTATTAATTAATACCATTAATTATCAAATATGGTTCTAATGATGATACCTACATCACCTGCTGCAGCGACTGATCTCATGGCCTTTAACTGCACTGCCAAAAATAATAACTGGCCTGAACTGACTTACTATAAATAGTAAGTCCAGAAATAGTAAGTCCAGATTTGCGATAAGACAAATCTGAACACTGAGACCCTCAAAACATCCCGTTAACTCACGGGGTCGCGCTGATGAGTTGACCACATTCAGGTTCCCAGAACCTGCTAATTTGGGGACATCACACACTAATCACACTATGGTAGGAAACTTTATCTACCAGACTCGCCTCATGATCACTCTCCTCATGTGCGCTAACAACCTCACACACATCCACCAACGAGGTACTGCCACTGGGTACCTCGACAAATACCTCCTCTGAAGAAGTGGAAGCCACTGCTGTATCAAACTCCTTGCACACATCTGCTTCCTCATCCTCATCTGCGAGTCCCTATAAAACAGGATCCTGGGACCCATCACTATTAGATGACAACTTTGAGTCAACACTCAATGTCTGGAATGATAAACCAGACTCATTGCAGCACACATCATCCTCATATCGAATATCAGAGATATCCACAATGCTAGTATTAGCATCGTCTAACTGAGACCCCTCTGCTATCTCTTGCTGCATACATGACTCAATGTCCTCATGGGAATCAGCAACACTGGGGCATGAATCTACATCACCCGACTCTTTCGTAACACTCAAATCATGAGTGTCATTACTAGGTAGCTCCATGCTCATCCTCTATACAGGAGAAGACTGTTGTCTCTTGCACTGACCCAACACTACAACTGCTGCTATAAAAATAAGAGCTGTCAGAGCTCATATCCTCCTCGTAGTCCTCAAAGACAACACCATCATCTAAAGAATCATAATCCATAGTGGCATCGACAACATCTTCAGTGCTCACACTATCCACAACATCATCAACAGGCTCACATAAGGGATTGCTGTCCTGAAAATCAAACCCTGTAACACTAGTACTACTAGCAACTCATGTAAAGTTGCCATCAATGGTAGTGAACATGTCGTTAGTGTGTTCCGTGACTAACTCTGATATGCTCAAGATGCTGAGACTCAGTACCACTGTCCGCCAACAAATCAATCACATCCACGTCCCTGTAAAGAGTCTCCAATATCATGTGTGCAAATAGGACTAGTGGCTGACCCACTCAGTACAAGATCATCTCCACAATGATTAGTAGCTGCTGAAAATTCATCATGAAGATTTCTGGATGCCTCACCTGTAAAGATCTCGCGTCTCCCCTCTAGTATTTTTCGTGAAGAGGACTTATTGAAAAAGGAAACCAAAATTTTTGTTGCCTTATCAACAGTTGCCTGATCTGAGAGTTTCACATTTAGCCTTTACCGAGTTTGCCTTAGTTTCTCCATTTCTTTTATCATGGAATTTGTTTGCTTTCTAAGATAAGTCATACTGTTCAACTGGTTTCCATATTTTCCTGATTTCCTGTATTATCCATGATTGAAATAACAAGAGTGCTGATCACTCCAAACAACACGTGGACTCAATGATTTCCACCCCAACAGGATGACAAGAAACCGCTCGTAACTACTGTTGGAACCCCAACAGGTTCTAACTTTAACAAACACTGGATTTGCTTCAATTGTGAATGTTTGACATTTGGTCAAACACTTTGCAGGCAAACTCTGATACCACTATTAGAACCCTTGCTGGTTCTAACTCCGACAAACACCAAATTGCTTTACTTTTCAAATGTTTGACATTTTATCAAACACTTTGCAGGCAAGCTCTGATACCACTGTAAGAACCCTCTCGAAGTGGATTCTTGTAAATACAATTTTTCTTCCTTGTTTGTGTTTGTCTTGATGAATGAATGTGATATATATGCAATGTTTGATATGACAATATAACGCAGCAAAATAGAAGATATTGCAATAATAATTTTCCAACTCAAATCTGAAATTGCATTGAAAATACATAGCTGAAAATTCCAGATTTTTATACCAGCTTGAATACTCAGATTTTTCACAAAATAATGACAACCCAGTTCATTAAATAACCCTTATTATCTAAAACAACAATACCTAGAAAATCTAGGAGTTACAATTAATGAACTCACAGGTAATACATGCTTGGAAACCCTCTGAAAGGATGAATAACAACAACAGATGAATTCTTCAACAACAAATGTTTGTAATCTGATTTATAATTGCAACAATAATATATTTAGGATTTGCTGCTGATAAACCTTCAAACACATGCTCAAACCCTCATTCAAAATCTTCAAAACTTCATCAATTAAGCTCAAACATGGCTTCTGTATAAAACCATCGTTGGATTGCACAATTAGTTGGATGTTTCACCAATTCAAAGTGCTGAAGCCTATGTAGAATTCACAATTCCACCATGCTGAAATTCTTCAAACCCTTGTTTCTTCACTTCACCCAAATCAACAAAAACAAATGCACAATAGAATGATCTTTTTTTTTGCACAAGCATTGCTTTTATAATAATAAAAGATATCTTCTTCAAGACACCAAAGGCAAATAGCTTCACTCACACATTTTTCACTAAAGAGCCTTCATTGATACACTTTTCAATTAGAAGCCTTCATTTAATAACTTTGAATTAATAATAAATAACTCCAAAGCTAAAAGCTTCATGAAGACACTTTTCACTTAAAAGGCTCCTTTAACACACCTTTCACTTAAAAGCATTGCTTTCAAGACTTAGGATTATATTCCATGTGGATTAATGATTAATACCCCACTAAGCGCCCAAAAGCAATTTATAAACTTAAACTCAACATATACCACTGAAAGTGCCAATATTATCACCGACCGAATATAGCGCCTAGGTGCCTACCAGAAATGGAAACCGCCATCACTGACTTACTAAAAATAGTAAGTCGACTAACTAAGACCCTCACATCCAGGAGTTAGCTCACGAAGCTCGTGATGATGAGCTAACCTCTGCATATTCCTGGAACGTGCTAAATTGGGGACATTACACAAACATATAGGTTCTTTATTTCTAAAGGTGCTTACAGATCAGTTGTCTTCACTCAGTTAGTTCAGATCAAATACCATTAGGATATCTTTATTTTGAAAGCATTGATCATCATTCTGAAATGTATGTATGTTCAGTTGAATGAACTTGGTGTTCTAATCTTTTAAAACTGATAATTATTTCATTGTATCAAAACATTGACAAGTTGAAAAGTTGAGTAGGGTTAAAGCTCTGAACATTATAGAGTTGTTGCTCATATAAGGTTGTTGATTTAATATTCAGATTGTATAAGTTGGTGCTTATGTTGTGAAAGAGTTGACGCTCTTAAGAAGAGAGGGGTTTGATGACTCCTTAGGGTTGGAGCCCTTAAAGTTGTAATTGGTTTCAGATTTGTGAGGCTGGATTACGACAGTAGATTCTAGCAGCGATTCTCATCGTCGTTTTCCCTTGTTGGGTTTCCACGTCATATTCTTGTGCATAGTCTCTTATCTTGTGGTGCTTCTTTTATATCTTTTATTTGATGCTTTCATGCAATCTGAAGTTATGATTTGAAAGATTGAAATTGGATAAAAGATTAAGTTTTATTGCTACTAATTCACCCCCCCTCTTAGTAGTAAACCTGTGTTCTTGAGTTGGTATGAGAGCTGGTGCTTGTCAAAAGACCTAATCAGTCTAAGTAGATTATGTGATTAGAACACATGGCCAATTTAGAAGGAGCATCTTCAAATAAGGCACCTTTGTTTGATGAGACAAATTATGCTTTCTGGAGTGTTTGAATGGAAAGTTACATTGCCTCAATTGGTTATGATGTTTGGATGTCTATTGAAAATGGCTACACTTTACCCAAAGCTCCCTTAATTGATCCTGCAGATAAAAGAGATTATGAGAACATTGCTAAAGCTAGAAATGCATTATTGTGTGGTTTAGCTAATGATGAATTTACTAAGGTCATGCATTGTAAAACAACCAAGGAAATCTGGGATAAGTTGAAAGTCATCTACGAAGGAGATGACAAGGTAAAACAAGCAAAACTACAAACATACAAGCCAAGTTTGAAGAACTAAAAATGAAAGAAGATGAATGTATTGCTGATTATCTTTTAAGAGTTGATGAAGTTGTTAATGCAATTAAAGGTTTAGGAGAAAAAGTAAAAGAACCAACTATTGTGCAAAAAGTCTAACGTTCCTTACCTTCCAGATATAATGCAAAAAATTCTGCTATAAAAGAAGCGAGGGATCTTACTAAAATAACAATGGATGATTTGCATGGTATTCTAACAACTTATGAGATGAGAATGACATGTGATGTAGAAGCAAAAAGGGAAGTTGCTTTTAAGGCAACTAAGAAGGAGAAGGATGAAAGCTCAGAATCTGAAGACCTAGAAGAACAACTGATAAACTTGGTAAAGACGTTTAAAAGGTTTGCTAAAAATAAAGGAAAATCATCTTTAAAATGTCATAACTGCAGGAAAAATGGACATTTTACAGCCAAGTGTCCTTATGCTAATAGTGATGGAGAAGAAGGGTTTAAAAAGAAATAATCTATTCATAAATCAAATAGGTTTACAAAGAAAAAGAAAAGTTTATATGCTAAAGAAGATAGTTCTAATGATTCTGTTTCTGACGATGGTGAAATTTTGTTTATAGCATGAAGACCATGTCCTACAGATCAAAGTCATGGTAATACAATCAGTGATTCAGAAGATGAAGTTGATTTTGAAGCAGAGTTGGTATGTGCACTGGAAGAAATCAGCTGGTTGAAGAAAGAGTTGGCATCAGTCTCAAGAGGTAATGCAGATTTGTCGAAATATGTTGAATCTAAAATTGAGATTATTACAAATTTGGAAGTCGAGCTTGAAGAAACTAAAAAGAAGTTGGAAGTGGTACATTCTGAACTTGTTCTTAAAACTGACAATTGCTCTAAGTTGGAAAGTGAAATAGTTGGTTTAAATAATGAAATCAAGAAACTAACTATGATTCTTGATAACCAAATAAAATTCACAAAAAGTTCAGAAATGTTAAGTGATATGTTGGATTAACACCGAGACACTAGAATTAAAATAGGGTTAGGGTTTGAAAAGGCAGAAAGTTGAAATAGTGCAAAAGGTAAAATGAATTTTGTTGAAACTAAAAAGTGGTTTCCTTGAAGATCTAATTCATTCTATGGTTATTGCAACTTTTGCAACTATTTTGGTCACAAAGCAGTAAATTGCAGGGTTATGCCTAGAAGAAGGTTCAATTTTGTAAGTTCAAACTCTTTTGATACATTAAGAAATTTCAGTTTGGTTTGTTTCAAATGTTAGAGTGTTGGACATACTACTAGAAACTGTTACTTGAGTTTTGTTGATTCAGGGAATAGGTTATCAGAGAAGAAGGAAACAAAGGTTTGGAGAAAGAAAGAAAACAAGTCTCTTGTTGTTACATCTTTACACACTAAGAATGGAATGGTGGTCTTGTGAGATTCGGGGATAAGTCTTTAGTATAGATACGAGGTAAAGGTTCCTTGAGTGTTAATGGTATGCTAGAAGCAGATAATGTGTGGTATGTTAATGGCTTAAAATATAATTTACTAAGTGTTACTGAGTTATGTGAATGGCTACTTTGTAAATTTTAATGCTCAAGGATGTGAGATAAGAAAACTTGATTCAGGAAAGTTAGTTGCTGAGGGAAAATGAGCTGAGAATAATGTATATGATTTGAGAAAGAGAATTGCAGATAATGAGATTCAACTAGAGTGTGTGCCCACACGAACCCAACTAGAAGATACTTTTGAAACCCTTCGTCAAAGGCTTGGGGTTGTGGCTTTGCCACACTAATTTTTTTGCATAATGACATGCACTGTCTGCTATAATTTGTCCCTTCTTTACATATTCCCCTTGACGAACTCGGGATTTTTGATGCATACAAGTATCACTATTAGAACGTTGATATAGAATCAATTCTGTTTCTATATTGTCTCGAGAAACAGATGAAGTTATGATGATATTTTCACCATCAATATACTTTATTTTTCCCCCTTGCTTGGCTATAGCTACACTTCCTGAATCTAGAGCTACTTGACCCTCCAATCCAGTTTCGACAATACACTTCTCAGGTTGAACAAGTGGAAGTGCTTGACGCTGCATATTAGAACCCATTAAAGCATGATTCGCATCATTATGTTCGATAAAAGGAATAAGGCAAACTCCAACGGAAAAATATTGGGAAGGAAAAATACTTCTGAAATGGGGGAGTATTTGTTGCTTTTATTTTATACACCCCGACCCCTTGTCATTGATGTCAAAGGGGGAGAAAATGTGTTATGTTGCAGATCAGATTTCAGATCAAACTGTATTTTGCAGGTATTTGTGGTATTACAGATGGTGTTACAGGTTGCAGGTATTTGTGTTTAGAATCAAGTATTTTGTCATCAATGACAGGGGGAGATTGTTAGACTTTGGTCATTGATGTCAAGATGATGGCTCTGAAGTGAAAGTGGAAGTGCAATACTGGCTTGACTATGTCTACAGAAGATAAAATGATTTATTTACCAATCCACATGGCACTCAAGGACAAGAATTGTAGGAGTTTTAAGCTAAGTTGCTGATTCGGGTGCGGATTGGGATGCAAATGCGTGAAATTTTTTTTAGGGGTTTTGGATGCGTTTGGATTTGTATATATATATTTTAAATATATATATATATATATATATATATATAGAATTATATATATACTATATATATAAAGCATGTCATTATACTCTCAATACTGCTGAATAAGAATAAAGATTTTACTACTGTGCTGGCCATATCAGAATATTAATACTTCAGCATTGCATTCATTGATCAATATTCGGTTTGCTCTTGATTGACAAATCTGACTATTATTGATATGAGAGTCCAATTGTTATTGCTGTAGCTATTTGCATCTTCCCGAAATCCCAAGCGTACAACTTCACTACTAGGTTACATTATCATTGTATTGTGTTCAATATATAATGATTGATGTTCTTCGTAACATTCAACATATTAGCTGCTAAAGCACTAGTTTTTAGGGCCATTTTAGGGTTTAGGAGCAAAAAAGTAGAATAAAAATATCTTATTTGCACATGTTAAAATAAACTTTAAGCGGCAAAAAGTAAAAAAAACAGTTCTTTTCTGGGCATAGGCTTGCGGAGGCTTCCGGATGCGCCTGGGTGCCTTGTGGGTGCCTGCCGGAAGCGCATCCCAGGCACCCGGATGCGTGTGGATGCCTCTGGGAAGCATCCCCACGCATCTGGGTGCTTGGGATGTGCTTCCGGCAGGCATCCACATGGCACCCGCCCCCGGATCCGCATCCGCATGCACCAATGTCCGGATCCGGGGCATATGGACAAGCACCGATATCTTAGGTTTTAAGAATGGATAATAATAAGACAAATCTACTTACAGATAAACTTATATTGGAATCTGCTGAAATGATGTGTGCGCTTCAGCAAACATGGCAAAGGTTCGAAAGGCACTGAAACTCGATTATAATATAGGTGTGCTACGATCGATGCATTTGTTGTATCTCTTCATGGTGTATTTGTGGTATCTCTTCCAATTATGAGTTGGCTTGCAAATGACAGTGCAATTAAAATATACAATAGAATATATGTTCAGATTGAATCATTTCTGGAAATTATATGCTACGATCTTCAGAAAACAATTTTTTATTGTTCGGAAATACATATTTATATTTCATTCCAAAGGCCTGAAATCACATGTGACTTAATATGGTTGTCGTTTCTAACGAAGACAGAAATAGAGTCTGGATGGGGTCTGCCACGTTGAAGTGCCGACTCAGCAGTCAAACCTATTTGAACACCGTTTATTGTTTTGAGGTTGTCGGGTTGTCAAGCCAATCATAACAGTAGATGTTTGGTGCGTATTAAAGCAATAAAACACTTGTGATTCTTTATTTTATCCGGTATTTGTTTTGTTCGGCAAACACAAGTCGATAAGAGAGTAGCGACAGCTAGAACATGTGGATATGGTTGGAGACGGTTGTAACCCAACTTGAACCAATTCAAACTTCTATATATCTCTGTGTATTCGAATGTTGTAAGGAGAATGAGTCTGTCGAATGTCTGATAATATTTTAAGACTTGATACTTTGAAAAAATGACAACACAGTGTGTCAAGTGCGTGGCTAAGAAGAGTTTGTTTGAGTATGATGATTCTAGAAGACATAGAGAATTAGAAATGTGCGACTGCAGGAAGAGATGACTATCCTTTCTTAATGGAGAAACAGAGCTTTAAAAAGGGGATATATATGTTGACAGACTGTGAGAGCATGCCATCGAAAAGGAAAGAATGTCTATGACTCTATATGTAGTGAGTACGGGAATGTCTATATGCAGGAGTATGAGAAATTCTGAAGACAAGATAAAACATATGCAGTAAGTAATAAAATTCAGTATATAAGGTATTGAAGTTTCCTTTACCATTTCAGTTTTATACACATAAATTTGATACTTCCATATCTTAAAAGGATTGAGTAGTTGTCTGATAACAATCAAGACAATCAGTTATACAGAGATAACTTCAGTTTTCAGAATGTAATTGCTTACAACAAATATGCAGAGACACTTTTGTGTGTGGTTTGATTAGCAACTGAATTATATCATCTGACAGGCTTTAATAATAGTTTGTAATTGCTTCAACATACATTGTTTGGATTCTATAGTTTCAGTGGTTTTGTTGTGTAACAAACATACAGGTTCTTTATTTCTATAGGTGCTTACAGATCAGTTGTCTACACTCAGTTAGTTCAGATCAAATACCATCAGGATGTCTTTATTTTGAAAGCATTGATCATCATTCTGAAATGTATGTATGTTCAGTTGAATGAACTTGGTGTTCTAATCTCTTAAAACTGATAATTATTTCATTGTATCAAAACATTGACAAGTTGAGTAGGGTTGAAGCTCTGAACATTGTAGTGTTGGTGCTCATATAAGGTTGTTGATTTAATATTCAGATTGTATAAGTTGGTGCTTATGTTGTGAAAGAGTTGATGCTCTTAAGAAGAGAGGGGCTTGATGACTCCTTAGGGTTGGAGCCCTTAAAGTTGTAATTGGTTTCAGATTTGTGAGGCTGGATTAGGACAGTAGATCCTAGCAGCGATTCTGACCGTAGTTTTTCCCTATTGGGTTTCCAGTTCCACGTCATATTCTTGTGCATAGTCTCTTATCTTGTGGTGCTTCTTTTATATCTTTTATTTGATGCTTTCATGCAATCTGAAGTTATGATTTGAAAGATTGAAATTGGATAAAAGATTAAGTTTTATTACTACTAATTAACCCCCCCCTTCTTAGTAGTAAACCTGTGTTCTTCAAGTACTTCATAAAGGATAGATTGGCGTCTCTTGCTAAGTTGGTACTTAGCTGTGGGGGTTGGTGCCCCCAATAAGTTGGTGCCTACGAAATAAGGGGATTGGCATCTCCTGTGGGTTGGTGCCTACAAAGTTGCAAGAAGATTTCATGTATAACAAATATTGTGCTGTGGTTTTCTCCTGTAAGGGTTTCCATGTAAATTGTGTCCTTCTGTTCTTAATTTGCTTGATCTTGCATTTATGTTACTACTGTGGATGATTAAGTTTTGAAGTATTCCATTTGTGACTAATCAAGTTTTGAAAAATAAAGAATTGTATCATACTAATTACCCACCGGCCCTTGACCCGACCACCGCTACACCCCTCCATCTCAGTATAATTGTGTGCTCTTTAGAAAGTAAGAAAGAAATAATGTTAATAACCAAATTAGGCCACCAAGACTCCAAATTACAAGAAGATACAATTGCATGCAGGATTATTAAATGAATTTGTAATGTCCCCGTTATTAAATAAATAAAATAAACTTGTATTTGGGTTCTGGTCGATTTAGCTTATCCCGGACCCATCTTTTATTTTAGCGTAGGTGTTAGTGTGCCGTGTCGGCTTTATTTGTACACCTTGGGAGTTTGTCCGACGGGTAATTATGACCGGCGTGTAGGATGTATTTCTCATGTTGAGTTTTTATATTTTTATTATTCTTGCGAATTTTGGTTGGAGTTCTGGTGTGCGCCACTTCGGAAGTGAAAGACCTTCCCTATTTGGCCTATTGCAGTTTCGGTGGGATTCAACCCTCACCCTACTCTGTTTGTTCTGCTTGTATCAGATCTGGCAAATCCGAAGTACTTCATTATTCATAATATAATCTTCTGGCTTCATTGTTCTGTGCACCTGTTAACATCTTTGGTGAATTGCTAAGTAATTGCATTGCAGTGATACCAAGACATCTGCCCCGTACGGCCTGCAACTCCATCTGTACGGCCTGCAACTCCATCCTTATGGCCTGCAACTCCATCCGTACGGCCTGCAACTCCATCTATACGGCCTGCATCAACTCCACCCGTACGGCCTGCAATCCCCATCCGTACGTCCTGCCTTCCTCCATCCGTACGACCCGCCTTCATCCGTAAAGCCTGCAACTCCATCCGTACGGCCTGCCTTCTTCCATACGTACGACCTACTTACTTCCATCGTATGGCCTGCCTACCTCCACCGTACGCCCAATTTGTGCAGTCCATCCCTCCGTACGGCCTGCACCTCCAGTACGCCAGCTGAGGTCCAGTTAGCCACTCCGCCAGGGGTTAGGAACATTACAGTGGTATTAGAGCTGGTGATTCTGCTAGCTTGTGGGTTTGAATGTAAGTATATACCAGGAGAAGGAACATATATCATTCGGTTGATAGAATGGAAGATCAAAAGGATCCTGCCGCTCAAGTCATGACATTGCTAAGAGAACTCTCCAGAAACCAAATGCACATCAATGACACTCATCGACTCATGGAGGAGACATTACGAAAATTGGTTGAAGGCAAAGCATCCACAAAGAAAAATGTGCAAAGTGACAATTCTGTTGCAAGTAGGGCGAACCCGGAACCAACACGCTCTTGACCATCGATGCCCACCTTTCCCCCTCGAACGAAAGCACAACACAAAGAACCACCTACATTCCAAGATATGCAAGATCAACTTCGGGAGGACTTGAGGAATGCAAATTTGGAAGGGGATATAACCTACAAGGATTATGTAGATTTGAGAATGAGATATTCAGGCTGCAACAATTGGGGTGGCTACTATAACGTCAACCCTAGGAGAAAGATCGGTAAAGTTAATTTATCAACTTTTGATGGTTCTGGTTCCACCACAGCTAGGGCCTGGGTGCAGAAGGCCGACACCTATTTCCAGCTCAACCCTATGCCGGAGGACGAAGCCATAAAATTTGCTGCCCTACATCTGGAAGGGTTAGCTCACGAATGGTGGCATCATGGCATGGTCACTCTGGGCCATGATCAAATAACCTCCTATGCTAATTTCACTGAGAGATTAATGGATCGTTTTGATGGAAGAGATCCAGAGCTTAATTTCAAAGATTTGGCTCAGTTGAAACAAACGGGTACAGTGCACAATTTCATTACATAATTTCAAAGATTATTAGTCCTGGTAACTGATATTTCGGAGAGACGATTGGTCGTGTTATTCATGGATGGGTTGGCAGAACCTTTGAGAGGATGGGTGAAGGGGTTCAATCCCATCACACTCACAGAGGCAATCAAGAAGGCACATGACATGTCAACATCTTCCTCCTCCAGGAATTATGCACAGTCCAAACCATCCCTTATTCCCAAAGAAAAGGACAACAAACCTCCGCCAAAGCAACCTCTACTTGATGAGGCTACCCGACGGGAGCTTAGAAGGAGGAAGCTATGCTTCAATTGTAGGGAACCATGGGAACCTGGACATCATTGCTTAGGCAAGGGAAAAATCCACTATATTGAAGTAATGTCAGATGATGAAGAGGAAGAATATGCACTAGAAGCTGAGGAAGACGAACAACCAGCCACCCGAGAAGCTAACCTAAAATGTGCAGAAAGAATTGCCACATTGTTGAAAAGAGGCGGGTCCATTGTTGCTTTAGCTGGAACTCCGAGATGCACTATTTTCCGGGTATGGGGCACTCTCCAGGGACAGAGGGTTGTGGTCATGCTAGATAGCGGGGCTACCCTCAACTTCATCAACTCCTCACTAGTCAAACGAAGGGGTTTACAAACAGATGCACACCAAGGATTCGACGTCAAGGTGGCAGGTGGAAGCATTTTGTCTTGCACCCATCTGGTCCCACAGCTGAGCATTTCTATGGGTAACCACACGGTGATAGATGACTTCTTCGTAGTTGATTTGGACGACATGGAAGTCATCCTCGACATCCAGTGGATGGAAATATTGGATGAATACACACAGAGTTTCAAACGGATGGAATTTTCATTCGAGTTGGATGGCAAGAAAGTTGTTCTGAGGGGAATGTCGATTGGAGGACCGAGGGAAATTTCTGCCTGGCAGATGGAGGCCATCCTCAGGCACGGCGATATGGTCTGGGCCGCACACTGTTTTATCTCATTAGAACTAGTACTTGGACAACCTACCTTCTATCAGGATGAGGAACTTTAGAATGTGTTGGAGAAGCATCAATTAGTTTTTGCTGACATACCACCAGGGGTACCACCGCATCGTGGGTTTGAACACACTATCGAGATGGAGGCTGGCCCCCAACCTATCATCACCACACCGTACCGCCATCCTAAAAGGTTTAAGGATGAAATTGAAACAACAATACAGGAGCTTCTAGACAAGGGATGGATCAGGCCCAGTTCCAGCCCTTTTGCATCATCCGTCGTACTGGTCAAGAAGGACGAAACTCTGAGGATGTGTGTGGACTACCGTGCATTAAATAAGAAAACCATCAAGAACAGGTACCCTATTCCCAGGATCGACGAGCTATTGGATGAACTGCATGGTGCAGTCTATTTTT
>MU228380.1:521674-537616 GCA_018584345.1 Thuja plicata | reverse complement strand
CGAAGGACAAGATGACAGATACAAGGTGGTTGATGATATTATATACTACAAAGGCAGAATATACTTGGTACCCGAATCCAAATTGAAGGCAAAGATTCTGAAGGAGATACACGACTCACCTCTGGCCGGACATCAGGGATATTTGAAGACTTACAGGAAGATCAGGGAAAGGTTCTCATGGAAGGGTTTAAAGAATGATGTCCTCCGATATGTCTGGGAATGTCCTACCTGTCAGTAGAACAAATCAGAACACACTATGCCAGCAGGTCTACTTCAGCCACTGCCGATTCTTGAGCAGAAATGGACTAGCATTTCAATGGATTTCATTACTAGGCTTCCGAAGGTGCAAGGAAGAGATTGCATCTTTGTGGTGGTTGACAGATTGACCAAGTATGCACACTTCTTTGCTATTTTAGGGGAATACCAAGAAAAACAGGTGGCAGACTTGTTCTTCCGGGAGGTGTTCCGCTTGCATGGACTCCCTCAGAACATAGTGAGCGACTGAGACAGTCGTTTTCTCAGTACTTTCTGGAAAGAACTATTTCGACTGGCAAGAACAGAGTTGTCACCTAGCAGAAGGTACCACCCGCAGACTGATGGACAGACAGAGATCGTGAACAAGTGGCTAGAAGGATAGCTCAGAAACTATGTGTCCGCACAATAGAAAGCGTGGGTCAAGTGGCTACATCTGGGGAGCACTGTTACAACACCACCTATCACATGTCCATCAGAATGACTCCCTTCAAAGATTTGTACGAGTATGAGCCAACTTCATTCGTGGACATGGCGTTGGGAGATAGTCGCGCACCAAAGGCAAAAGATTGGCTGCAGGAAGGAATATATATCCTAAGATCACTCCGGGAGAATCTCCTACGGGCTTAGAATCAACAGAAAATGTATGCTGACAGGCATCGCATTGAGAGGAGTTTTGAAGTAGGAAACCTGGTATACCTTCGACTTCAGCCATACAGGCAGTCGTCCTTGAAGGCATCTGGGAAGGAGAAATTGAGGCCGCGTTTCTACGGGCCCTACCGTGTTTCCAAACGGGTGGGTGAGGTTGCCTATGAACTGGATCTACCCGAGGGAAGAAGGATTCACAATGTATTTCATGTATCTTGCCTGAAGAAGGCGGTGGGGCAACATGTCAATGTGTCTGAAGATTTACCAGCCCTCGACGGTGAAGGGAAGTTAGTTCTGGAGCCGGCTGAAGTCATTACCACCCGAGAGAAAAAGTTGAGGACTCGCACGGTCAAATAATTTCTAGTGCGTTCGAAGAACCTTATGTTGGAAGATGCTACCTGGGAGGGCGAGCAAATTCTGAATCATCCGAATCTACAATTGCTTGAGGACAAGCAATCTTTGGGACGAGAGGACTGTAATGTCCCCGTTATTACATAAATAAAATAAACTTGTATTTGGGTTCCGGTCGGTTTAGCTTATCCCAGACCCATCTTTTATTTTAGCGTAGGTGTTAGTGTGCTGTGTCGGCTTTATTTGTACACCTCGGGAGTTTGTCCGACGGGTATTTATGACCACCGTGTAGGATGTATTTCTCATGTTGAGTTTTGATATTTTTATTATTCATGCGAATTCTGGTTGGAGTTCTGGTGTGCGCCACTTCGGAAGTGAAAGACCTTCCCTATTTGGCCTGTTGCAGTTTCGGTGGGATTCAACCCTCACCCTACTCTATTTGTTCTACTTGTATCGGATCTGACAAATCCGAAGTACTTCACCTTATTGTGGACCCATCTTTTATTTTAGCGTCGGTGTTAGTGTTCCGTGTCGGCTTTATTTGTACACCTTGGGAGTTTGTCCGACAGGTATTTATGACCGGGGTGTAGGATGTATTTCTCATGTTGAGTTTTGATATTTTTATTATTCTTGCGAATTCCGGTTGGAGTTCTGGTGTGCGTCACTTCGGAAGTGAAAGACCTTCCCTATTTGGCTTGTTGCAGTTTCGGCGGGATTCAACCCTCACCCTACTCTGTTTGTTCTGCTTGTATCATATCTGGTGAATCCGAAGTACTTCATTATTCATAATATAATCTTCTAGCTTCATTGTTCTGTGCCCCTGTTAACATCTACGCTAAAATAAAAGATGGGTCCGGGATAAGCTAAATCGACCGGAACCCAAATACAAGTTTATTTTATTTATTTAATAACGGGGACATTACAGAATTCCCAAGAAAAAGAAGAGAAACTAACTAGGAAAAACATAACTAGAGGGGGATCCGGATAACCGAAAGTGATAAACCCTCGACTAGTCAAAAAGGATAAATCCATATAATTGAAATACAAATAGAAGTAGCCATACAGTTAAACAAATGCCCCACAAAGAAACCTTAACAAGGGACCAATGGAGATCAAAGCTAGAAATCAAGCCTGGAATTCAAAGTTGTCTCTAATATATACTGAAACAGGAAACAATCAAACAATAACAGAAAACCGTCAACCACTGATAGTAAGCAACTTTCTGATTATTTCTTCTAAAGTAGAAAGAACTGCCAGGCATCTGATTACTTCATTCAAACTCTATTTTTCCTTGTTCGGAATATGATTGGACAGCATAAAAATGATTCCTTACAGATATTGTCTAATTATCTCCCTAATTTGCTTCTTTTTCTTTGCTGCCGGCTGAGATAAGTAAGCAGATTAAGCTGAATAACGTTGACATTTTTCACTTAGTTTTCATTTCACCTGACGATTAGGGTCCTGCAATTACTCTGATTATTGTTAACTCTACTAGACATCTTCATATTACAGCTGGACTTTCGAACTTTGGATAATGTATTACAGTGCAGCTTCTGAATTTATTTTGATTAAAAGGTATTAAAATTGGCTTCTTTTCATATTGTTGCCATCTCTTCACTTGACACATTCCATATTTCATTAGATTGTACATGAGTCATTTTCCCATTTCCTATGAAATTGTTTCCAGACTGGGTGTGCATGTGTGTTTCATATTTTTCATTGTTCATAATAGTGACTTTATGGTTATCAGGTTAAAAAGCCAGAGGATATACTTGAAGCAAAGCGACTTGTCTTCCCTGGAGTTGGAGCTTTTGCAGCGGCCATGGACATGCTCAATAAAACTGGGTATGGACAATATGTTGTTTATGTTGAAACTTTTGGTCCATTTGCTGCAAATTGAGAATGTTTCTCTACAGGCTTGGATGATAGTTTTATGAGGATAATTTTTCCTGCTGAAGGAAATCTAATTAATTTAATATACTAAGTCTGATTATTTTGTAATGTCATAATTTCCATTTCCAGTTAGGCTTGCATATTGTTTTCATAGGTTTCTGTTCCGATAGTATGAGAATTTTTATATATTGAATAAATGGCTTCCAGGATGGCTGAAGCCTTGCGCGAATACATAAAAAATGATCGTCCCTTTTTAGGCATCTGTCTTGGTCTACAACTACTTTTTGAGTACAGTGAGGAGAATGGACCTGGTATGACTTTATTTCTCATTGACTGTGTTCGTTCTTAAAGGTTTCCATTCATCTATGACAAGAAGCTGCTATCCATCTCTGTTTTTTTAATTTTAAAGAGGATGTTTAAACCCTTTGTAATCATATTTATAATTCTCTGTGTTTGGTGGGAGGTTTGAACTAAATCAGATTTCTTTTCTCCTGTCTTTGTGTCCCATTTCTTTACAAAACCTCAGATGAAGGAATGTCCTGAAGAGCAAATCTCATTCTGTAAGCAACTTGATACTGTAGCCCTAACAGAAAATGGCAGTGGAATAAAGAAAATTACCTGCTCAAGTGGAAATTCATATTCTGAATTTGTGACATTTCTTCAAGAGGCGTTTAAGAAAATTAGTTATAACTGAGAAAGATGTCTTTTCTTTTTTAATTGTAAATGTTATGTTTTTAAATTTTAAATATTGAAAATAGAGTACAACAAAAAATGGTTTCATGCATGCTATATACAGTTGGTTCCCCTACCCTGTAATTGATGTTACATTCCGAGCCAAGAAACAAGAACAGCAACTTAGGGCAAAGCTTTTGAGAACCTCTTATCATAGAACCTACAAAGAATTGTGGCAGGCATTAAAGATTCAGTGAAAAGACTTAAAAGAAATTTGACACAAGCTTTAAGCAACATTACCATACAGACTGACCAACTTTTTAACAGGGAAACAATAATAAAACATTGTGTTGGCAATGAAAATAGATGCTCTGGTAGGAGAAATTGTGTCCTTAACAGCTTGCTGACCATGAAATGGCTGTCTCATTGGAGAAATGGCCTCCTAACTTCAAAATAAAATATAGCGGCCTGCTAACTGTGACAATCAACAATGGCTGCCCCAATTGGAGAATTGATCCCGAACTTTAGAAAAAGACCGACAGCTTCCCAACTGGGCCAACTCTGAAATATGGCTTTCTTGGTGGAAAATTCCTTTACAGCAAATTGACCTCCTTAAGCAGTAAAACAGTTTAAATTTACAGCAAAGTTTGTCCAGAATTGCCCAAAACAGTAATCAGTGGTAAATCACACAAAAGCTGACCTGGTAGTTTGGAATAATGTTTTCACCCAGCAAAAGCGAATTCAATTTATACAATGACTGCACTGATTGTTTAGGTGAATTGAAGGACTGACTGACCATCTCCCTGAACCCTATGATGAAAGGGTACTTCTGGCACTTTCTGAGTCCAGTTTGCTGACAAATTCTTAACAGTGAATTAAAAACTGAAGTGATTAAACATGTCATGCCGTGAAATTTATTGCCCATTGTTGGCAGGAAAGGAGTAGCAGAGCAGATACAGTCGAAGGAAAACTTACTGCACTCTACTGCAAAGAGGTTGCAGAGCTTGAGACATAAAAGACATCATCTAAGATAGGGATAGAATAGATGGGTCATGTCCCATCTGCTAGATATATGTATACTGAAAGACATGTAACAGAGTAAGGAGATATATGTATGGATATGTATGAAGGAATATGAATGAGTATATTTAGAAGATTGAAAGGATGATTGTATATGATGTAATAGGAGATATAAGGATTAGATAAATGTACCTTAATTCCATATATGTTATGTTATATACTTTTATGTTCAGTTAACTAGTTAGTGCTCTGTCCGGATTAACTCCTTGCTCCCTTTGTATAATTGAGTCCAGGATATAAATACAACACACAGAAAGTACTTGCGGCTCAGAACTTCGGTCCGTGTTCCCCATTTTTCTTGGTAACACCCATATTGAATTTTGCCTTATTTCCTATTGATGTTTAAAGTTGGTGATGTATATCACTGTCTGGGTTGTTGGAGAATTTTAGTAGTAAGGAGACGAGGTAAGAGAAAGAGTTACTCCAGAATGGTTGAAAATATTCATATTCAAGAATTTACTTAAATTAAAGTCTCCCTATGGATATTTGTGAATAATAGCTTTGGTAATTACCATTTCAATAGAATACAACTGCCTATCATAACCGAATTCAAGAATTGATTTAATACACTATTCAGGACTAAGGTCCAAGGGCTAATTTGTTTATGGCAGTTAGAGACAATCATGTCTCTCTAATGAAATCTTGCCAAGGGTAAAAGAATTGATCACTCATTCTTTCACACATAATGTAATTCTCCTTATTTTCTTGCTAAGGTCTTGATCCCTCCAATTTCCAAGTACCATGGAGTAGGAGATGGTGAAAGCCTATGAAGAAAAAAACTGACCATCAAATACAACTGTTTAACGAGAATTGGAGGATCAGCAGACTTGGTGAGTACTTGCCATTTTTTTGCCTTGCCAAGTTTCTCACAAGAAAGTGTGCCAATTTGACTCGTTGAGTTTTTGGCAAGTACTTGCTGCTTTTTTGGTGAGTACTTGCTAGAAACTCGCCAAGTTTGAGAAAAAAACTTGGCAAAAGTGTAAGTACCCTTCATAGGCTCTAACTGCTGAACTGTATTATGTTTGTTTTGTTTTTCAATGTTTGAGAATGTTTTGTGATTTTCAAGGGTTTCAGAATTAAAAACAAATATGCAATAATCTGAAATTCTGAAACAATTCAATCAACTACTGCAACTTCTATTTAATTTCCAAATGAAATACAAGTAAGAATCTAGACAATCCTTTATTGGAAAATGAGCACAAAAGACGACTATGAAATGCATAAAAACTTGGAAGATCACATCAGCTGCTGAAGAAAGTTATTTCCTCCAGCTCTGTAATATATAATATGATCCAAACCGCTCCTTCTAGCCTTTAACCAACAACCACGCACCATATGTGATTTATTTGATTTTTAAACAAAAATCGCAGGTCTTGGGAATTAGCGCCAATTTGCCTGTAGGCTGCAAATTCTCTTTGTGGCTGCAACTTAGAATGATGACCAATCGCTGCAACTTATTCCTCCTTATTCTGCAATGTTAATACTGTCTTCTCTTTCTGACTGCTGAAAACCAATACTTTGAAGCACAAACAAAGTCTCTAAATGAAACTCTCTGATATTCGAAATTCACTGGGTATTTCACCAGCTCAAATGGAGACACACAGAAGAACTACGTTCTCCAATGGCAGAAGCTGGAAACCCTTCTCAGAGCTCAAGACAAATCAATGATCAATAACAATAGCAATGGATGCCTTCTCTTTTTCCAATGCAAGCATAAATAAGCTCCAAAACCCTAAATCACAATTCCTATGAAAGCTGCAATTTGTTTCCTTAAATTCATTGGAAATAAAATCATTAAATAAATTTAATGATTTAGACTTAGGAAACTCTATTTAATATTTCTCCCCAATTAAAATATTCATTTGGCCCCATTCGATGAGAAATTGACCCTTAACTTAAGTGATTTAATATAAAGTTATTTTAAACTTTAATATTAGATCATTTAATCATTAATTAATGCTGGATCCATTGAAAATGCAATAACTCACTCAAAACTGCGAATCTGGCCATGCCGTCTGAAACAAGAGTCAGAGTAACTATTTCCCATGTGACCAAATAATATTGCTAAAAATAGCAACTGCTAAAATAGCAAACTCAACAAAATGAAGTCTAAATCATCTCTCTAACCCAAATCAAAGGCACTGAGCTTTGCATACGTCGAATCACCGGACAACCAAACTCTCCTATGCTCAAGCTGACCCCCTATCCATCTCTATTAGCCTACGTGGGTCCAATGATAGGCTGACCAACAGCTAGAATGATGTCTCTAGCTACAAGGGAACTTCACAGTCCGCCCTTCCTAAAATTGCTTGTCCTCAAGCAATCTCAACTCTGGATGCTATAAAATCTCCCATGTAGCATCCTCAATCGGATAGATATCACCTGTGCTTTTGAACTAGAGTGCGAAGAGATTTTCCATGCCCAAGGTAGTATTTAGTCCACCTTAGCTTTCACCCATGGTCCACTTAGTTACGATGGAGGGGACAAGCCAGGTACCACAGACGAGACTGGTCGATCTGAGAACACACAAGGTGGGGCTCGACACCATTCGCATCACCACTTCACAAGGCGTTGAGAGAGCCACTCCTATTGCATTAGTGGTCACACCTGCACCTCCGCTTGGAGTAGTCACCCTAGCTACTGCAGTGATGACGATTTTAGCATAGGAGGCAATTCCTATGATAGAGGAGGCAAAGGCGGTTCTAGCTACTACTGAGATGACTTTAGCATAAGAGGCAACCCCTTTGATACAGGAGACAGAGGCGGTTCCATCTTCCATGATGGCAGTCACGGATCAGGAAAAGTGAGACATAGATGCAAAGGCAGATAGCTTGTTGGCTAAATTTTAGATGGAGGTGGACAATATTCCGTTACCCTCCCCCACGTTATTGATGGGACACCACGCTGATGGGGAGAGTGTAGAGGTACCATCAATGACACAGACACACCCAGAGATTGTTGAAGTAGAAGAGGGAAGTGAACACAGGGGGGGCGTACTAAAGAGTTCCATTTCGGGGTTTGGGGCGTCGGTGGAGCGATTTCTAGCTGAGCTGCAGACCATGGCAGTAGCCACATGAGGCATGGCAAACCTTTCTCGAGAGCTAGACATGAGGCCAATTACCATGGCAGCAGAGACACTACTTAGATTCATGACAGATGAGTGTGAAAGAGAATTCATTGAACGCCTCACAACCCAAGGATGACCGGAAATTGAGATGCCAGAAATGCTAGAAGTATGGAACATGTCGCACATTCTCACAAGGCAAGGAATGATGATTACTCTCTTCAGGATGGAGCAAACCTTCCCAGTCACATTCCTACAGCTACAACAGATGACATGGACAACTAGGAAGGTAGAAGGACATGCTATGACATTAGAGCGAGAAGTAGTCCTCTAGGTGAGAATGGGGGAGTTGGAGAACGAGTTGGCACAAGAAAAATAGCTCGTCCAGCGAAGGAGCAGCTAGTAGCCGCTCAGAAGGATTTGATGGATGCCTTGAGATTGTTGAAGGCAACACGAGAAAAGCAAATGGTAGCAGACTGGGACCTCAGGCTCCTTTGCTAGCAACTTCCATGCGCAACGTCCTCCACTACTCCAGGGACGTCCTCTCACCTTCTGTCTCAGTAGATTTGTTTATGTTTTTGCCCCATTTTGGTTTTTGTCATCTGGAAGACAAGTTTTGAGAGGGGATGATGTAGATGACAAATATGCTAAGAGTAACTAATTAATACTTTTGTTAGTAAACTTGGTAGTATAATAAAACATTTGTTCCGAAAAGGTGTCAGTTGCCGACGGTTGGGAGACTCAACCTACCGTCGAGCACTATTTATATTTGGGTTGGAACGAGTTATGTTGTTGTTGGTACATTAATACTATGCTATGAAAAGATTTATCTTTCTGTTAAGTTATGTGTGTTGTGTTATTTTTGAGTTACTTATGTTGTGTTGCTTTTAAGTTATAAGTTATTCATGTTCCATTAAATGTTCCTGTTTGCTTTGTACGAAATGATTCACCCATAGGCAACAAACATTGTGTACTTGCTTAGACCAAACCACTAGCTGCTTGCTGATTGTAAGTTTGCCTTGCGTAGTCATTTGGCATATTTATGAGCTTTATTTAGTTATTGCTTGCACATTAATATGCATCAATGGATGGTATCAATGGAATGGTAATAGTTTGAACATCTTACATTTACCTTAGGAGTTCGCACTAGCTTGGTTGATGTCGATGGCTTAACTAAGTTTGGTAGAGTGACAAAGGTATTTTTCATCTCTTGCATTCTAGGAGTAGAATAGTTTCTAAACCCTTTCCCTTTGTAGTTCGTTTGGTTGGAAGTAGTTGAAGTAGTTGATGTCCATTGAATGAACGTAAGTCCCTTTGTGATGGCTATCATATCACATCATTACAATGTGTTATTTACATATTATTATTAACTTACTATTAACATGATCCTAGGTTGTGGAGGCCCAATTTGCATCTCATACAATTGTTATGCGACGACTTTTGAAGGTGTGAGAGGCATTGGGTCAAATGGTTATTTGCAACGACTGTCATTGGTCTTGGATGACAATTGGTGGGCTCATGTGGAATAAGTATTGGAATTCATTGAGCCTATCATGACTATGCTTTGATTTGCTGATACAGATGCACCTTGTTTGGGGGATGTCTATGATGGCTTGGACGCAATGGTAGAGAAAGTAAAAGTGGCAATACAAAAACATGAGAATGACCTTGTAGAATTTGAAACTTTTTGCAAAAAGGTGGAATCAATAATTCATTATTGGTGGGTAAAGATGACCACACCATTGCACCTCTTTGCATATGCCCTATCTCCGAGGTATTATAGCTAGAAAGTACTTTCTATGCTAGGGAATGTAAATGCAATTTGAACCTATAATCAAATCTAGATATAAGTAAATAAATTAATTAAATTGACTGAGATTTTATACCTTCTATTAAAGTCTGAACAACAAATATTATTATGCAGAGACTAGTCGATGTATCTTCACTGATGGATTTTTGTGAGTACATTTTGATCTCACTGCTAGTGATATATGTATGTGGTTGGGCATGTATGAGAAGCCACGTCTATGATATACGTGACTCCTCAAGGAGTCACGCCTATCATAGGCGTGGCTCTTCATACCTATCCCTACGCCAAGACCCAACATGTTATGATCACTAATCATGCACGACGACTAAAGACAAGTTGACTATATTATAATTGATATAATATATAAATGGTGATAACGTTTAGAACGTTAACTCTAATATATAGGGAGTCAATAGTTAATTACGTTAATATCAATCCATTATATAGGAAGTCGATTGTATAAAACATTAATATCAATCAATAGACATTGAAGTCGATAGTTAATTTATTCGATCAAAATATAATATAATAATGATAATCGTTATCATTGTTGTATTATAACAATAATAATGATTACAATAATATATAATAGATATCAATAGTATAATAGATATCAACTAAATATCAATATATATATTATAACTCTTAATATATATATATATATATATATATATATATATATATATATATATGTCACAATTTATCTATTATTGTAAGGTCAATATTTTATCTGATCGATGCTACAAATATCAACACTCCCTCTTAGCTAGGGAAGATAAAATCATATATATTACATTTCTCGTGATAAGAAGTCTCACATATCTCGTGAAGACAAGCATCACATAACACGTGATGATAAGTATCACATAACTCGTGATAAGAAGTCTCACATATCTCGTGAAGACAAACATCACATAACACGTGATGATAAGTATCACATAACTCGTGATACTTAAAGGATGATATGCTTGAGAATATCACATTTTCCTTATACATCCTAGCTATGGTATGTGCACTGACATTACGTCACATAATGTCTATCATAGCAGATCATGGCACATCCATGAATGATATCAAGTCAGCATGATATCAATATTACAAGATCGTCATCTTATAATATTTGAATACAAGTGCTCATTTCCAAAGATCGTCACCTTTTAGAGATGAATACAGGGGGTAGAGCCCATAAAGTCATATATCAACACATATGACAAAAGAAGTTTACACATTAAACATCTTATATATTATGTATATATCAGTAAAGATTACAATGCAAATTACAATTCAATCATACCAAGACCTTTCTTGAAGTGTTCAACTTTCACCTGGCAAGTGGCTTGGTTAGTATATCTGCTGTCTGATCTCCTGTACTGATATATTCCAACTGAATCACATTCCTATCCACCATGTCTTTAACATAATGATAAGGAATCTCTATATGCTTGGAGCTATCGTGAAATACCGAATTCACAGAAAGTTTTATGCAACTCTGATTATCACAATGGATGACTGTTGGTCTCAGGGGCGTACCGAATAATCCCACAAGCAGTTTCTTGAGCCATACTGCTTCTCTTTCTGCCATAGAGGCTGCAATGTATTCGGCCTCTGTAGAACTTTGAGCCACTGAAGACTGTTTCCTGCACATCCAAGATATCATGGCGGATCCCAAACTGAAGCAACAACCTGAGGTTCTCTTTCTATCAGTTACACTTCCAGCCCAATCAGAATTTGTGAATCCATGTAGATTCAAGACAACTTTCTCATATTTGAGTCCATAATTTAGAGTACCTTGCAAGTATCTCAAAATATGCTTCACAACCATAAGACGAATTTCCTTAGGTTCACACATAAACTGACTCAAAGCATTTATTGCTTAACAAATATTTTGTCTAGTATTAACCAGGTACATCAAAGATCCAATTATCTGCCTGTAGAGGGTAGGATCTGCAAATGGAGAATCTGCTGGTGCCTCCTTTAGTTTATGAAGGTTTGTTTCCATGGGAGAAGACACTGGTCTGCAATTCATAATACCAAATCTCTTCAATATTTCCAAGGTGTACTTTCCCTGATTAAGCACAATGCTGTCTGAGTTTTGCCAAACTTCCAATCCAAGGAAGTAATGTAGAAGGCCTAAATCCTTCATTTCAAACTCTTTAGCAAGGTCCTTTTTACATTGATCAATAAGGTGATCTTCTCCTGTAATTAACAGATCATCAACATACAAGATTAATATTAACATATCACCTTTGCTTTGCGTGAAGCATAGATTTGGATTTGCATCATTCTTAGAAAATCCCAATTCCATGAGATAGCTATCGATTCTCTCATACCATGCCCTGGGGGCCTGTTTAAGTCCGTAGAGAGCTTTCTTCAATTTGCACACGAGATTTTGCAGTGTGAATCTCAAATCCTTCTGATTGCTCTAAGTAGACTTCTTCCTCTATTTTCCCCTTTAGGAATGCAGTCTTTACATCCATCTGATGAACTTTCCATCCTTTGGCTGCTGCGATGGCTAGAACTGCTTTGGCTGATGTATATCTGGCAACAAGTGCAAAAGTTTCCTCATAACCAATTCCTTCTTTCTGTGAGAAACCTCTGGCAACAAATCTGGCTTTATTTTTCTCTATACTGCCGTCTGTAGCATACTTGATTTTGAATAGCCACTTGGATGAAACAATAGACTTTTCCTTTGGTCTTGGAACAACTTCCCAAACATTAGTTTTTAAAATGGATTGGTATTCTTCTGTCATGGCATCCTCCCATACTTGGTGCTTGAGAGCTTCTAATGCATTAGAAGGTCCAAACTTAGAGAGATCATTCATTAAAGCCACATAGCTGGAAAATCTTCGGGGTCTTTTACTTTCTCTAAAGGTCCCTGAAGGAGCTGCATAGTTCTTTGCTTCTTCCATTGTTTTGGTGGCCCAAAGTGGTCTTTTCTTAATGTTCTCTTGAGGTGAGTTTTGTACTTCATTTTCATCTTCTTCAGGATACTCCCTCTGAAACTTAGTAGCAAGATCCTCTTCTCGGTCTGAAGGTGGAGTATTGCTTTCTGACTCAATAGAGTTTCTAGCCCTTTTAAAGGCTAGGTCTTCCTCAAATATTACATCTCTTCTACTTTCAATATTGCTATGTCCAGGTACAAATATTCTATAGGCTTTAGAAGTTTCACTATACCCAATAAAGATTCCTTTTCTTCCAGAAGGTTCTAGTTTTGTTCTCTTCTCTTTAGGTACATGAAAATAAACATGGCATCCAAATATCCTTAAGTGAGTGATATCTGGCTTTATACTTGTGAAAACTTCTTCAGGAGTTTTGTCTTCAATATGAGAGTGAGGACATCTATTTTGTATGTATGTAGCAGTGTTAGAGGCTTCTCCCCAAACATAGGTTTCTAAATTTTGATCAAGGAGCATAGCTTTAGCTGCTTTTACAATAGTTCTATTTTTCCTCTCAGCAACCCCATTTTGTTGAGGGTTGTAAGGAACAGTGAACTCCCTCTTAATCCTAGCTTCTTTACAAAATTATCTAAAGACGTCAGAGGTGTATTCCCTCCCATTATTAGTTCTTAGGGTTTTTATTTTCTTTCCAGAGGAGTTTTCAGAGAAGGATTTGAATTCCTTAAATTTCCTAAGGATCTCTTCTGATTCTTTACATTTGAGGAAGTAGATCCAGGTTTTTTGGAGAAGTCATCAACAAATATTACATAATATAGAAACCTTCCCACAGAAGAAACAAACTTGGGTCCACATAGGTCAAAGTGAACTAGTTCTAAGACATTTCTTGTTTTACTAGAACTACTTTGAAAAGAACCCTTAGTGTTTTTGCCTAGGGCACATCCCTTACATGTACTTGAATGATAATGCTTTAACTTAGGTAAGCCAATGACTAACTTTTCCATGGAAGATAAGGCATGAAAGTTTAAATGTCCTAATCTTCTATGCCATATCTCATTAGAGTCTGCAATTTCATGAATTAGGGCAAGATTAGGTTCAGTACATACCTCATACAAGTAGCCTTTTCTATGCCCTATAGTTATAGCTTTCTTGATAGAAGAATTCTTTGGCCATGCCAACACCTTGCTATCCATAAAAGTTACTCTATACCCATTGTCCTCAAGTGCAAATATGGAGACTAGGTTCCTCTTGATGCCTGGAACGAAAAGAACTCCGGTGAGTTGAAGAAATGCCCGAT
Source organism: Thuja plicata (assembly GCA_018584345.1). Classification (NCBI taxonomy): domain Eukaryota; kingdom Viridiplantae; phylum Streptophyta; class Pinopsida; order Cupressales; family Cupressaceae; genus Thuja; species Thuja plicata. Next base: position 523,655 of record MU228380.1, on the reverse strand, counting down.
TTCAACTTAATGGTGTAGGTCCCAACACCTTTTACTGGATGTGCAGAGTCGTCTCCAATAGTTACCTCTTCATCAATTTCTTCTATCATAGAATCCAACAGTTCTCTATACCCACTGATGTGTCTTGATGACCCACTGTCTATGATTCAAGTATTGGATTTGTTGGATACTTGATTAGAGAGAGCAAAGTAGAATACATGTTTCTTTGAATCATGCTCTCTTTTATTTCTTTTCACTTTAGCAAATGTAGCTAGTTGTTTAATTCTATCTGGACATCTAGCTACATAATGCCCATATTGATCACATTTGAAACACTGAATGTGAGAAGCATCTTTCTTAGATGAACCCTTTTCATGATGGTCCTTCCTCTTCTTAAAGTGTTTCTTCTTGCCTTTCTTGTGAGAGTTCACATTTAACACATGATAATCCTCATCTATGTTCTTTTGTCTGATCCCTTTCTTGTTTTGTCTTGACTTTTCCTGAAGACAGTCAGACCTTAGTTGATCGAAGTTTGGATATTTAGACCTTGCACTAATGCCTTGAACAAAAGTCTCCCAAGTATTTGGTAGGCCATCTAGTGCAACGAGAGTCAGTTCTTTGCTCTGAATTACATATCCAAGGGTTGACAATTCATCCCTTAGAGCGGATATTCTCATGAAGTATGAATTAATGGATTCTCCTTTTTTCATACTTATATGATTAATTTCCCTCTTTAGAGCTAGGGTTCTGCTAGCATTGTTTATCTCATACGTTCTTTCAAGTGATTTAAACATATGATAAGCAGTCTCATATTTTGTCAGGATTGACACTATATGGTCTCTAACACCATCAACTATGATCTTCATAGCTTTTTCATTTCCTTCAATCCAATTTGATTTTTCGGGATCATTCTCTCGCTCTTCTTTATCTTTTTTAATGAAAGACTTGATGACATGTAACTGATTAAATGTTTGACTATATTAAGTTGAAGATGATGCAAGACATTAAATCAGTTAATGGTTTGTGTTGTCATTGATGTCAACTTGATATCATCTGTATGGTCATATACATAATGCCAAAGACTTTAGAGAATCAATGGAACAAAGGTTATGAATTCAGCAATGCATAAAAGTCAAGTATTCACTAAGTGACAGACTACACCGGCGGAGTGCACACCATCGGTAAAGACAGAGATAAAGTCACAGTGATACCCGATGATCAGAAGACAGTGTTGCCCGACGAAGCAGAATCACAGGATGCCCGACGAGCTAAAAATAGTGTTGCCCGACGAGCAAGATCCAATGATACCCGATGGACGGAGATCCCAAAGCTAACTGAAGCTGCACTGACGGAACTGGCAGTTGTAACCGGCGACGAACTGCAGAGTTGACCGACAGAACAGAGAGATCAGAAAACGACAAAATATCTAGCTAGCAGAGCTAAAGGATAGACTTAACTGGTTGTTTGATTTGTTTTATTCGACCACAGTGAAGTAAATGATTTGTACAGTTGGCAAGAAGATAACTACGAGATAAATCAGCAGTTAAAGCCGTAAATCAATTTGGCTAGATTGTTTTTCACGCCAAGAATCAAGAATCAAGAACCTAGAATTAAGGAACATCATGTCTATATAAGAGACAAGCATAATTCACTTCCAAAAGCAATCAGATACACGGGGGAGTGAACTGATAGAAGATGTTGAAGAGAAACTGATGAAGGATAAACTTCATATAGTCCTGATCAATCAAGCTAAGGGAGAGCTAAAGAATTCTGCAGACACCGACGAACAGAAAAGCATAGCATCACAAAGCAGAAAGAGTTAAGTACAAAGGAATTGAATTGATACATTGATCAGAAAGATATTGTAAGTAAATGGATCTGAAAATCTGCAATTCAGTTGCATTAGAAATAGGTCATTTTGTTTCAGTTTAACCATTGAAGCATTAAGTCTCTTAACAGAGCAGGACTTAACAATCTTTTGTAATTGAGGTATATCCTAACA
>MU228380.1:449369-508898 GCA_018584345.1 Thuja plicata | reverse complement strand
TAATCTTATTGCAAAATGCAAACAAGATCTTGTGGCTGAATTTGATATGAAGGATCTAGGTCTTCTGCACTATTTTCTAGGTCTAGAAGTATGGCAAAAGGAGAACTATATTTTCCTAAATCAAGGAAAATACACCATTGACATCTTGACCAAATCTGGAATGATGGATTGTAAACCAATATCTACTCCGATGGAAACAAATCTTCATAAGCTTAAAAGTGAAGCAGAAGATTCAGAACCAACAGATCCTACATGTTACAAACAAATTATTGGATCTCTTATGTACTTCGTAAACACCTGCCCTGATATTTGCTATGCTACAAATGTGTTAAGTCATTTCATGTGTGAACCCAAGAAGATTCACCTAATGGCTGCTAAGCATATTCTGAGATACCTACACGGTACTATTGGACTTGGCTTGAAGTATGAGAATGTTGAGATAAAACTCCATGGGTATTCTGCCTCGGACTGGGCAGGCAGTTCTAGTGATCTTAAAAGTACTACAGGGTGTTGTTTTAGTCTTGGATCTGCAGTGATATCTTGGTTCAGCAGGAAACAGTCATTTGTTGCTCAGAGTTCCACTGAAGTTGAATATATGGCCGCCTCTATGGGAGCTCGTGAAGCAGTGTGGATAAGGAAGTTACTTGTTGGACTATTTGGGAAGCCCATGAATCCTACAGTGATTCACTATGATAATCAAAGCTGCATCAAACTTTCAGTAAATCCATTTTTTCACAATCGATCCAAGCATATAGAAATTCCTTACCATTACATAAGAGATATGGCAGATAGAGATGTTATCAAATTGGTTTACATCAGCACTGAAAAGCAAAGTGCTGATATATTCACCAAACCTCTTGCAAAGTTGCAAGTGGAGTACTTTAGAGGTAAACTTTGGTATGACAAATTGTAGTTGAAAATTCTGAGATTGAATCTCAATTCTATGTAATTTGATATATTCATGAGTATTTAAATGTGAAAGTTATGGCAATATTGCATTTGTGTGTTATGAAAGGTGACGATCTTTCATATGTGTGTAAGGTTGCTATTGTAAGGTGACGACTTTAACAATTGCTTGACCTGTTATCATGATAGACTACTCTAGCTAGTTGTCTCGGAATGTGCTGAAATTCATGATAACAAATGTATCAAGATTGACTACATTAAGTTGCTAAACTGGAATGTGCCGTATATCTTGATACTGAATTTGTTGTGGTTATCACTAAATCTAGTTCCGAATTGAGTCGGGGATTGTGATAACACTCATATCATGATTGACTCCAGTAAGTGGTTGTCCTGGATTGTGTCGGATATCATGATACTGAGATAGTTATTCTTGATCTATTATCATGACTGACTTCATAAAATTGTTGTCCCGAAATGTGTCGGATGTCATGATAACTTATGCATCAAGATGAACTACGTGTTTAAGCTTGTGTTACCTACGATCTTGGAGACTTCATTGTCATCCGGAAGATCAAGGTTGTTATCTGATAGACTTCATTTAGTTGTTGTTCCGGAGTGCCGGAGGTTAGATAACTCACATCTCTCTGAGTTTTAATGTACTCTACTTGTGAGCATTTCAGAGTTGTTATAAGTACACTTATACTCCTAAGATGTTATTCAATCCTCTTTCGCTAAGAGGGAGTGTTAAGGAAGTAGCTTCATTCGGATTGAAGCTTATTGATAAAATTGATTCATGTATATACATCTGTGAAATTGAAATAGAACTGGTATATATATATAATATTTACACAGACATATATAAATAAATTGAGATCATTACATACTCTCTACGGCAGTCTATTTATCTTCCTTATACTACCTTATAATCGGGCTTTACTGAGTGTGAGATATATGTAAAGGGCATCGCATAATTGCCCAGCCCGATTGGTGTTGCTTTGTTAACAATAACTAATACATATTAATTACATGCACGTAGAGTCATGACTCTACTTGGCATGTGCCACGTAGAGTCATGCCTCTACGGGCATGTAACTCTTAAGGAACATATATATATATTTGGTTGCTGTGGTGATCTAATCAATAACAAAGGCAATTACGATTCACCATAGCAAGCACATTATATATTATATTTATATTCAGCGGTTTATTAATTTCAGTCTGCAGTCAAGGGAAATAATCTCGATAACAGAGATACATTAGTGCAGAGATATTATAATTAATAAGAGATCTATATATAGCAGAGATGTGCTATATATTTATTTCTGACATCAATTGACAGTAATTATATAAAGAAATTGTCAAGACAGAAATATAGTTTAAAAAAATCTCAAATAGAAGACTATTGTTTCTCTATCACTGATCCATATTCCTTAACATCCCCTTTCAGTTGTTGTTCACTCCTTGACCAGTTACTCCTCTTGCTGCTCTTCTCCTTTGCGATGGTGAAAATGAATTTATTTTTCTTCTTTTTGGTTATTTTATGCTTAGATTAGGTTTTGGTATTGTTAAATGTGGTTTGGGTGTCCTTGTGGGCCAGCCGGCCTTTTTTCCAATTTTAGAAATGCCTTATTTTTTTAACACCGGCAGTCCAAAAATGGCTTGGGCCATAGGGGAAGGCCAGAAGTCCCTGGGATGGGTCAGGGACTTCTGGCCATCCCCTAAGCATCCCAGGGACTTCTAGCCGTACCCTCGTACCCTGCTGCTCTCAAAGTGGTGTTTCAGGGACGGTATCCGATTTGCCCATTTTGAAACGCCATTGGGGACGGCAAAAATCTGTTCCCACGTCCCTGTACCATACCAGGGACAGGAGTGGTTCTAAAAGTCCAGGGGACGCATCCCTATGGAGCACAGGGCTAAGGTGAATGTAAGTGTTAATAAACATGGGAAAGGGGATAAGTGATGGGTTTATGGAAGAGTGTAACGAAGTAGGTGGACATAGGGCAAGGATCTAACTTTGTAGAAGATTATGCCATTTGTCAATATGTCTATGTATTGAAGCACTCCCCTCAAGAATATGCATAAAACTAAATGGGAAATGACATATGTAAATTTCACCATTACAGTATGTATGTAAAATTTATATTAAAATTTATCTAGTCAATTATTTTGTTGTGGCTATGACACAAATGAATGCATCAACTTCATAATTATTTAATACATTGTTTATTGTTCTATACCTCATCGGGGAATAGGAGTATTGTGGTCATGGGTAATGGGAAAATGCTAGGGTGGGAGATCTTATGGCCAATTGGATGAATTCTATTTTAGTGTGTTACTGATTCTAGTGTTCTGGTTCTGTGTCTTAAGTCAACAGAAATAACTTTTTAAGTGGTTTTAAACATAAGATGATAAGAGTCTTGTATAGGAGTTAAAGGTGGTTAAGCATTCTAAAAGGTGCAGGCAATATAGTAAACACTGCAAAGGTTACATACCAAATGTCCTTGTTGAGAAGGATTCCACTGCATGCTAAGACTACAGCTTGGTGCAATATATATTTTTTACAGCTACCGGGGACAAATTCCTTAACTTAAGAGTGCAACAATGATATCTTTATTCACTGTGTTAATAAATCCATTATGAAATTCATCTCTGATGTTACCACTGTAGAAATAGTCATTTTTGTTGGTATTCTTTTCGTGTTAACTAACTTTTGATTCAATGAACATTCTTATTTAGGTATGGTGGTATAATATTAATTTTCTTTCTATGCTCCATTTATTTTCAGGCGAAAAATAATGGATCTGTGCTTAGATTGTGAACTTTGTAGTGCTCAATCAAATCTTTACATTTCGGCAATACATGTAGCCTTGTACATAGTTAGAACTTACAAATATAAAGAACTAGATAAAGTATTTTTCATTATTACTTTGAAAACCTAAAAAAGGTAAAATGGAGTAATTTCTAGTCAGTTATAATCAGAAGTCACAATTCGATTTCATACACCATAGTGCCGTACAACTGTGATTTTTGTATTATAGTTTTATCTTTTTGTTATGCAACTCATCAGTATGAATACTGGCATCATTTGCAAGGTATCAAAAGCTTCAAATTAACAATGTTGTGCACTAATATCCAGTTAAAGGTCTTGGTGTAATACCTGGGGCAGTTGGTCGTTTTGATTCTTCAACTGGAGTGAGGGTGCCCCATATTGGCTGGAATGCATTGCAGATTCAAAAATCAACTGCGATTTTAGAAGGTGTCCAAGGCCATCATGTTTACTTTGTGCACTCATATCGTGCGATGCCTGTATGCTTCCTTACATCCAATTTTTTTTAACATCGTCTGGCTGACACATACTACAAGATTACATTTTTAGATTTCATTTCTTTTGAAGTTTTTTTGAAATTAAAAACCCTGTTTTTGCTACAGTTAAATGATAACAATGAATGGGTGTCTGCTACTTGCAACTATGGTGGGGGATTCATTGCTGCAGTAGAAAAGGGAAATGTGCACGCTGTACAATTTCATCCAGAAAAAAGTGGCAGTAAGAAATTTGATTTTCTTTTAAAACATTTTTTGCAAGTGATACATGTGTAATGATTGTAACCTGTTTGTTTCTAGTTAAATATGTATTTAATTATTGTACTATTATAGTTTGCAAGGGAGATGCATAACTTAGTCTTCAGGAATTTCACCACTTTTTGATAATGATGGAATATTGACAGGTACCACTGTGAATTTGGAGTTGAGATATTGTGAGGAAGGTTTGATTCCTCTTTGCATCAGTATATGAATGGGTTTAGTTAGAAAGAAAGAAAGAAATCATATTAATGTCCATGGGCAACCAAACATAGGTCAATGGGATTTAAGAGTACATGAGATTCTGATAGAAAGTTCTAGGAAGAAAGAAAGAAATAAATTGTATCAATGTACATGGATGACCAAAAGTGGGTCAATGGTACTCAAGGGTAAAGAAGTTTACAATAAAAAACTTTAAGAAAAGAAATCTAGAAAGGTTCCACCATGGAAAAGAACAAAAGAAAACAAGTACAAAACAACATGGGAGTACCCATAAAATTGGTCAACAAACTAGTACATATGGCTAAGAAGGGGGAACAAGAACCCCAAAGAGTAAATGCTGAGGAAAACTAGATATCATTAAGTATCATTGGTTGGAGTAGGAATGGTGAAGTCATTTATGGCATCATCTTTCTGTAGGAAATGATCAATGCAAGATCTATTAATACTCAATGTGGAGTGCCAAGGACCAGGATGGTCAAGCAAGGTACTCCTCCTAGGATCACATCTAACATCCGAGGACAAAGTAACCCTTGTAGTACTGAAATAGTTCGTAATGTGCACGTCCTTGTGGCTGGGGGGTGCCCACGAGAAGAAGCTGAACTGTTTTATTGGGAAGAAGCAGGACAACGATGCTGAGGCCGGACCAGGAATGGTAAAATGACTAGTGCCATCATTGATCAGTGTGAAAGGACTGTTACAAGATCTAATAAATGAATCTTCTATTGAGGCCTTTTAAGCAATGTGATATGGCAAGTCATTGACAATGGCATGGAAGAAGCTTATGGTAACTCAGTGTTACTTTCTAAGTTGATGTTTATCAATTGACCTTGATGCAATTTCTTGGATCTAATCTGCTTTCTATAAGGTCCAAAGTAGTTAAAAGTTAAAACTTACGGTTACAACTTTATTATGCTTATTAACTCGTACTAAATGAGGAGGGGGCAGTGAGGAAAGAACTCAAATATATTGTGTGAAATATCTAAAACATGTGCTACAATTGTAGTATATGAACATCATGTTGGTTCTCAACGCCTTTCCTCTTTAAAATTATTGCATATATATGATTAAAGCATTGCTTATAACCTGTCTACTATTTCAATAATTACCTATTGACATGTGTTTTTCAATATTTTGACTTGGATACAGTAGCTCCTGTTTTAATGCTTTATCCATTGACTACTTGTTACTGGCATCTGCCTTTGGCTTATTGACAACTAAGAAATGAAAATTGTACTCAAAAGAGGGAGTTTGAAAATAAAATAAATTGGTTTGAGCAGGAAACTAAAATGATTCAGAAATAATCTCGACACTATGGAGGTAATGATCACTGATTCTCTCACCACCAATAATGCAATCAGAAGTAGTAAGGATGCAAATTGAAACAACTTGGCAGAACAAATTTATGTAGGACTTGAATAGGCTGGGGCTGCTAGTGTTCTTGTAATGCCCGGTTTCTGAAATAGAACTTATTAATAAATAATAATAAAATTGAAATATAATAAATAAATAAATTCTAATATAATATAATTACAAAGGCGACTAATTATCTCAATTTTGTTAAGTCTCTGAAGAGACAAAATTGCAAATGAATTGATAGTCAGTCTTATTGATTATATACTAAGACCTTGCAAATATGATACTGATTACCAAATCAATCTGCAATAAATATACAACCATGAAATACTGAGGTCAAGATCATGCAATATAATATTGGTTCCTAAGATAATATTATTGTTGCCGTGGGAGAATATTCGATTTGGATGCGAATGTATGTGTGGACTTTATCAAGGATATCTTGCCGACTATAAACACAGCGAAGATTATCATATGCAGCGTCAAATGCTACAATTGGAGAGGCAACACAAATAGAAGTCAAATACTACCACCATCGTTTGAAGTAAGCAAAGAAGATGAGATATAATCATTGCGTAGTAAGGTATTGACATAATAAAGGGGAGCATCTGATTACTTCCGATTCTCAGATCAATGATCATTATCGCTGCTCATAATAGGAATTGTTAAACATGAGAACTAATCACCCTTAGTGCGATGATATGCAAACAGTGATTGTTCATTGGAAAAGACATCAAAGTCATTAATGAAGGAAACAAGCGATTAGCAGTAATTAAACGGTATTTGGGGTCAACATTATATCCATATGCAAGCATTGTCGTATTATACTTTAAGCTAGGAGACCCCTATATTCTGAGCAATCTGATAACGAAGACATCATAGACTAACTTCAGTAATTATTGCTGTGAAGAGGAAATAACAGAGAGTGAATACTCAATTATCGTTGACTTGCTAAAAGCATTCTACAATAAGTCACTATCGATATCATCATGCATAAGTAACATAATAGAACAATCATCAATTATTATCGCTTTGAGAAGTCATGATTTGGACTAATGGCAACTAACAATATTAGAAGTGTTAATACAGCACAGTGCGATGTTTATAAACCAATGATAATTATTGATTATCATAAGGAGGCAGTAGCAAATTGAATATGGAAAGGTGTGATGTTAAGAATTAATTAGTCATTATCAAATATCATGTCTATTCTCCATAAGATTTAACCATTTGATGTCTAGGATATTTAATGAAGAATGAAATTGCTATATTCAATCATCGGCCAGGAGAAGAAAATATAAAAAGAAAGAAGACCAAATAATCCAAGCTATTGGTTTTGGGTAGGAGTATCAACCGATACATATATTGGTTAATAAGTAATCTTTATGATTATTTCCATCTGGTCTTTTTGTATATTTTAGAAATATAAATTATTGTAAGTGACTTTATATGCACACATTCCCAGACTTATATGCACCCGTACATCAATATCTAATATGCATTTTACAGTTATCTGATTTACCAATGATGGGTATATTGCCGATATAATGACTTAATATAGAAATTATGTTTGAGATGTTATGTATATTTCCTAACTGCTGTAGTAAACAATGGTAGAGAAAGTGAAGTAATCACAGTTGGGAGAACGGTGATGAGGTCACCTTATAAGAACCTCAGCTCATGGTTCTGATTGGGGAGTTTCCATGGGGCCAAAGGGAGACAAAGTGGACTTCCTTTGGGCTTAGGAAGGATAGACTTTTGGGGCACCCTGCTGTGAATGACCCCCATAGCACTCACCATGGTAAATAGGTGTCCAATCATTTGAAGCCACACTAGGAGAAGCAATAGGACCCCTAGCTAGGTATCTCACCTCATATGCATGGCATGGGCCAGTTGAGGCCAAGGGGGATGGTATATCTGCTCTTGGGCCTGGAGGTTTTTGGGGCACCTCATCAAATCACTGTACCTTAGCACTTCTATGGTTGGGTCAACTTAATGTTAATTTTAGCAATCAATTGATTTGATCATATCTTGTTTTTTAAGAAATCTAACTATGATATTATGATTATAAATGAACCCTAACCCTAATTTTGTGCAATTGTGATTTTAGGGAAAATTTGGGGGCTGATTAGGGAAGGGACATTACACTTGTGGAGTTAACATAGTGTTGGTAAAAATTTTTTTATTTCTAATTTTGGATGGAATGAATCTTGCCCAACAATAGCAACAAAAATTCACCAATAATTGGATAGGTTGATAAGATTTTGGCAACTTTCCTCTGTATTTTAAAGGGGCAGCTCCCTTATATCTTCTAACTAACTAAAATGTGGTATTCTTTTAAGCTGAAAGCAGGGAAGGCATTTTTCTGAAAATAAAATTTTATCCAGAGAGCACTAAGTCCCACACCTATCTTCAAAGCATAAAAGAAATCTGAATTAATCTTTCATGTATCACAACCCAAAAATTCTTCCAATCATAAGAGGAAAGCATCTGAATGATGAACAATATATATTTAAATAAATTACTAGGATTCCACACATGAGAAAAACCAGAAAGACAAATAGTTACACATTCAACATAAGAAGAATATATAACTCAGAAAATTAATGACCCAAAGTTCATCATTCTCCTTTATATTTATCTCTGCCCAAAAATAGAGCTCACAGTCTCATACAACAGGTAGTAATTAAACATGCATGAGAAAGTTTGACAATCACCAGAATTTCAGAGTTTTTGATTTTATACAATCAATTGTCAAGATAAATTGCCTAAAGATCCCTTCAATAAAGCCTATACAGCTATATTTAATGATAAAAAATGAAACTGTCTTTGTAACCGAATCTTGAATATTCAGAAGAAAACAACTTTATCAATGAAAATGATAAAAGTTGTTTTATTAAATAACTACCTATTTAAAGCAAATAAGAGATTTTAATGTTTGTCTCTACTTCTTTCTTCGACCTGGACGCTTCAGCTTCTTTTTCAGGCACAATATCTTCGCTTTCCTCCTGGACTTTGCTCTGTATGGGCTCCACTTCGGCTTTATAACTCCTGTATTTAGCAATGAGAGGAATTATGGCTTTTCCATCTGGCTTAATGTGAAATGGGGTCTCCAAGTGGCTTCTGTCTTGTTGGCATCATCTTCTTTCCTTCTGAATTTTTCAATTTCTCTTTTGAAGGTACCTAGCTGTTCAGATAGGTAGAAAAACCTCTCCATCATGTCTTCATCAATGTCAGTTTTATTAGCTAGTTCTTCTAATACTTGCCTTCCGAATTTTTTGATGGCAACTTGACTATCAGGACTAACCATGTCTTCATTTAGAATATTGACATCTAGCATTAGACCGTTTGCCTTGAGGTCCATCAGAATAGAATCATAATTGTCCATTGATTTTCTCAGCTTTGGTCTATATCTCTTCCTCATGAAAGCTTTCCTTCCACAACTTTTAGCCATTTGGGGATCTTGGTATCTTCAGTTCTACTCATAATGTCTTTAGACACCAGAGTATCTTTGTCAGCTTTATTCATCTCTTGTAGATCTTTCATTATGGTCATGAACATTGCATCCTTTTTTTGTGCAGGTGGAAGTTCAAACGACATCTTTTCCTTCTTTGTATGAAGGTTGACATCCCTCTGCAATTAATTTCTATGCCCAAGCTTCTACTGCCTTACTAATAGCTTTATATCTATTGATGTGATCCATGATTTCGGGGTTAATTCCTTTGGCAGAGGTCTTCTTTGGGGTTTCCATTGAAACCCTGAGGGGTTGCATTTCAATGTCAACAATAGATCTTATATAAGATGATAAGACCTCTACCTGCTCTTCCAATAAGATTTTCTCTTTTTATGTTTCCTCCAATCTCTTCATGAGGATATCAACTGAGGTTTTGGCATTGTGAATGTCACCTTCCATAGTGGAAAGGCCAAATCATCATGTTGACATTAAAATCCACTGCAGTGACTTCATCTTCATTTTTGTCTCCAATTGGATCTGCAACTTCAACAAATTGATGTCCTGAGCTAGAATCCCACATGATTTTAGATTTCATTTTTGTTTTCTTAGGTTGATGATCAACTTGTAGTAATTTAGCAGTAGCATCGAAGCTAGGATCGATCAATTGTGTACTTTCTCTTCCTGTTCCCACTTTCCTTTAACCAATTTGGAGTAGGCAAATTGGATCAATTTTCAGGAGATAAAGCATCTAAGGGCTATCCTATAGTGTCTTGAATGCTGATATGCTGCTGAGAGGAATCATCTTCAAGATTTTCGTGCATCTGCTCTCGGTAGACGTTTGACTTGAAGGTGGAGGGGTTTCCATTTGCTGTGGTCCAACATTTTCCCGAGCTAGGGGATATCCACTTTTTGTTTTTATTTCCATTTCCAGCTTCCTCCTTACATTTGTATCACTTTAACATTGCCCCTTCAGCCTTTTATTCTTATCTAGGTCTTCATCCCCATCTCCTTTAATGGTGGAAGACTTAGCTTGAGTGGTATAGACATGGTTAGGTGATCTTTGAGGGTTAGGCTTGTCACCTAATGTTTACTCTGTTGAGGTTTGCTCCTTGCTTGAAGAGCTGCCTAAGGTATGGCCAATAATCTTTGGTCCGAGTCATCTCTTTCTCTTTTCCATAACAAATTAAGATCTAGCAAAAATGCTTGTTATTTCCTACTCACCATCTGACTCTAGACAGAGGTCTTGCACTGACCGCATAATATTTTTGATCAATCAGATCAGAATTATCGTCAACAATATAAGGCACATCTAAATCCAGATTGAAAGCTCTCATTTGATTTGCATTCAACCTCATCCAATCTCTTCTCCTTACCTCACACTCATCTGTGCAATGTTCCCAATAATCTTCTAGATGAGGCTCATGCTCGTACCAAGTGCCAAGATATAAATTATTCTTAACAAAGTTCTTGCTATCAAAAGAAGACCTAGTATCAAACATGTGAAAACTGAATTTGAAAGAACCCTATCAACATCTTGAGGAGGATGTGAGCCTTCTTGAGGAGGGCGAATAGGGTTTGGAGTGTCTATTTGAAAAATTTGCAGCATCTAAACCTACATCAATTCTACATCAGGCCGTCTCCTTTGGAGGTGCTTTGAGGGTGGTGCCTAGGGTTTCTCTACATCAGTTTGCTGGTTATTGCAGCTGTTGTTCAATATTTTCTGTGATCAGAAAATGGGTATGTTAAATAATTGTTTGTGATGAGATTAAGACTTCTGGGTATCTCTAGTTTTCTACTGTTCTGTACTTTCAGATTATAGCTGATTGTGAGCATTTAAAATATTGCATTTACAAGCTATTTCCTTTGTTTATTTTCTGCAATAAAGTTATATACGTTGCAATATATTTCCGCACTTCTATCTTCTTCTATCAAACACACCAAATAGAAAAACAAAACTAAAAGAACAAGGGAGAAGGGTGTACGTTACAGGTTGTCTTTCAATGGTCTGATGAGTCTATTGTATATACTGTATACATGCCTTTTTTCAGACTTAGTTTTTTTGCTCAATGTAGGTGCAGTCAAGAAATGTTTCTGGTTTATTTCCATGTTCACCAATTTTAAGAGCTTCATATAGTTTTACTTTTCTCTTATTAATCAATTGTCCAATAGGGAGCTGCCTGCTAATTGTCTTTGGCACTCATTATTTCACAGTTTATTGATCGCTTTGATTGACATGGTTGATTGCAGCCATAGGACTTGAGATCTTAAGGGGTTTCTTGACTGGAAATAGCTCTAATTCAGTGAAGGTAGGTTTGTGAAATTCATTAAAGATCTATTTATCTATTGCTACTTATATTGGAGATGGCTTCTAATACGGAATTTGTGTTGCGAAATGTAGACTTCTGATCATGTAGAAAATCAACCTGTGAAGCATGCTTCCACTCTTGCTAAGCGGGTAATTGAATTCTAGGTGTTCCAGGGAGATTTTTTCTTGAATTTTATTTGGAACTCACACATGCTCATAACTTATCTATTTAATAGCTTGTCTTTGGTTAATCTTGATCTATTCTGATAAAGATTCAACACTTCAATTTCTCTACTAGTCTTTTTTGGGGTCTCACAACTTGAGTTTCATTTGTTGTGTATGTGACAAATACAAATTTTTGTTTACTATAGGTAATTGCATGTCTTGATGTGAGGGCAAACAACAAAGGAGATCTTGTTGTCACCAAAGGAGACCAGTATGATGTGAGAGAACACAGTGAAGAACGTGAGGTGAGTATCATATTCATCATGCTTCATTCTGTGAATTGTAATTTTCAGATAACATGTAGGTGGTTTCACTCTTTGAAGGTACGGAATCTTGGGAAACCGGTTGAGCTTGCTGGACAATATTACAAAGATGGCGCTGATGAGGTATTTCCCTTTTTCAGCCTAACATACTTCCTTGGATGGTGCAATTGTATGTCTTTTTTTTGGAAAATGCAAAATAATGATGGATCAGTGATTCAAATTTCTCAGATAGTTCTGTACTTACTAATTTGGTGAGAAGTTTTTTCATTATGAGCTTAAATGATAAATTTGTTGCGTACTGGAAATTGTTACTGCAGGTGACCTTTTTAAATATAACAGGTTTCCGTGACTTTCCATTGGGAGATTTGCCGATGCTTGAGGTAATATATGTTAGCTGCAATATACCGTTGTATGTTAGATCTTGCGCATTGTTTATTGATATCTAGACTCTAGAGTAGTGACAAGTCTGAAGTTACAGGGAAATCCAATTTTGTTTTTAATAGCTATGAGGAGTATGCTAGTTACAGTCCACTCTACATTACAGGTATTGCGCAGGACATCTGAGAATGTGTTTGTTCCACTTACCATTGGAGGAGGAATCCGTGACTTTACAGATAAAGATGGACGGTAAGGTTATAAATTTATTTCTTTTGGTGCAGACTACAGTTTTAAGAGTCTGATATATTGACTTGTTCTACAGTAGATTATTTTTGAGATCGTGAGACATGTAATCAAGATGTAGCAATTTCTGGATTAAATTCTGTGTTAGTTTTTGCATCAACGTTTTGTATCACACTCCATGATCCGTTATCAGGATGAAGAGAGCCAAAGGAAACATACTGGATAAGTAGTTGCAAACCTGGAGTATAAAAAGAGAGAAGGAAGTGGAGAGAGGGAGTAGGTACATGGTTTGAGAGATAATAAAATAAAGGAAAGAACAAGGAAAAAAGAGAAAGAAAAACTAAATGAGAATGAAAGAATAGGACATAAAGGAACGAGGTGGGACAATATGTATGTATGTATGTATGTAATAATATATATATATAATCATATAGAATAATATTTTATATATATATATATATATATATAAAAGTTTAGTATATATGATGTTGTCGGGTAAATTAGTATTGTTAATATTTGTTAGCACGGTCGAGGAATAGATAGTTGGGAATGGTTGCGACGGTTGGCACTCGCAACCCCCCTCGACATCTATATATGTCATGTACTTGTATCCGAGAGATATCACTGTTATGGCAATACTGGCATTGTGGCAATTGTTCTCATAATACATTGGTGTCATTACTGTGATACATTGTAACTGTTGATGATATTAATGAAGAAGCATTTGAGTTCTCTGATATACTGTGTTCTGTTACATTTACTGTATATTCTCGTATGCATTAAACTGTTACCCTACGAGGCAAATATTTGGCGCCGTTGCCGATACGAATCTGGAAGTGATGGAGTGTTACATGGCGAAGGTAGCATAATGGGCCAACCAGTAGATGAGGGTACAAACAGTAGTCACAGGAACGCATAAGGGTTTCAAGAATTGTTTGAAGGTGAAAGGGCATTGACAAGGGACTTTGTAACCATACTGCAAGACACAATTGCAACTCATGTACTAAGGGAGGCTGCACAAGAGGAAGTTCCAGAGAGCGTAGTGTGGACCACACTTGGTGTGAGCCCCGCGATAGACTGGTTGATGAGCCGTTTGCCAAGACTGCAGGCACAAACCTTTCTTGCCTTGCAAAACTCACAAGAAGAGACCTACAGAGAGAACCATCACTTGTAGATCTTGCAGAGGTACGAAGCAAATAGCTAGAGGGAAGAGGAAGAGCGTGACGAAACCCAAAGGAGGCAAAGTCTTCTCAACCCCTACGAGAGAAAGAATTAATACCAAATACCTTAAACAAAGATAAGAACCGTACTCGAAAGGGAGAAGGAGACAATTATGAGGCCATTCAAAGGGCCTTGAGACTGGAGGAACAAGCTGAACGAAGGGGAAGGCTACAAAGACTTGTCGAGGAATAGCTTGAAGGAGAAGGATTGCCGGAAAGAAATTTGAGAAGTGCCAAAGTGGGTGTGTGGGCCGAGGGTGGTGCCGAACAACACAAAGCGTACAGTGACGAAGAGGGTACCCATAGAGAAGGAGGAATTGTAGGAGACGTGGTGTTTGAACTGATCGAAGAGACTCGAAACCGTTTGGGACATCTCACAATTACACCGCCAAGACGTAGAGGCTTTTGTGGGGTAGAACCAGAAACTAGAAGGGAAGTAGGGGAGTCTGAGAACAGAGACGTAGGGGATACCAATGTGGCCGAAGGTGTCGGGACGACACAAGAGCACGGTGATCACAACAACCTGTTCGATTCAACCATACCCAGTTTAGGAGTTTCCAACAGTTCAGGAGTTTCCAACGGTTTAGGAGTTCCTAGTGGATCGAAGCCACAAAAGAATACACCAATGGAAAATAAACAAAAATAGCTGAAATTCATAGGGGATGGCAAGGAGGACCTTGTATGACACTGTAAAATGCGCGAAACAATTTGGCCAGCCAACGGGGTGACTGACCACGATGAATGGGTAGTGCAGTTCCTTGTGACCCTGTGTAGTTCCTTGCGATAGAACAAAGGTAAACACATGGGATGAAATGAAGAAAGCATTCTAGAGTGAATTCCGACTGCTACGGGACAACAACGAGATCGTGGCGGAGATCTATAGTACGAAGCAGAGAAAGAATGAGAATGTAAGGACGTACAACCGACGGTTGAAGGAATTCCTGGGAAAGATGGACAACCAACTAGCCGACGGCTTGAAGAAACGCTGGTTCGTAGAGGGGCTGAAATCCTCTCTAAGGAAGAAAATGAAAATTGTCTCGCCAACGTCGTACGAAGATGTATACAACTGAGCGACAGACTTGGAGAGTGAAAGAAAAACATCCAAAAAGAAGAAGAATAGGTTGTTAGATGAGATGATTCCTCGGATGGGAGCAACAGTGACAAGGAGTCCAACAAAAAGGTGCAAGCACTTCAGAAAGATATGCACCGTATGGTGAAGGAGTTCAAAGCAATGAGGGGAAACACCGACAAGAATGAAGGCGAGTTATGGTGTACTCACTGTAAGGAGGGAGGTCATACGAAGGGCACATGTTCGAAAAAAGCCTTCTGTGACATTTGCCAGGTGATGGGACATTCCACCAAGGAATGCCCAAACAATATGAAAACAAGAGGTCCACAAGTCCTCTTCACTCAGGAACAACTGTCAACGTCGGTAGCCGCGGGCACCTCTCAGACACAAACCAATACCAACGCATCATTAGGTAGATATTGTAACAACTGACGCGGGGGAAGAAGTAATAATAATAACAACAATGGTCGGAGCCGGACCCAATATGATGTGAAGGGTTGCCCCATGATTCAGTGTCAATCCTGCAATCAATGGGGGCACTTTGCTTGTGAATGCCAAAAGGAAGAATCTCCTTAGCATCTATGCCGATGGTGTGGACGGGGTGACTACGAGGATGCAAATTGCCCAAAGCCCGGAGTCAACCGATTGAACATTGAGAAGTCCGGCAAAGACGAAGGGGTACTGACAATCACTCAGGCATAGGCCAAGAAGGCGACCTACCCAAAACCCCGAACGGAGAAAGAGAGGGTACGGGAAGCAAAGGTAAACATTGAATGAGAGATGATGGCAGAAAGAAGAGAGACCCACGACACGATGAGTACTTCATCTCGTACGCGTACAGAAGCTGAACACAATTTTTTGAGGCAAGTGTTGTAGACGAAGGTGCCAGTTAAAATTCAAGACCTTCTGGAAACAATGCCGCAATTGAGGGCGACCATACTAAGCAAAGTATCGGTACATACCTGTACGACAGAGTGCACAAAGGTTTCGGTTGGGCCTTCGGTGAACCCAATGCTACTGGCCGTGAATAGTGGTTGACACCCCGCGATGGTGGAGATGGGCATCCTCGGGACCGTCCTGACCGACACTATTGTGGATGGAGGATTAGGGGTCAATGTGCTATCAGAGGAAACGTGGAAGAAACTTGAGAAATCAACACTGTGGTTGCCGACCTTCAATCTAGTGGGTGCCTACCAACACGACATTAAGCCGATCGATACTCTAATGGCGCATCGGATAACAATTGTTACCCAACCCTTCGTTTTGGACTTCGTGGTGATTCACCTGAAGAAGAAAGGGTATGATGTTATCCTGGGAAGAGGGTGGCTCGTCATGGTGAAGGTGAACCATAATTGGAAACGTAACACCTTGTCGATGGAGACTAGAGGGAGAAAATTTGTCATCGACCTCAAAACTCAGATGGCGAGTGAGGAACTTGCATATTCTTCGGAGTCAGTGTCAGAAGGAGAATTGAGTGGAGTATCCTAGGATACTTGGCAATTTTGCTCAACCAAAAAGATGTTTACTTTTGTTTTGTTTTCTGTTGCTCGGGTCTTGCTTTACCGACGGGTCTCGGTGATCTCTTTGACTGAGTCGTTTTCTGTTGCTTGGGTCTTGCTTTACCGATAGGTCTCGGTGCTCTTTGCCCGAGTTGTTCTCTGTCGCTCGGGTATGCTTGTTCTGAGTTGTTTTCTGTCGCTCGGTGATCTTTGTTCCCGAGTTGTTGCTGTTGCTCGGTTTTGCTTCTCTGAGTGAGTTTTGTTACTTGGTTCTGGAGGCCGACTTGTTGGCCGACCTTTGTTTTATATTTAGATTGCGGCATTAATGGTGGATCTCTCATTGGGGATAGTGTGGACCTAAATCTGGGTCGGGGGTTTCTCCAATGTTTGTTATTGTAGGCCGACCTATTGGTTGCCTTTTGTATTTAAGTTGATGTTGTTCTTAGCTTAGGGCATCAGATTGTGGGAGCAGATCGAAGTGTTGGATCTGAGAATCTGGATCGAGAATTGTATGTCTTGCAGAAGATCTGTAGTTGATCTTGAGAAGTATCTTTGTATTTGGCCGAAACTGGGAAGGCCTTACAACCCGACATGTTAAATGTAATTGATTATCTATGATAATAGAAAGTTGAATGTTGATCATATTTCTATGTATCTGGTTGTTTCCGCTGTTATGGTTATTGGCTGCAAGTTTGGACAATCCTTCGTTGGATCCTCCATCTTTGACTGCATCAGGTGGTATCAGAGCAGAGTTTCAATCACTGGAGAAAGAGTTAGATTTCAAATTATTGGAGATTTGTGGAGCAAAGATGCCTCCGAAGAAAACTCGCGAGATCACAGAGGAAGAACCTAAGGAGGAATTCAATCTTGAAGATTTTCGAGCTCTGCAAAAGCAAGTGCAAGATCTGCGAGAGGAGTTACAAAGAAAGAATGTGTCTGGAGAAAACCAAAATAATGGTGAAGAGTCTGATTTCAAAGAAGCTAAAGATGTCAGAGATCCAGAGGAGGCTAGATTTTTGAGAGCTATGTCTAAAATTGGGAAAAGATCTAAGATTGAAGTTTCTACATTTGCTGGAAGCCTTAGGCTAGAAGAGTTGATCGATTGAAAAGAACACGGGGAAAAGAGAATTGATGAACCTATGGGTGAAACGAAGGAGAAATTGAAGGGAGAAGAGAATCAAACCTCTGAGGAACTTACAGAGATTAAGAAACAGATGACATTTTTGGCTGAGATAGTGCAGCAGATGTTGACACTAGTGACACAGAGAGATGCATATGATACTAAGTTGATCAGTCAGTCGGATGCGAATATGGTTCATCAAAACACTGATAGTATCAAAAATACCGAGAATGATCAGTGTCAACTACTGTCAGTCACAGGAAGAAGATATGAGGAAAGTACAGGACTGATGAATTTGTCGAATGGGACAATGGACAGAGTCAAGACAACATGGAATAAAGGTCAAGAGGAGATATGGGTTAAGAAAAAGTATGGAATACCTGTTTTGATTCCCTTAAGATGTTCATGATTTCCTTTATGGGAACATCTTCTTTACCTGGGGTGTCTGATGCAGGAGCATCCTAGGATCCTTGGCAATCCTGCTCAACCAAAAAGATGTTTACTTTTGTTTTGTTTTCTGTTGCTTGGGTCTTGCTTTACCGGCGGGTCTCGGTGATATCTTTGCTCGAGTCGTTTTCTGTTGCTTGGGTCTTGCTTTACCGACGGGTCTCAGTGCTCTTTGCCCGAGTTGTTCTCTGTCGCTCGGGTATGCTTGTTCCGAGTTTTCTGTCGCTCGGTGATCTCTGTTCCCGAGTTGTTGCTGTTGCTCGGTTTTGCTTCTTCGAGTGAGTTTTGTTACTTGGTTCTGGAGGCCGACTTGCTGGCCGACCTTTGTATTTAATTTAGATTGCAGCATTAATGGTGGATCTCTCATTGGGGATAGTGTGGACCTAAATCTGGGTCGAGGGTTTCTCCAATGTTTGTTATTGTAGGCTAACCTATTGGTTGCCTTTTGTATTTAAGTTGTATGTTGTTCTTAGCTTAGGGCATCAAATTGTGGGAGCAGATCGAAATGTTGGATCTGAGAATCTGGATTGAGAATTGTATGTCTTGCATAAAATCTGTAGTTGATCTTGAGAAATATCTTTGTATTTGGCCAAAACTGGGAAGGCCTTACAGCCCGACATGTTAAATGTAATTGATTATCTATGATAATAGAAAGTTGAATGTTGATCATATTTCTATGTATTTGGTTGTTTCCGCTGTTATGGTTATTAGCTGCAAGTTTGGACAATCCTTCGTTGGATCCTCCATCCTTGACTGCATCAAGACTGGAGGGAGAAAATTTGTCATCGACCTCAGAACTCAGATGGTGAGTGAGGAATTTGCATATGCTTTGGAATCAGTGTCAGAAGGAGAATTGAGTGGAGTAGACGAAGGAAAGCGCAGGATGGAGTCAATTGATGAAGGCGCCCTGGAACTTGAGGGATGCTCCGAAGATGACACAGATTCTATGAACGAACTCTTCCACTAGCAAATGGAAGACTACGAGTTGTTCCATTGCAACATGCAGCAGATTGAGGAGCCAGAAGAGAAGGTCTCGTTCCCGCCGGAGTACAGGGAATACAAGGAAGGAGAAGCCCGAGTCAATGAGACTCCAGCACACAGGTTTGACAAGGAGAAACCCATAAAATACGAAGAGCCCTCGTTGAAGGTCACAAACCTCGGAGACGAGGCAAACCCCAAAAATCTATTGGTAGGGGACGATTGGAATCCGGTGTTGAAGGCTACAACATTCAAAAATTGTATGGAGTACAAAGATGTCTTCGCATGTACGTACAAGGACCTGAAGGTAGTGCCTCCTGAGTTGTGCGTACATCGCATCCCATTGGTCCTTGGAGCCTAGTCAATATGGAAGAGACTGTACCGAATGAATACAAATTATGCCGCTAAGGTAAATGAAGAAATAGAATGAATGCTGGAGGCGGGCATTATCTTCCGGGTCTAGACTAGTGAATGGGTATCCCTCATCGCCATCTCACTAAAGAAAGAGGCAAACTAGATCTGCATCGGTGTGGACTTCCGGTCCCTGAATGCTGTCACCATCAAAGATCCCCTTCCCATACCATTTACAGATAGCATCCTGGAGGAAGTTACGGGACATGAAATATATTCATTCATGGATGGGTTCTCATGGTATAACTAAACCTCCATCGCCGATGAAGATGAACTGAAGACCACATTTGTGGTGGAGGACGGTGTTTACGCGTACAATCAGATGGCCTTTGGACTCTATAATGTGCCAGCGACCTTCCAGAGGATAATTTTGCACATCTTTGATAAGATGTTGGTGGGAAACTTCAAGACATTCCTCGACGATAGGTCCATTTACAGTGGACAAGACACACCTGGTAGCCCTACGAGAGTGCATGGAAAGGTGTCGGAAGGCCAGATTGGCGGTTAATCCGAAGAAGTGTAGATTCATGGTGCCGCAGGGGAAGCTATTGGGACACATTGTCTGCGAGGCTGGATTGAAGACATACCCTTCCAAGGTGAGGCTGATATTGGAGATTGAGCCTCCCACATACCTAACTAGAGTAAAGTCCTTCCTTGGCCACATCGGGTACTACAAAAGGTTCATCAAGAACTTCGCTCAAGTCTCGTACCCCTTAGACAAACTCACACGGAAGGGTGAGCCCTACACTTGGGGGACGACACAGGGTGAAGCCTTCAAGGAGCTGAAGACAAGGCTGGTGGGTGCGCCGATCCTGGCATACCCTAATTGTGATAAGGAGTTCCAGGTCCATGT
Source organism: Thuja plicata (assembly GCA_018584345.1). Taxonomy (NCBI): domain Eukaryota; kingdom Viridiplantae; phylum Streptophyta; class Pinopsida; order Cupressales; family Cupressaceae; genus Thuja; species Thuja plicata. Next base: position 488,373 of record MU228380.1, on the reverse strand, counting down.
AGATCTTCAAACTTTGCAATAGGCGCTACATTGGCTCAGGTGGGCGACCATGGGCTAGATCATCCAATCTACTTTGCCAGTAGGTTGTTGTCGAAGGTAGAGAAGAACTACAATACGAATGAGAGGGAGGCTCTAAGAGTGGTCTATGCCGTATAGAAATCTAGACATTACATTCTGGCAACTTCGTTCACATTCTATGTGGACCACCAGGCGCTCATGTACCTGGTCAACAAACCCATCATTCAGGGAAGGGTAAGTAGGTGGTTACTTATGTTGTAGTTCACCTGCACGATCATCGTGCGGCTAGGGAAGAGCCACGTGATCGTAGACCAGCTGTCGAGGATAAAATCTGGATAATCACTTGAATGCATCAATGATGATTTCCCAGATGCCCACTTGTTTCACATTGTGGTACTGCCGACGTGGTACACCAGCATTGGAGAGTACCTCTCGACATAGTAGTTCTCGAGGGACATGCCACCAGGAGAAAGGAGGAAGCTCGTCCTCAGGAGTAGAACAATCCAGTTGATAAACGAGCTATTGTATAAAATGGGACTGGGCCAAGTGCTAAGGAGATGCGTCATGGAGGAGGTTCCTAGTGTTTTGAGAGAGGCACATGAAGGTCCAACCAGAGGACATATGGGACCAGACACAACAACACGCAAAGTGTTGCTCGCAGGCTTATGGTGCCCTACGTTGTACGACGCTAGGGAGTGGGTTGTAGGGTGTGATACATGTTAGAGGGCTGGGAAGCCGCTGAAGAGGGACTTCATGCCCCTCAACCACTCACATGGCCAGGAATTGTTTGAACGATGGGGGTTGGATTTCATTAGAACGTTGAAGGCCAGCCGTGCGCAGAAATGCCGTTACATTATGGTGGCCACAAAATATTTAACTAAGTGGGTAGAAGCAAGGGCCTTGCCTGATGACTCGACATTGAGCACAGTGAAGCTCATCTATGAACAGATCATTATCCGGTACGATATTCCCATCCAGTTGACAAGTGACTGGGGAGGGCATTTTGTGAACCATGTCATCAAGCTGTTTACAAAAGAGTTCAAAATCTTTCACTCTATGTCTAGCCCCTACTATCCGAGAGGCAATGGGCAAGCCGAGGCCACCAATAAAATATTGGTCTCGCTAATATACTAGTCATGCGGCATTGAACAAGAAGATTGGGAGGAAAAGCTTTCTTCAGTACTCTGGGCCTACCGTACAATGTACAAAGTGACAACGGGCCAAACACCATTCCAATTGATGTACAACCAGGAAGCCATTGTACCTGCCGAGTTTATGGTACCAAGCCAGCCGATAGCCATTGAGAACAGACTGGGTGATATGGAGAGTTTGCAAGAGTTGCTATATGCCTTAAACAAACTGGATGAATGACGAATGATGGCGCAGTGGGCAACAAAGGTAGCTGGTAACTTCAAAAATTGTGGCATGATAAGCACCTGAGGCGGATGAGATTCACTCCAGGTCAACTAGTTTTGAAATACAATGAATAGAATGAATAAAGACGGGGAAATTCAAAGTAAGGTGGCTAGGTCGGTATAAAATTTGGGAAGTTGCGGAGATTGGAGCGATCAAGTTATGGACGTTGGATGGGCAAGAGGTTCTGAATGCGGTGAATAGGTCGAAGTTGAAATTGTATCATGAACGATGAAGGAAGAATGAACTAGTTCACTTGGAAACGCCCAATGAGAGGTAAATTGTATTATTATCTTTGAAAAAAAAAAAAAATGCAAGGACAGTCATCAGTATGACATCAACACTGTACGGGGATTGTCGTACGGTGGTCCCCGTGCGGCCAACAATATAAATAGCCCGGAGGCCTCACATCATCGCACGGTGATATTACGGGAAGGGTAAAATACCACCATATGGTGGTAAACAGACCGCACGGTTCATGAAGAAGCAAATAAGAAAAAAGTGCCGCCTAAGGAGGTGGGAACAAAGCCACTGTCGTACGGAAAATAAATGGGCCGTACGAGTCTAGTAAGGGAAGCCGAGGGTGATATGAAACATAGAGACAGTGCCTACGGTTGAAACAAAAGTGTCTACGGAATAAAATAGTAGTACCTACGATGAGATAAGTGTGGACAACAGAGAAAGAGAAAAAAAAGAGCCCACACCAAGGGAGGAGAGCCACGTTTGAACAAGAAAAGTGTCGTTCAAATAAAAGACATCATTGCCATAAAAGACAAACTGCTGCCATACAAAGGGGAAAGAGGCTTTTGGAAACCTATATTTGTGATTGCCGTACGACATAAATAGAAGTGGTAACACCACGACATTCAAATAACAAACACCAAGTCTGAAGGTGTGGAAGTTCGAAGGCAAGACGCATTGCCATATGAAGGAGGCCGCGTTGAGAAAAACACTTTGTGATATCTTGCGTACCCACAAGAGAGAAGCCACAGTGATTACGGGAGTACGACACACAGGGAGAGCACTGAGTAGTACAACTCCCACAGACAGGAAGAAAACGACAATTAGGGATTCCACATCTAGCATCATCCTTAACTAATTGCACAAAATGACAAAACGACAAAACTGTTAATGATAGATTTAGGAAAATGAATGAAGAAAAGAATTAGAAAAAATAGTTTGGAGGCGTCGCCATCACCATCACCATCACCATCAAGAAACAATTCTGCCATGGATAAAGACAAAAGAGTGTTGCCATCAGGGGTGAAGTTTACAGGAAAGATAGATACAGGTACAGGCAAGAAGATGAACAAGCCAAAGGTGCAAATGCAAACTCAAAAAGGCAAAGTCACACCACAAAATGTTACATTTGAAGGTTTAAATGACATTGAATGCATGACGTGGTGGCAGGAGGCTCCAAAGAATGATATTATTAAGGAAAATTTGAGATGTGTGGAGGTGCATTGGGCGATAGAGATGCCAGTGTTCTGCATCCGAGATTTTGAAGGGGCATTGCAGACAATGATAGAGACCTTCGACAGATACAACTACAAGTGCATTTCTTAATATCTCAAGAATGACATCACCATTATTCTCACAACGACATCACCATTACTCTCACAACGACCAAGTACAGGGAAAAAGATTGATAAAATAGTGAAAAAGATGACCAAGTAAGAGAAAGAAAGAGTAACAAAATTGGTTTCCAGAAAGTTGATAACACTATAGTTGATTACATATATATAACGGTGGCAAACTTATTATTTGCACCACCAGTAAAACATTTTATGTGAAGGTCTGATATTGAACTGAGAAAATCCATTTGTCTTCTGCTGCTCCTCAATCTAATTGGATTATCGATGATAAAATTATACACCACAAACTTAGTGCGGCACCATAATGAAAGTGAGAAACAATTGCCAAGACTAGCTTGGACTCCCTTCTTTAAACAAGTTTGCACACTTCACCCTATGTATATATATTTAATACTTGGCTCTTCAAATATTATTAACTGTCTTATTGCCAAAAAAGATGCCATATACCCAAGCTGGATCTACGAAAATGTGAGCTCTCAAATGGTTGTCGGGAATGATAACTAATTATTTATTACTTCTAAAGATTGTCAGGGATAATAACTTATTATTTATTGCCATCCGCCACCAAGTTCGCTAATTTATGAGCCTCCATTTACCTTCATGGAAACTGTAATCAGAAACATATGAATCAAAGCTATTTAAAATTGTGAATGCTTGTTCCAGGGATTTTAATTTCCAATTTTTGGTTTGACTAATTCTGATTGCATTAATAGAAATTGTTGAATCCTCTTCAAATTCAATATTTTTAATATTTAACCTATTACATAAGGAAATACCATGTCATAAAGTTTCAAATTCAACTTCATTGTTGGTTCCTCGAGAATCATCATAAAAATTGAACTTCATCCAACCTACTTGTGGTTTCTCCTAACTAGCTTCCTGCCTCTATGATTTACTATTAGAATCTCTCTTGCCAATCCATGGAGATATTCATAAACCCATCTAGTTAAATCTCATCTTTACATCCCAAATTGTAAACTTAACTTCCTTACAGACATACTGCCCCACAATAATTAAACAAAATATATACTGGCCACCTAATAATATATATCCATACAATAATTAAACAAAATATATACTGGCCACCTAATGAAATATGGGCATGTAGTAACATGAGTGATGAGTGATCACTACTGAATCAATTGTCAAAGTAGTTGTATAATCCTTCAACTAGCAATAGATGATAGCAACATTAAGAAATATGCATTTGTATTTAGTGTTGATGTCGTTTGATTGTGCATTTGTATCCATCATCTATTATTTTTTATGATATTAGCATAATTTTTATTAGTACTCTATTTTCATGCTTTAGTTATCTTTTTTCTAGCGAATAATCCTATATTTAATTAACATATATGATCAATAGGTTTAGCATGATTAGATTAACTCAGTTAGAGATGTTAAGTATATATGTGTATTTGTATTTGTATGTGTATTTGTATGTATGTGTATGAGTTTTAAAACAATTACAATTACATTGCTTGTTCCTCAAGAAATGGATTTAAAGCTAATAGAAAAGCTAAATATAAAACACAAGTGTTTTATCTGACGTGGAAGTCAGATCCACATTTCTCGGGATTCTGTCTCTTGTTAGACTGGTGCTCAGGTTGTTCTTTGGTTTGTCGGGTTCCTCCGTCATCTGTTCTGTCAGTTTGCACTATACTTTGCTTTTCGGGTTCCTCTATTGGGTTTGTTGTGTCAGGTTGCTCTGTCGTTGTGCTCTATCCTTGTCTTTCGGTGTTGGTGATACCGACGGTTTCAAAACTGTTTTCCTTTCATACTAATGGAAAAATTATGTCTTTAATCTCCCCCTTTGACATTAGTATCAAAAACTGATATGTGCAAATACTAAAATGTATAGACACTTGACACAAGATTTGGTAACGCAGAAAACCCCTGTTAGAAGGTAAAAACTGCGGTGGGGATGAAACCCACAAAGATTCACTATCTGCTGAATGGAAGGGGCCGGTTAAGGATTATAATTTGATCACTTCTGATGATCTACCCTAGTAGGAGTATTATGTAGAGACTGGTTAATGTCTACTCTATGATTGGAAAACTCATATATCTTACTCAATCTAGACCTGATATTTCTAATGCAGTTGGCATTGTTGGAAGATTTGCAGCTGAACCTAAGCAAAATCATCTAATGGCAATAAAAAGAATATTCAGATACTTAAAAGGGACTATTGACTATGGTTTATGGTATCCTAACTCAGAGAATATACAACTTCATGTGTACACAGATGCAGATTGGGCAGGTTGTGTTGATGACAGAAAGAGTACATCAGGAGGAGCAGTATTTCTTGGAGACAGATTGGTCACTTGGACAAGTAAAAAGCAAAATTGTATCTCTCAGTCAACAGCAGAAGCTGAGTATGTTGCAGCAGCATTGAATTGTTCAACAATGGTTTGGATCAAATAGATGATTAAAGACTTTGGTATTCAGATTGATTATCCTAATGTTGCTTCTTGTGCAATAAGGGTTGGAGGACTTTCTGAAGATTCTTGATTTGAATATGGTAAATCAGTGTAGTAAGTGGGAGGAGATGAAATTCTTTCGGATCTTCTTTTCCTTGGTCTTCATGGCTTCCTACACCTTGCTAGAGGCTGGAAGGAGAACTCTTTTGGACCTCTAGGTTCTCTCTGCAAAGTTCTTCCTCTCCTGGTATGTGATAACTGCAAATACTCAAACTGTTTTCCGCTCCTTGTTTGGATTTTGTTCATGTATCACAAGGAGTCCCACCGGGCATGTGAAAAACTGTTAATGACAAAAAATATCACCCTAACTCAGGCATTAGGGCATACTAATATTTCATGGTAACAATGGAAACCTTCTTGAGTTGTGGGTGGACTCTGAATAAGAAGGAATCTCCAAATTCTAGGCCGATTCCTATTGGATTTGGGGTATCAATAATTTACAGCTTTCTTCTGATTTTTTTGGAAGGAAAGGGAGAAATTATAACTAAAATGAATTAGTGTCAAAACACTTAGTCATCTAGTATCGCTTGAGTGATCAGTGTGACCCAAGTGATCAGTATCACATCGAGTGACAGTGAACATCGACGGACAGTGAACACCGACGGACAGTGAACCCTGAGCAGTTCACAGTGTATACTAAGCACCACAGTAACCGAGCAAGTGTTACCGAGCAAGTGTATACCGAGCACCACAATAAACTAAAGTTGTTACCGAGCATAACTGAAGATGATGACTAAGCTTAACTGAAGTTAAAGAACGACAAAACTACTTAGCTGGCAAGAGATATATTTAGGGATTGGCTGATTGATTGCTTTATTTTCAACGATCAGTTAAACTAAAGTAAAGAAGGAGATTTAAATCACATTGTTTTCATAGTTATCAAGGAGAGATTTGCGGAATAAAACTAAAGTAGAGCTTTACGGGATAAAGCAAAGCATGACGAGTTTTATGGATCAAGAAGTGATCTACGACAAAAACAAGGAGATTGAGGAGCTAATCGCGTCTATATAAAGAGACAAGGATTTCATTATGAAGAGAGGAATGCTGAATATAATTTGTGTGAAGATAGAATTCTTCATGCAGATCTGATCATCCAGGCTGAAGAACAAAGCCAAGGAATTCTACAGACACCGAGCAACAGGGGGCAGAGCATTCACCGAGTAGAAGAGAGAAAGAGAGCAAAGGAACTGAAGTGTACATTGATTAGAGAGGTATTATTGGACTGACAATAGATATAAAGATGAGGGTTTTTATATGGTACTTAGGTTTGGCACTTGGGAGAGCCTTTGGGCCCATTGGCCTACCATCCTTGCGTTACGTGGTATCAGAGCCTTGGCGAGATCTAAGTTCCTTCTTGTAAACCCTAACCCTAGTTGGCGATATTGTTGTGGGGTAGAAGATTGTGATCTGACCTACAATTGCAGAGGGATTCAAGATGGTTCATGGGAGAGGAAATGCAGATCCAGTTCTAGCTGATATGCTTAGATAGATGGCTGCTATATTGGAAGCTGTTGAGATATCCCAGTGTAGAGGAAGACCTCTTGAAGATGTTAGTGATGATTAAGTTGAAGAAGTTCAAGGTGAAGTTGCACCTGTACCTGTGATGGATCAGGAAGAAGAGAGATTTCTGCGAGCCTTGACAAGTTTGAAGTCCACACCTCAGTTTAATCCTCCTAAGTATACTAGAAAATTGGATTCTAATGAATTGATTGAGAAAGCAGTATTGAAGGCATACCCTTCCAAGGTGAGGCTGATATTGGAGATTGAGCCTCCCACATACCTAACTAGAGTAAAGTCCTTCCTTGGCCACATCGGGTACTACAAAAGGTTCATCAAGAACTTCGCGCAAGTCTCGTACCCCTTGGACAAACTCACACGGAAGGGTGAGCCCTACACTTGGGGGACGACACAGGGTGAAGCCTTCAAGGAGCTGAAGACAAGGCTGGTGGGTGCGCCGATCCTGGCATTACCCTAATTGTGATAAGGAGTTCCACGTCCATGTGGATGTTTCAAACTTTGCAATAGGCGCTACATTGGCTCAGGTGAACGACCATGGGCTAGATCATCCAATCTACTTTGCCAGTAGGTTGTTGTCGAAGGTAGAGAAGAACTACAGTACGAATGAGAGGGAGGCTCTCGGAATGGTCTATGCCGTATAGAAATTTAGACATTACCTTCTAGCAACTTCGTTCACATTCTATGTGGACCACCAGGCGCTCATGTACCTAGTCAACAAACCCATCATTCAAGGAAGGGTAAGCAGGTGGTTACTTATGTTGTAGGAGTTCACCTTCACGATCATCGTGCGGCTAGGGAAGAGCCACGTGATCGTAGACTAGCTGTCGAGGATAAAATCTGGATAATCACTAGAATGCATCAATGATGATTTCCCAGATGCCCACTTGTTTCACATTGCGGTACTGCCGACGTGGTACACTAGCATTGGAGAGTACCTCTTGACATAGCAGTTCTCGAGGGACATGCCACCAGGAGAAAGGAGGAAGCTCGTCCTCTGGAGTAGAATATTCCAGTTGATAAACGAGCTATTGTATAAAATGGGACTGGGCCAAGTGCTAAGGAGATGCATTATGGAGGAGGTTCCCAGTGTCTTGAGAGAGGCACATGAAGGTCCGACCGGAGGACATATGGGACCAGACACAACAACACGCAAAGTGTTGCTTGCAGGCTTATGGTGCCCTATGTTGTACGACGCTAGGGAGTAGGTTGTAGGGTGTGATACATGTTAGAGGGCTGGGAAGCCGCTGAAGAGGGACTTCATGCCCCTCAACCACTCACATGCCCAGGAATTGTTTGGACGATGGGGGTTGGATTTCATCAGAACACTGAAGGCCAGCCGTGCGCAGAAATGCCGTTACATTGTGGTGGCCACAAATTATTTAACTAAGTGGGTAGAAGCAAGGGCTTTGCTTGATAACTCGACATTGAGCACAGTGAAGCTCATCTATGAACAAATCATTATCCGGTACGATATTCCCATCCAGTTGACAAGTGACTGGGGAGGGCATTTTGTGAACCATTTCATCAAGCTGTTTACAACAGAGTTCAGAATCTTCACTCTATGTCTAGCCCCTACTATCCAAGAGGCAATGGGCAAGCCGAGGCCACCAATAAAATATTGGTCTCGCTAATATACTAGTCATGCGGCATTTAACAAGAAGATTGGGAGGAAAAGCTTTCTTCAGTACTCTGGGCCTATCGTACAATGTACATAGTGACAACGGGCCAAACACCATTCCAGTTGATGTACGACTAGGAAGCCATTGTACCTGCTGAGTTTATGGTACCAAGCCAGCCGATAGCCATTGAGACCAGACTGGGTGATATGGAGAGTTTGCGAGAGTGGCTATATGCGTTAAACAAACTGGATGAATGACGAATGATGGCGCAATGGGCAACAAAGGTAGCTGGTAACGTCAAAAATTGTGGCATGATAAGCACCTGAGGCGGATGAGATTCACTCCAGGTCAACTAGTTTTGAAATACAATGAATAGAATGAATAAAGTCGGGGAGATTCAAAGTAAGGTGGCTGGGTTGGTATAAAGTTTGGGAAGTTGCGGAGATTGGAGCGATCAAGTTATGGACGTTGGATGGGCAAGAGGTTCCGAATGCAGTGAATAGGTCGAAGTTGAAATTGTACCATGAACGACGAAGGAAGAATGAACTAGCTCACTTGGAAACGCCCAATGAGAGGTAAATTGTATTATTATCTTTGAAAAAAAAACAAAAAAAAATGCAGGTACAATCATCAGTACGACATCAACACTATACGGGGATTGTCGTACGGTGGTCCCTGCGTGGCCAACAATATAAACAGCCTGAAGGCCTCACATCATTGCACAGTGATATTACGGGAAGGGAAAAATACCACCATATGGTGGTAAAAAGACCGCATGGTCCATGAAGAAGCAAATAAGAAAAAAATGTCGTCTAAGGAGGTGGGAACAAAGCCGCTGTCATACGGGAAATAAACGGGCCGTACGAGTCTAGTAAGGGAAGCCGAGGGTGATATGAAACATAGACAGTGCCTACGGTGGAAACAAAAGTGTCTACGGAATAAAATAGTAGTCCCTACGATGAGATAAGTGTGGACAACAGAGAAAGAGAAAAAAAAGAGCCCACACCAAGGGAGGAGAGCCGCGTCTGAACAAGAAAAGTGTCGTTCAAATAAAAGACATCATTGCCATAAAAGACAAACTGCCGCCATAGAAAGGGGAAAGAGGCTTTTGGAAACCTATATTTGTGATTGCCGTACGACATAAATAGAAGTGGTAACACCACGACATTCAAATAAAAAACACCAAGTCTGAAGGCGTGGAAGTTCGAAGGCAAGACGCATTGCCATACGAAGGAGGCCGCGTTGAGAAAAAGATTTTGTGATATCTTGCGTACCCACAAGAGAGAAGCCACAGTGATTACGGGAGTACGACACACATGGAGAGCACTGAGCAGTACAACTCCTACAGACAGGAAGAAAACGACAGTTAGGGATTCCACATCTAGCATCATCCTTAACTAATTGCACAAAATGACAAAACGACAAAACTATTAATGATAGATTTAGGAAAATGAATAAAGAAAGAGAATTAGAAAAAATAGTTGGAGGCGTCGTCATCACCATCACCATCAAGAAACAGTTCTGCCATGGATAAAGACCAAGTTATGTCTAAACTCGGGTACCCTATGCCTTCTATGCATGTCTGGCTAGCATGGCTACTGCTGTAATTACTGAAAACTGAAAATGATGATCACACTAGGATGGCAAGATCAATGGCTCTGATACCACTGTATATATCTTACTAGATTTCTAGTGCACTTTTCAGAATTAAACCCTCTTGTGCTGTCTCACAATTCACTAACCAAGCAATTCCGAATAACTGTATTTTAGCTGACTGTATGGAAACTGTTAAGGTTTCTATGCTGTCTTGTTTACTGTAAAGACCCTGACTGGCTTTTAGGAAATTCTGCCTGTACTCTGTTGGCTGGCTGGCCACTAATCTTATAATTTAATATAGGGCGATTGAGACCAATCTCTGATTAAGATTCTCAACAGATATATATCTATATATATATATATATATAGAGAGATTACACCATATCAAGTCCCAAATATCACTACTGCTGGAATTATACTCACTAGATTTCACAAATAGAGGTATTTGCTAATGAAAGATTTAAATGATATTGCAGTTCATGTATGTTTCACAACAGTAACATAATATGCTTCAAGAATGAACACAGTCTGCTGTATTTCCATCCACATTTAATACTATGAATACAATGTAATATAAAATGACTCACTCGAGTTTATGCACCTGGAATATCGACTCCAACATTTCTTGACTATCTCAAAATTCCGCTCTACCCTGTGACGATCAACGTATATCTTCTACTGATTCTGTGCTCTCTGAATATTCTCCCAGAGGGAACGGAGAATGTCCTGGTGATACTGTAACTAGTCACTAGCTATCGGAGCCCTGCTGTCCTGTAAAGCCAAATCTATGAAAGATAGTGGCTCGCTGCCATAGAGTGCCCTGAATGGCGACATGCCTATGGTCATATGATAAGTGGAGCTATAACAAAACTCCCCCCAGTATAGCCAATGGACTCATGCCCTCTGCTGCCCCGATACATAGTTTCTGAGGTAGCCTTCATCCCATTTATTCATAATCTCTGTCTGCCCATCTGTCTGTAGGTGGTAATTGGTACTGGGAGTCAGCTCTGTGCCTGCCAACCTGAAAAGTTCCTGCCAGAACGTGCTAAGGAACTTGTCCGTGTCGCTCACAATGGTCTTAGGAAGACCATGCAGTTTGAAAAACTCACGAAAGAACAATTCTGCTACCTATGAAGCTGTCCAGTCTGCTGCAATGGCAAAGAAATGAGCGGACTTGGTGAGTCTGTCGACCACCACAAAAATACTGTCCTTACCTTGCACTTTCGGCAACCCAGTGATGAAGTCCATAGAAATACCCTCCCATTTCTGAGCCGGAATAGGAAGGGGCTGCAACAAACCCGCTGGATGAGTGTCCTCTGACTTGTTCTGCTGACAAGTTTGGCACTCCCTAACATGCTGGAGGACATTGTCCTTGAGGGCCTTCCATGAGAACCTCTCTCGGATATACCTGTAACTCTTAAAGAACCCTAGATGCCCTGCTGTAGGAGTTTCATGCACGACTCTCAAAATCATAGCCTTCATCTTCGAACCTGGCACTAGGTAGATCCTGTCGTTTTAGAGGATGATGTCATCAATTACCTTGTACCTGTCATCTGGAAGCTACCCGTCCAAAATCTGACATGTTTGAGTATCCTTAGAATACTCAACCAGCAAATTGGATTTCCAATCTGCGAAAATCTCGGATAGAACACAACAAGCTACCTCTGAAGGTCTCCTGGAGAGTGCATCAGCTACAATGTTATTCTTGCCCTTGACATACTCAATGTCAAAGTCATATTCCTGGATCTTACTAACCCATTTCTGCTGTCTCTTGTTGAGATCTTTCTGATCCAGGAAATATCGCAAGCTGTTGTGATCCGTTTTAACTGTAAACTTGCCACCCACCAGATATTGCTTGAATTTAGCTAAGGCGTGCATGATGGCCAGCATCTCTTTGTCATACGTAGAGTACAACCTCTCATTGTCCCTGAGTTTCCTGCTCTCATAAGCTATGGGGTGTCTGTCCTGCATCAGTACTGCGCCCTATCCCAATACCTGAAGCATCACATTCAAGAATAAAAGGACGAGAGAAATCCGGTAGTGCTAGAACCGGGCATGTGCTCATGATAGTCTTGAATCTGTCGAAGACTATCTCAATATCATCTGTCCACTTGAAAGCCCCTTTCCCAGTGAGATCGGTGAGGGGTGCAGCTGCCTGAGAGAACCCCTTTACGAAACTCTTGTAGTAAGAGCATAAACCAAGGAATCCCCTCAACTCTGAAACATTCCGCGGTGGCGGCCAATCCAGGATTGCCTGTATTTTCTCCTGATGGACCTTAACTCCATCTACCCTTATCACATGTCCCAAGTAGAGGATCTCGGTCAACCCAAACTCGCACTTAGATTCTTTAGCAAATAGAGACTGATTCTCCATGATGCTCAGAATCTCCTCCAAGTGTCTCAAATGCTCCTTCCATGTCTTGCTGAAGACCAATATGTCATCAAAGAATAGTAATACACTCCTGCGCAACTGTTTTTTGAAGATATGATTCATGCAAGACTGGAATGTAGCCAGAGCGTTAGTGAGCCCAAATGGTATAACTAGAAACTCCTAGTGCCTGTAGGGGCAACGGAACGCTGTCTTATGTACATCCTCTTCACGGACACGAATCTGGTGGTACCCTGATCGAAGGTCTCTTCGAGAAGTAGACTGCCCCGTGTAACTCATCTAGTAGCTCATCAATCCCGGGAATAGGGTACCTATTCTTAATGGTCCTCTTATTCAGTGCACAGTAATCAATACACCTGCGCAAAGTACCATCCTTCTTCACTAATACCACTGAAGAAGCGAAAGGACTACAACTAGGCCTGATGTGTCTCATTTCCAGTAGCTCCTTTATCGTCTTTTCTATCTCTTCCTTGTAGTGCCTCGGATGACGATAAGGAGTAGTAATAATGGGCTTAGCGCCCTCCTCCATCTCTATGATATGCTCAAATCCCTTGTCTGGAGGTATGCCGGGCGGAATGTCCGCGAAAACCCATTTGTGCTTGTCAAGCACCTACTGAATATCAAGGTGAACCTGCTGCCCTGAATCCGGTGTGGATTTGGTGGATACAAAGCACTGGGCTGCGCACTCCATGTCACTGTCTCATGATGGCCTCCATCTTGTGAGTGGATACTAATCTAGGACCACCATCTGGCATGGCCTTAAGAACCACCTGCTGATCACCCTGTATAAACTCTAATTGTTTCAGTGTGTGATCAATGGTGTACCTGCCTAGGGTCTGCAGCCACTGCATACCCATTATCACATCTAGACTATCCCAGTCAATAACATAAAAATCTGCCTCTAGAATGTAATCTCCAAAGTGTATTTGGAGACCAGAGATCTTCCCTGTACAACTCAATAAATCCCCTCCTGCTACCTTGACCTCAAACTCTGGAATGTCATCTGCCTGTAGCCTTCTCCTGGAGACCATACCTGTGCTGATAAAGTTGTGCGTAGCACCTGTATCTAAAAGGCATACAATCCTCTGCCCTCTAACTACTCCTTTCAAACGAAAGGGGTTACATGTAGGAATCCCTGAAAGGGATGCTAAGGTAACTGGGGGCTGCACGTGGGTGGCTTTCTTTTTCTTCCCTTCTGATGCTGGCTCTACCTGAGTCTCCTCATCGTTGTCCTCCTCATCACTGCCCTCACCCTGCTCATACTCATCTAAGAAGCTACCTCCATATAGTGTAGTTTGCCTTTCCCAAGGCACCTGTGATCTGGAGTCCAAGGCTCCCTACAAGTAAAACATAACTTCCTCCTCAATTCATTTCTAGTTTCAAAATCCAGCCTAGGGGGTGCACTCTTATTCTGAATTTTACCTTTCTGGAATGAAGAGGACCCCTTGAAGGGTTTCTTAGGTGGCTGTAAAATGGAGGATGGTGAATCCAAATCGTGGGCTAACTTAATAGCATCATCCACGGTGTCTGGTTTGAGGACTCTAACCAGCCCTCTATATTTATCATACAAGCCCTCAATGAATAGCATTACCTTCCTTTTTTCTGTCATATCTGGAACCATGATGGAGATCCTCTGAAACGCATCAATGTAATGTTCCAAAGATCCACTCTGTTTAAGCTGAGTTAGCTCCCTGTAATAGACCTCTATGTCTTTCCTGTCAAAACGAGTGATCAATCTCGTGCTAAAGATCTCATAGGACGCAATCAGTCCATGATCCTGGGTGACAAGGCCATGGTGCCACCAATCATACAAGGCCCCCTCTAGATGCATAGTGGCAAATTTAATTGCCTCAATCTCTGACATAGGCTTGAGGGTCAAGAAGGTATCGAGCTTGTGGATCCAAGCTCTAGCGGAAGTCCTACCGCTGCCATCGAACATAGGAAGAGTCAACTTGTTCATGGTATGTTTCAAATCCCGGTTCGGACCCCTGGGTCTCCTATCCTGCTGGGCCCTGCCAAACTCTCTCTTTTGTGCCATATACTGAACAAAGGTCAAATCAGCTTTGACATGGACGGGTAACATGTCCCACTTATTGTGCATAGTCATAACATTCTCTGGAAGAATGCCTGTTGTATCCGATTGCGCCACCTCCTCCTCTGCAACATTCTCCGCGAATGTAGGCATAAGGGGTCTGTCTGTAGTACGTGTGGGAGCTCTAGTAGCTCTAGGAGATCCTGCTCTACTGCTACCACCACTATGCTGGCTAGGGGGCCTCCTGGCTGTAACTGACAACTGCTGGATAACCCCTGTGAGCTGTTGTAACACATCAGCCATATGGTCCTGCCCAACACGTATCTGCCTCATTATCTCCCTGGCCTGTCTATCTGCCTCATCAGCCATGTTCCCACCTGGAATAGTTTGTTCCAAAACAAACTCCTCGTCTTTTGTATGATTGGTCTCGATGTCAACCTGTACGGAATAATCTGTCTGTTCCTGCTCAACCCTGTTATGTCTAAACTCGGGTACCCTATGCCTGCTATGCATGTCTGGCTAGCATGGCTACTGCTGTAATCACTGAAAACTAAAAATGATGATCACACTAGGATGGCAAGATCAATGGCTCTGATACCACTGTAAATATCTTACTAGATTTCTAGTGCACTTTTCAGAATTAAACCCTCTTGTGCTGTCTCACAATTCACTAACCAAGCAATTCCAAATAACTGTATTTGAATTGACTGTATGGAAACTATTAAGGTTTCTATGCTGTCTTGTTTACTGTAAAGACCCTAACTGGCTATTAGGAAATTCTGCCTGTACTCTGTTGGCTGGCTGGCCACTAATCTTATAATTTAATATAGGTCAATTGAGACCAATCTCTGATTAAGATTCTCAATAGATATATATATATATAGAGATTACACCATATCAAATCCCAAATATCAGCACTGCTGGAATTATATTCACTAGATTTCACAAATAGAGGTATTTGCTAATGAAAGATTTAAATGATATTGCAGTTCATGTATGTTTCACAACAGTAACATAATATGCTTCAAGAATGAACACAGACTGCTGTATTTCCATCCACAACTAATACAATGAATACAATGTAATATAAAATGACTCACTCGAGTTTATGCACCTGGACTATCGACTCTAGCATTTCTGGAAAGATAAACTCGTGTAAGGAATGGTGAAGAACTCCCAACGCCACAGCTGCTTTGTCGAGCCTTTACGGTGCTGGAGGGGCGGTCTCAAATGACGCATGTGTATCCCGCGCAATGAGACTACGCGGTTTCTGATGTCTCCCGCCTGTCACCCACTGCTATCGCTAGCCGTATCCCAACAGTCACGCTGTTATACCAGCCGCGCACAATGGTGGTGTGTTTCGCGTGAGGCTGCACCTCCACGCGGGTATGAGATGGTTCCCGTCCCATGTGTATAGCTGATTGGGAACTTCTAGAAAATGAGGCCCGAGTTATTTAAGAAGCAGCCCTGTGCTTAGTTTCACCCGAGTGTATTACTTACGGTGCTGACTGATATTGATGGTAATCCCTGCGAGTTGTTTCCCTTAATGGATGCTTGCTCTTACAAATGCTAAATCAGATATGAGGTTACAAACTGAACTTCTTCTTGCTGCTGGAATGGTTCGATTATTTTAATGCTGCGTGACAATACTTGATTAAACTGAGATTTCCAACTTACTTGATGAGTACAAATATGAAATCTTAATGATTCCACCACAAATGAGAATGCTGGGGTTACGTCCAGTTTTCTCCAAATCCTCAAGGGGCTACGTCCTCAAGAAATCAGTCACATTCAAGCAACCAAATATAAAACGTTTATTTTATAAATTCTCATGGTGTCTTTCCCAAGGAAGATCTCTTTCTTTTATAACCTCAAAAAGAGAGCCATTACACCAAACTAAGCAATGTGGGATAAAAGCAATTTTGTCATCTTGTCACTTAAAGTACTTTGTCCTTTAGTCACTTAAGTCACTATATAAAATAAAGTAACTTAAAGTTATAACATTAAAGTGACTTTACAATATTACTTTATGAAATATAGTATCCCAAATATAGAGACTGAACTCAGATATTAAATAAATGTCTATGTAACCATGTGATTGACTGGCATCCTTTGTAAAACGGCCATTAGACTATCCAGATGGCTAGATAGGCTAATCAGGCATAAAATGCACTACTGCAGAAAAGGGGACATTGCAGTCCTCCCTTCTCGGGATTGCTTGCCTTCAAGCAATCTCAAAGCTAGGTACTGCAAGATTGACTCACCCTCCCAAGTGGCATCCTCATACGACAAGTCTTTCCACCGGATCAAATACTCACGAACAACCCTGTTCCGCAGTTTTCTTTCCCTGACCTCAATAACCTCTGCTGGAACCAAAGCCAGTTTACCCTCCTCATCCAATGGAGGTAAACTACCCGACGCTACTACCTGCTGTCCGATTGCCTTCTTGAGGCAAGAAACGTGGAGGACGTTGTGAATCCTGCTATCTCTTGGAAGCTCCAACTCATAAGCCACCTCGCCAACTCTCCTCGAGATGCGATAAGGGCCATAAAATCTAGGCCTGAGCTTCTCTGATCCACTCTTCTTCAACGAGCTCTACCGGTAAGGCTGTAGGCGGAGGTAAACCATGTACCCTGTCTGAAAATTCCGCTCTACCCTGTGACGATCAACGTATATCTTCTGTTGATTCTGTGCTCTTTGAATATTCTCCCTGAGGGAACGGAGAATGTCCTGGTGATCCTGTAACCAGTCACTAGCTATCGGAGCCCTGCTGTCCTGTAAAGCCAAATCTATGAAAGATAGTGGCTCGCTGCCATATAGTGCCCTGAATGGTGACATGCCTATGGTCATATGATAAGTGGAGTTATAACAAAACTCCCCCAAGTGTAGCCAACGGACCCATACCCTCTTCTCCCTCGATACATAGTTTCTGAGGTAGCCTTCCACCCATTTATTCACAATCTCTGTCTTCCCATCTGTCTGTGGGTGGTAATTGGTACTGGGAGTCAGCTCCGTGCCTGCCAACCTCACGAAAGAACAATTCTGCTACCTGTGAAATTGTCCAGTCTGCTGCAATGACAAAGAAATGAGTGAACTTGGTGAGTTTGTCGACCACCACAAAAATACTATCCTTACCCTGCACTTTCGGCAACCCAGTGATGAAGTCCATAGAAATACCATCCCATTTCTGAGCCGGAATAGGAAGAGGCTACAACAAACCCGCTGGATGAGTGTGCTTTGACTTGTTCTGCTGACAAGTCTGGCACTTCCTAACATGCTGGAGGACATCGTCCTTGAGGCCCTTCCATGAGAACCTCTCCCGGATATACCTGTAAGTCTTAAAGAACCCTGGATGCCCTGCGGTAGGAGTTTCATGCACGACTCTCAAAATCATAGCCTTTAGCTTTGAACCTGGCACTAGGTAGATCCTGTCCTTTTAGAGGATGATGTCATCAATTAGCTTGTACCTGTCATTTGGAAGCTGCCCGTCCAAAATCTGACATGTTTGAGTATCCTTAGAATACTCAACCAGCAAATGGGATTTCCAATCTGTGGAAATCTCGGATAGAACACAAGTTACCTCTGAAGGTCTCCTGGAGAGTGCATCAGCTACAATGTTATTCTTGCCCTTGACATACTCAATGTCAAAGTCATATGCCCGTATCTTACTAACCCATTTCTGCTGTCTCTCGTTGAGCTCTTTCTGTTCCAGGAAATATCGCAAGCTGTTGTGATCCGTTTTAACTGTAAACTTGCCACCACCAGA
Organism: Thuja plicata; assembly: GCA_018584345.1. Lineage (NCBI taxonomy): Eukaryota > Viridiplantae > Streptophyta > Pinopsida > Cupressales > Cupressaceae > Thuja > Thuja plicata. The sequence goes on along the minus strand of MU228380.1, from coordinate 469,946 downwards.
TATTGCCTGAATTTAGCTAAGGCGTACATGATGGCCAGCATCTCTTTGTCATACGTAGAGTACAACCTCTCATTGTCCCTGAGTTTCCTGCTCTCATAAGCTATGGGGTGTCTGTCCTGCATCAGTACTATGCCTATCCCAATACCTGAAGCATCACATTCAAGAATAAAAGGACAAGAGAAATCTGATAGTGCTAGAACCGGGTATGTGCTCATGATAGTCTTGAATTTGTCGAAGACTATCTCAATATCATTTGTCCACTTGAAAGCCCCTTTCTAAGTGAGATCGATGAGGGGTGCAGCTGCCTGAGAGAACCCCTTTATAAACCTCCTATAGTAAGAGCATAAACCAAGGAATCCCCTCAACTCTGAAACATTCCGCGGTGGCGGCCAATCCAGGATTGCCTGTATTTTCTTCTGATGGACCTTAACTCCATCTACTCCTATCACATGTCCCAGGTAGAGGATCTCGGTCAACCCAAACTCGCACTTGGACTCATTAGCAAACAGAGACTGATTCTCCATGATGCTCAGAATCTCCTCCAAGTGTCTCAAATGCTCCTTCCATGTCTTGTTGAAGACCAATATGTCATTAAATCAAAGAATACTAATTCACTCTTGCACAGTTGGTTTTTTGAAGATATGATTCATGCAAGACTGGAATGTAGCTAGAGCGTTAGTGAGCCCAACTTGCATCACTAGAAACTCGTAGTGCCCGTAGTGGCAGCGGAACGCTGTCTTATGTACATCCTCTTCACTCTCGTGCTGAAGATCTCATAGGACGCAATTAGTTCGTGATCCTGGGTGACAAGGCCATGGTGCCACCAATCATACGCGGCCTCCTCTAGATGCATAGTGGCAAATTTAATTGCATCAATCTTTGACATAGGCTTGTGGGTCAAGAAGGTATCGAGCTTGTGGATCCAAGCTCTAGCGGAAGTCCTACCGCTGCCATCGAACGTAGGAAGAGTCAACTTGTTCATGGCATGTTTCAAATCCCGGTGTGGACCCCTGGGTCTCCTATCCTGCTGGGCCCCGCCAAACTCTCTCTTTTGTGCCATATGTTGAACAAAGGTCAAATCAGCTTTGACATGGACGGGTAACATGTCCCACTCATCGTGCATAGTCATAACATTCTCTGGAAGAATGCCTGCTATATCCGGTTGCGCCACCTCCTCCTCTGCAACATTCTCCGCGAATGTAGGCATGAGGGGTTTGTCTGTAGTACGTGTGGGAGCTCTAGTAGCTCTAGGAGATCCTGCTCTACTGATACCACCACTGTGCTGGCTAGGGGGCCTCCTGGCTGTAACTGACAACTGCTGGATAACCCCTGTGAGCTGTTGTAACACATCAGCCATATGGTCCTGCCCAACATGTATCTACCTCATTGTCTTCCTGACCTCTCTATCTGCCTCATCAGCCATGTTCCCACCTGGAATAGTTTGTTCCAAAACAAACTCCTCGTCTTCTGTATGACTGGTCTCGATGTCAACCTGTACGGAAGAATCCGTCTGTTCTTGCTCAACCCTGTTATGTCTAACTCGGGTACCCTGTGCTTGCTATGCATGTCTGGCTAGCATGGCTATTGCTGTAATCACTGAAAACTGAAAATGATGATCCCACTAGGATGGCAAGATCAATGGCTCTGATACCACTGTAAAGATCCTTACTAGATTTCTAGTGCACTTTTAAGAATTAAACCCTCTTGTGCTGTCTCACAATTCACTAACCAAGCAATTCCGAATAACTATATTTTAACTGACTGTATGGAAACTATTAAGGTTTCTATGGTGTCTTGTTTATTGTAAAGACCCTGACTGGCTATTAGGAAATTCTGCCTGTACTCTGTTGGTTGGCTGGCCACTAATCTTATAATTTAATATAGGGCGATTGAGACCAATCTCTGATAAGATTCTCAACAGATATATATATAGAGAGATTACACCATATCAAATCCCAAATATCAGCACTGCTGGAATTATATTCACTAGATTTCACAAATAGATGTTTTTGCTAATGAAAGATTTAAATGATATTACAGTTCATGTATGTTTCACAACAATAACATAATATGCCTCATGAATGAACACAGACTGCTGTATTTCCATCCACAACTAATACAATGAATACAATGTAATATAAAATGACTCACTTGAGTTTATGCACTTGGACTATCGATTCCAGCATTTCTGTAAACATAAACTCGCGGAAGGAATGTGAAGAACTCCCAATGCCACAGCTGCTTTGCTGAGCCTTTACGGTGCTGGAGGGGGGGTCTTAAATGACACAGGTGTATCCTGCGCAATGAGACTACGCGGTTTCTGATGTCTCCCGCCTATCACCTGCTGCTATCACTAGCCGCGTCCCAACAGTCGTGCTGTTATACCAGCCGTGCACAATGGTGGTGTGTTTCGTGTGAGGTGCACCTCCACGCGGGTATGAGATGGTTCCCGTCCTGTGTGTATAGCTGACTAGGAACTTCCAGAAAATGAGGCCTGAGTTATTTAAGAAGCAACCCTGTGCTTAGTTTCACCCGAGTGTATTACTTACTACGCTGACTGATATAGATGGTAATCCCTGCGAGTTGTTTCCCTTAATGGATGCTTGCTCTTACAAATGCTGAATCAGATATGAGGTTACAAACTGAACTTCTTCTTGCTGCTAGAATGGTTCGATTATTTTAATGCTGCATGACAATACTTGATTAAACTTAGATTTCCAACTTACTTGATGAGCACAAATATGAAATCTAAATGACTCCACCACAAATGAGAATGCTGGGGCTACGTCCAGTTTTCTCCAAATCCTCAAGGGGCTACCTCCACAAGAAATCAGTCACATTCAAACAACCAGATATAAAACCTTTATTTTATAAATTCTCATGGTGTCTTTCCCAAGGAAGATCTCCTTCCTTTATAACGTCAAAAAGAGAGCGACTACACCAAACTAAGCAATGTGGGATAAAAGCAATTTTGTCATCTAGTCACTTAAAGTACTTTGTCCTTTAGTCACTTTATAAAATAAAGTAACTTAAAGTTATACTATTAAAGTTACTTTACAATATTACTTTATGAAATAAAGTATCTCAACTATAGAGACTGAACTCAGATATTAAATAAATGTCCATGTAACCATGTGACTGACTGGCATCCTCTGTAAAACAACAATTAGACTATTCAGATGGCTAGATAGGTTAATCATGCATAAAATGCACTACTGCAGAAAAGGGGACATTACAAGAGAGCCATGATAAAGACTCGCCTAGCTAGTGCTATGGAGGCGATTGACAAGAAGGATAAAGTCTCTGAGGTAGCTTTCATTGTCAAAACTGCTATGGAGCGACAGATGTTGGCTGGGCGCGACCTGAAACCATGAGCGGAGTAGGTGTACGGGTTGAGAGCGCGACTGGTAGCCTCTACACCACCGCCGACACCGTCCTCATCACAGATGCTCTCTCATCTTCCACCCAAGTCTTGATTTCTTTGTATATTTGTTTAGTCTTGTCATTATCCCCATTTTGTTCTGTGTTGTCCGAAGATGACTTTCTTTTTGGGGGGATGATGTTCTCGGGTAAATTAGTATTGTTAATATTTGTTAGCACAGTCGAGGGATAGGTAGTTGGGAATGGTTGCGACGATTGGCACTACCAACCCCCCTCGACATCTATATATGTCATGTACTTGTATCCGAGAGATATCATTGTTAAGGTAATACTGGCATTGTGGTAATTGTTGTCGTAATACATTGGTGTCATTACTGTGATATATTGTGACTGTTGATGATATTAATGAAGAAGCAATTTTTGAGTTCTCTGATATACTGTATTTTGTTACATTTCCTGTATATTCTCATATGCATTAAATTGTTACTTTATGGGGCAAACATATGATAATAACCATATATATAATAACCTCTTTATTTCTTTCTAATCAATATAATGGGAGCTGGCCCTTCCAGCTATTAATCAACCAAAAAAAAAACAACTCTTTATTTCTCCCTTCTCTTCCCTGTGTCCTATTCTTTCATTCTCATTTAATTTATTTTAATGCTTTTTCTCTTAGTCGCAAGATGCGTGCCTTGCCCCTGCGCATCTGGTCTTGATGCCTACTGGTTCAAATGCGTTAATTAGATGCATGTGAATGCGTCTAGGATGTGCATCCTAGAGTGCACATTTCTATACTGTATATTTCTTAAATTTTTTTTTGTATATTTGGCATTTGGCATATCATACTATCAAATGATTTAGTTCTTCAAATCTGTAAATTTGTTTAATTTTTTTGTAAATATATATACACAAACACGTACCCAAACACATAGAAGCCCCCCAAATTTTTTTCCACGCATCTACATACCGGGTTCTCGTACCCACATCCAAATTGGTAACTAAGCTTTTTCTTTCTCCTTTTTCTTTGTTCTTTCCTTTATTTTATTGTTTCTCTTGAACCACGTACCTCCTCTCCACATCCTTCTCTTTTTTATACTCCAGGTCTGCGACTACTTATCTAGTATGTTTTCTTTGGCTCTCTTCATCCCAATGATGGATGCCAGAGTGTGATCCGAAACAATGATTAAAAACTAACACAATTTAATCCAGAAATTGCTACATCTTGATATCATGGATTGTGAAAATCTTGTCATTGAGATATTTAATGATAAAAATATTTACTGTAGATAACTTTGCATGTTTGAAGTAGAAAAGATGGTGTTTTATGCCTGATGATTTAATGATAAATTGGGAGTATTACTAAAAGATTTCCTTACTAGCATTTAAAAAAAATAGTTCACATGCACATAGACTTTCCCCTACATGCCACCGAGAGTGTTATGTGGGTTGTGTTGGTATTTGTCTTTGAAATTAGTGTTCACAGTAGTTAGTATAATAATGTGTGAAGTGAAAATAAAAGTGAGTTGTAGTAACAACTCACAAAACTATTCTAGGTGAGAATAATTATTAAAGGAGTGTTTGTTTGTATGTTTGAGTTGTTGAAACAACTATATATATTAAGGAGTTTCTTCGTATAAAATAGGATATTAAAATCGTATAATATGTAACATTTTAGTGAATAAAGAGGGTGAAGAATAAACATCGTTATTCGTACATAGAATTATATTGTCCTATGTGATTGTCATATTTCTTAAACGGTATCAAAGTGGGTTTGGGCTTAACTTTCTGAGAGGAGGACCTGGGAAAATGAGAGCCTATGCGGTGTAATAATCTATACGATAAGAGAAAGTGAAGGTTAGCGTAGAAGAGTGAATGAGAGTAGATCATTTTTTGCTTAGTATTTTTGATTTTTTGAGTTTTATATCTGCATAAGTATAGCTAGACTTGCAAGGCTTGACGATTGTAGAAGCTTGTGGTCTCTAGTTGATAGCCCTTTTGGAAATGCATCCTCATTCAAATGACCATAGTTAGAATAGAAATCACCCTCTTCATTATTTTTGAAAGACATCAGGCGATGGTTATTCCTAGTGTTAGTAGGTACACTGTGTTGTGTTGTAAATACACAGGCCCCATTGCTAATGGGGAATCCCTCTTTTTTTGGCTTTCTGGCTTAGTTTGTTGTAAAGAGTCCAACTGGCTCAATTTCCAAATTGACTGGAAAGGAACTCTATAATTCTGGAATTTGATTCTTTTTTTTGAAACTTTTCAACAAATATATAGTTTTTTGTATTTCTTCCAAAATAATTGAAATGCATTACAAAAACACAACTTAATTCAAAATATCTACCTTGATTCATATTCCATACCATCATCGCCCTCGGACTCAGATGCAACTGTTGGGGACTTCCTCTTTTGTCCGAACTGTGAGCCCTCCGTATCTAAGTGTCTCCACTAGAAAATTGGGGGCTCGCTAGGGGCCAAGGCGGCCTGCGGCTGAACTTCCAATTTGTCTGTAGGAATCTACTCTCGGGTGGCCTCCAGAAAGAAGCCAATGGCATAGTGAGGCATATAAAATGTCTTACACTGTAAGGTAAGGAACTCATACATGCGCTCGGCCAAGAGTGTCGTCCAATCATATACAATTCCATTTCGGATGCCGTTCATGAGTAAAATCTGGGGACTGGCGATGTCTGAAGCTCGACTAGATCCTGTCAACCTGCTCTTCACAACATCCATAATTGCACGCCATTCTCCTGGTGCTATGAAGGTCTTTTTAATACCACGACCCTTGGAGGCCGAAACAATGGAGTCCATCTCCGCAGGTGACAATGCCTTAGAAACTAGAGATATCCATTTCACTTTTTCATCCCTGCTCATCTTCTTCGGTTTTGTGGCTACTTTTTTCCCATGTCTACCAGGAATACCAAAAACCCATGTAAAATCAATAGCGGTGAACGCGACGGTGATTGGGTGGCCTCGGTAGTCGAAGGTACTCGTCCGGTTGAATCTATCAAAGGTGTCAATCATGATCCTGAGAGCTCCTTCGTATTCCCGGATACTGAAAATTGGCATCTGAATAGCCCAATGTACCTCGGCCCTACAGAGCTGTCCCTTCAGGAAATTATCATCCGGTGTGTCTCACCACCATTGCCTGTCGATTCCATTTAGTCCCTCAAATGTCACTGTCTGTGGAGTGACTGCAGCTTTCTGAGTCGACGTGTGAGCCCTAGGCCTCAGTTTCTCCTTGCCTGTAGCTTTGACTACAGAAGGCACCACCCGTTTGTCCTTCTCCATGGCTGTGCTTGGTGCCTGCAATTGTTTCCTCCAATTTAATTTTTTCCTTTTTCTATCCATTTACCCATTTCTCTCCGCTTGTCTTCTTGTATGAAGTTATAACCGTTTGCAAAGCCCTAATTGCTTTGTAATATTCTTGGTCTAGTTAATGGTTCAAAATTGTTTGAAATTTTATCACTTTGACTGCGAGTATGTTACTTGTTTTAACTTTGGTGGAACTGTGTAATCTCTTCTTTTTTTTGTGTAGAATCAGTCTTCTCATATAAGAGAATAAAATGAACTTCAGACAATAATGTTTCTACCCCTGACTAGATTGCAGGATACTTGAACAATAAACAATACTTGCAGAAAACACACAACTAGTTTGATATAGATTTTGGCATCAAGAAGTCGAAACAAAATTTAATCATGCAGTCACCCAACTATCCGAGTTCATACAATTCCATTCATTTCATTACATATATGGAAAGAGGGAGATGACGAGCTAGTGCACCTGTCAAAGGGTGCATGCGACCTGTAACTGTAGACACGCCACTGGTGACTGCGGCTGCGAAGACTGTGAATGTGGCGGCTACGGAAGACTGCTACAGATGACCCCGCGGGGTCTACTTCCTCAGTTCGCGGTTTACTTCCCCAGCCCGCAGTCTAATTTCTGATTGCTAGCGCCGGCCTCTAAGGAAAGTCAGGTCTGATGAAGATAGACCACGCTGTCACTGGTTGAGGGTAGTGCGTGGATGCCCAGATCCCCCACGCTAATAGCTGAGACTGCTCAGGCTGCGGTTGTAATATCTGCACGCCCCAAACTCCTCACGTCACCTGCATATAATGTCTGGAGTCCTCACGCTCAGCTTCCCACTAGTCTGCAAACCGTAAGCTAATAGCTGAGACTGCTCGGGCTGCGGGTGTAATATCTGCACGCCCCAAACTCCTCACGTCACCTGTGTATAATGTCTGGAGTCCTCACGCCCAGTCTGCAAACTGTATCTGTAGTGGTAGTATCGCACCCTGGACTACTTTGCATACAAGGAAGCCCTCTCCAGAATATCCAATACTATATCCAAATGAGCAAGATGATCATCCCATGTCTTGCTATATACCAGTATATCATCGAAGAAGACTAGGACAAATCTCCTCAACTGACTGTGGAAGACCTTGTTCATAGTGGACTGGAAAGTAGCTGGAGCATTAGTGAACGCAAAAGGCATGACTAAAAACTCAAAGTGTCCACAGTGACATCTGAAGGTTGTCTTCTCTATGTCCTCCCGAACTCTGATTTGATGATAACCGGACCTCAAATCAATCTTAGAGAAGTAGGCTGCACCATGCAACTCATCTATCAACTCATCGTTGCGTGGAATAGGATCCCTGTTTTTAATTGTCCTCCAGTTCAACATCCTATAATCAATGCACATTCTGAGTGTACCATCCTTTTTCTTCACCAAAACATTTGATGAAGCAAAGGGAGACTTGGCCTAATATGTCCCATAGAAATCAGCTCCTGAATTGTTTTCTCGATTTCATCTTTCAGGCGCTTAGGGTGCCGGTAAGGAGTAATCATGATGGGCTTAGTGCCCTCCTCTAACTCAATAATGTGCTCAATGCCTCTGTTAGGTGGCTTATCATGTGGTAAATCACTAAACACTTTAGAGTGTTTAGTTCTGAGCTACTGTATGTCAGGGTGATAAGCTGATTTCCCCGACTCATCAAGTGTGGGTAATATTATGCAATCTACTACCCACTCAACTGCATCATGACTAATGAGACGCTGCATATGTCTAAGTGAAATAGTTTTCAGATTCTCCTCTCTGATTGCCTTAAGTACATGTTTCTTACCATTTATTTCAAACTTCATTTCCATATCCTTAAGGCTGAGATAAAAAACCTCAATAGAATGCAACCAGCTCATGCCCAAAACCAAATCAGTACTTGCCATGTCAACAACATAAAAATCAGTTTTGAATTCATAATTATTTAATTTCATGGGAAGATCCGGAATCATCCTGTCACACTTCAAAGTGTAACCATCAACCACCTTAACTCTAATGTCTTCAAATTCTTCTATCTGTATGCCTCTTCTGGGTACCAATTGTGAATCTATAAAATTATGGCTGGCACCTGTATCCAACAAAGCAATGACATGCTGCCCTACCAAGATGCCCCGCATCCTGAAAGATCTCTCTTTCTTCATGCTAGAGAGGTATACTACCTTAATGTTTGGAATCCTCTTCAACCTTTTCATCATTCACTGCTTCTTCATAGCTCTCTTCTTCATGATCAACTTGCTGCCCCTCAAAATCGGAACTATGCTCATCCTCATAATACCACTCCATAAGCCTATTTTTAGTTTTAGGCTTCAAAGGACACTCATGTTTATCATCATATGGGCCCCTGCAATAAAAGCACAATCTCTTTCTCTTTAGATCATTAAGTGTTTCTTGATCTAAAGGCCCTATCACAGGTTTCTTGAAATCTGAACCTTCAATCCTTTTTGGAGTAGCCATGTTGTTATATGGAGGATTAGATGGTTTAGGAGGAAACCTATTACGTGGAGCTGAAAACTCCAAGTGTCTTGCTTTTTTCATGGCTATCTGCAAAGATGAAAGGTCAAAAGACTTAACCGAACCCTTAAGAGGTTCAACTAACCCCTCCATAAACAACATCACACGCCTCCTCTTTGAAATATCATAATCCATCACTGAAACCCTCTGAAACTCACTGATAAAGGCCTCCAAACTGCCTGTCTACTTGAGTTGTGCCAACTCGGAAATAGGACACTGGGTCCTTCCTGTCAAACCTCTCTACCAGTCCATCTACAAACTCCTGGTAGGATACAATCTGATCATGATGTAATGACACTAACCCATGGTACCACTAGTCATGAGCTATGCCATCCAAATGCAAAACAACAAACCTGATAGCGTCTGCTTCAGACATAGGATGTAAAGATAGATAAGTGTCAAGCTTGTGAATCAAGCTCTAGTTGTCATTTTCCCGCTTCCATCAAAGTGTGTTAAAGTTAGTTTGCTGGTTGCTTGTTTTAAATCATGATTCATATGCCTCTGTCTCCCATCTGTTCTACCTTTAGAACGTTCCCTTTTCTAGGTCATGAACCTGTCAAAATTTAAATGTTGCTTTACTTCATATGGTAAAGCATCCCACTTAGCATGTAGAGCTAATATATCATCAGTAAATGATACCTCCTCAGTACTAACTGCATCTATCTCTGGTCTCAGGAAAGTAGGACGTAGAGGCCTGTCCTGTGTGCCTGTCAAATCAACTCTAGACCTGTGTGAATTAGCTGAGACACTCCTTGTTGTCCGGTAAATTGGTAGTTAGACGGTTAGTCCGTCCGAGGGAGTTACACGGATGCGACGGTTTGCCTCGCACCCCCTCGGACACTATATGTATGCATTTCTCTCTTCAGTAAGGATGGGGGGATTACGATATATGAAATACCTTTGTACTTAATGGTGAATGAATAAATACAATGTTGTTATACCTTCTCTATTGAGTACTTTACTTTATATGTATCTATTCAATTCAGTTTACCCCTGAGGGCAAACATTTGGCGCCGCTGCCTAGACGTACTCTGAAAGACAAGAACTGGATGTCGTACAGGCACTATGGGCCTACCAGTTGGTGAGATTAACCCAGAGGCCAAAGACGCACGTACAAAGCTCTACAAAGGAGAAGACATTACAATGAGGAAATCAGTCAATTGAGAAGTGTTGGAATAAAACGACATGAATGAATAAAAGTATTGATTATTGCCCTGGAGAGAAGTGATCAAAGAATTTATGCCCAATAAATTGAATAAAAATAGAAATTTAAAGAAGGAACTCGAGGAGGAACAAGCTGCTAGAAAAGCCGTACTCGCATAGCAGCAAGCCAAGCGAAGGGAGAGATTCAAAAGACATGTCGGAGGACTATCAAAGGGAGTAAGTGAAGGTGAGGGTCTGGAGGAATTTGACTGGGAGGTCGGGAGAAGTGACGAGGACCGCCTAGAGGAAACAAGGAGCTTGTTCGGATCCTTAACCTTAACCCCACAGACGGAAGCAAGAGAAGCCCGAAGGAAGGAAGAAGAGGAAGCCGCACGGAGGGAGGCTCAGGATATCGCTGCCGCCAAGAGTATCGAAGTGACTGAGGGGCACGGGGATCGCAGTACCATCCCAGTCTGTAACATCTGGCGGTACCATCCCAGTCTGTAACAGCCGACAGTACCATCCCAGCCTATAACACACCCGCTGCTGCAAACACAGTCGACACCAAGAAAAGTAAACATGGCGACTAACAAAGAGAAGCTGCCAAAATTCCATGGAGATGGGAAGGAAGATCCAGTACGACATTGTCGTACGTGCGAGACAATTTGGTTTGCGAATGGAGTCGCCGACTAGGCAGAATGGGTGCAATAGTTCCCCACCACACTCACAGGGGTAGCCATTGACTTGTACTCTGATGTGGACAAAACAAAGGTGACCACTTGGGACGAACTCAAGAAAGAATTCCAGAAGGAGTTTCGACTCCTGAGGGATGACAATGAAATTGTTTTAGAGATATACGGTACCAAACAAGGCAAGAAGGAGATTGTGCGGGCCTACGACCGCTGGCTAAAGGAACTAGTGGGAAAGATGGAGAGTCAACCAACCGACTTGAAGAAGAGATGGTTCGTAGAAGGGCTGAAATCAAACCTCCGGAGGAAGATGAAGATAGTTCCTCCCACCTCGTACGACGATGCATATAACTGGGCCATAGATCTGGAAAGTGAGCACAAGACATCGAAAAAGAAGAGAAGTAAATCCTCTTCGTCGGACGATGACACTTCCAAAGAAGAAAGCAGCAGTGACTATGGATCTAAGAAGGTCATGACGCTCCAAAAAGATATGGAGAGAATGTTAAAAGAATTCAAGACAATGAAGGGGGGTACGAGCAAAGACGACGAACTATGGTGCATAGACTGCAAGGAGAATGGCCACACCAAAGGCTCCTGTCCAAAAAAATCATTCTGTGATATCTTGCAAGTTATGGGTCACTCCGTCAAGGAGTGCCCGTACAACATGAAGTCATGAAGTGCACAAGTATTGTTCACAGAACAGGCCACAACGTCCGCGCCAACAGGCACCTCCCAGCAAACAAACACCACGACGTCATTCGAAGGCTACTAGGATAAGAGGCGAGGGGAAATAATAACAATAATTACAATAACAACCGAAGCTGCATCCAATATGACGCCAAAGGGAGACCTATCATCCAATGCAGGGCCTGTAGCCAATGGGGGCACTTCGCTCGTGACTGCAAAGCCGAGGGTGCTTCCCCACAACACTTGTGTAAATGGTGTGGTCCTGGCGACCACGAAGATGCACACTGTCCGAAGGGAGTGAACCTCAGAGACATTGATAATACCGTGCTCGTACTTACAAGGGGCCAAGCGAAGAAGGCCACATATCCGGATCCCCGTACGGAGACGGAGAGGGCACGCGAAGCAAAAGAAGAAATTGAGAAGGAGATGGCCGCACAATGGAAGAGCACCTAGGAAGCTACCAACACCTCATGCACAAAGGCAGAGGAAAACATCCAAAGGCAGGTATTATAGATGAAGGTGCCGGTAAAACTCCAGGACCTCCTAGAGACCATACCTCAATTAAGGACGGCTATCCTTAATACAACACCGTCACAACCTCGTTAGGTACCCGAAACTTCTCCAAGTCTTATCGCAGATCGTATGTTGTTGGCCGTGAATAGTGTGCGTCACCAAGCGGTGGTCGAGATGGGTATCCTTGGCACCACTCTCACAGACACCATTGTAGATGGAGGGTCCAGAGTAAATGTACTTCCAGAAGAGACATGGAAAAACTTGGGGAAACCCACGCTGTGGCCTCCGACATTCATCTTGTTGGGAGCGGACCAACACGACATCAAACCCATTGGAACCCTCATGGCTCAATGCGTGATGATTGGGACACAGCCCTTTGTACTCGACTTTGTGGTGATCCCACTAAAGAAAAAGGGGTACGATGCTATTTTGGGACGAGGGTGGCTCACCTCGGCGAAGGTGAACCACAACTGGAAGCGGAACACACTCACCTTGGAGACTGCTGGGAGGAAGTACGTGATTGATCTCCGCACGCAAATGGTGAGCGAGGAGTTAGCATCTTCGGACTCAGAATCCGAAGGAGAACAATTGGGAGAAGACAGAGGGCAAAGAAGAATGGAGCCCAATGACAAAGGGGTGTTGGAGTTGGAAGAATGTTCTGGGGATGATGGAGATTCGATGAATGGCCTCTTTCATTGGCAAATGGAAGATTACGAGTTCTTCACACCATCTTGTAACATGCTAAGCATTAGGGAGGAGGAAGCCTCTCCCGCACACTAGTTTACGAAGGAAGAACCCATCAAATACCAGGAGGTAAAATCAAAGTGGAAAAACCTCGGTGACGATGCTCGTGTCGGCGACGGTTGGAACCCCATGGCCGCAGCCTTCAAAATCTTTATTCTCCTTATTTACGGGCGAGAGACAGTGGTTCCTATGGAATTTATGGTGCCAAGTCTCCGCATAGCTATTGACAACAGACTCGGCGACATGGACAGTCTTCGGGAACGTCTATACGCCCTAAATAAACGGGATGAACAAATGGTGATGGCACAATGGGCAACCGACGTCGCTCAACAACGACTAAAGCATTGGCATGATAAGCACATCCGTCGGGTAAGGTTTACACCGGGTCAACTCGTTCTTAAATACAACAGGCAAAATGAGATTAAGCTCGGAAAATTCAAGGTGAAATGGTTGGGTCCCTATAAGGTCCGGGAAGTTGGGAGTAACGGAGCAATTAAGTTGTGGGCGCTCGACGATACGGAGCTTCCGGACGCAGTCAACGGATCGAAATTGAAAATTTATCATGAACGGCCAGACAGAAGGCCCCGGTCGTGTTCGGAGAATACTTATAAAAAAAAAAAAACGCTGCAAGCACCGTACGATGAAGTCACCGAATAGTGACTGTCACCCGACAGTGACCACACCGGACGGTGACTGTCACCGATGGTGAAGTCACCCGATGGTGACAACACTGGACGGTGAAGTCCCCGAATGGTGACAATCACCTGACGGTGAAGTCACCGAACGGTGACTATCACCCGACGGTGAAGTCACCGAACGGTGGCTCGCACCGTCGGTTGGTCACTGGACGGTGACCACTCCGTCATAAAAGGAGCCACGGGCCGTACGGATTGCAGGCACAGCGAAGGCATTCAACAAGAAAGGTCATACGGTAAGGAAAGAATGGGAAATTAGCGCATGAACAAGAGCCACCGTACGGAAAAGGTGAATGGTGGAATGGAGGCAAGGAAGCCGTACTGTACGGAAGGGAAGGTCCTATTTTAATACTACCGTACGACAGGAGGAAGTCTTGGTCTTATTAATATCCACACCCGTACAGTGCCATTATTTCAAGAACAATCAACATGTGAGGTGAGAGGTGGACGACATAAGCAAAATATTTTGCCTTAATGGTTAGCCGTGAATAGATGCATAGTGCAGCAACCGTACAAGTTCTAGGTAGTTAGGGAAAGACAAACGGATATATTTTCAATCTCTAAAAAGACAAAAAAAAGAAAAAACGGCGACAAATAAAGAATAGTTCACAGTGCATAGTATATGGCACCGAAGGGAAGGACATAAGCAGGTAGTGAAGAAAATATAGTTATTGGCCATTTGCATAGGCATCGTAAGCGGTTGACAGAAAGAATATGGCATCAGAAGAACATCACGAAAATGGTGTGCCACAGACCCCCATTTTATTTTTTGAGGTACACTACAACCTTGAGCTTGGGGCATCAACGCAGTCAGGGTAAGCTTTGGGTTTGTTCTGCACGGTGAGAAAGAAGTCTGAAGCTAAGCGTTGGAGGGGAAGCCATAAGCCGCTGAGGGAGACGAATTTGGAGGTTGTGAACACATAGAGTTGAGCAGATGAGACCCAGAGATGCTGCAGGCATGGATTGTCTACGCGCTAGTAGTGGCGAGAGAGGTAGAAGGGTACTACGCTTGAGGTACTCAGAGTATGTCTCGGCTAGAGTGAGGCTGCCTTGGTGGATGCACAAAGAGCTTGAGAGGAGCTGACCACCCGGTTGGAGGCAGTAGAGCGACACTTGGCTCAGCGTACCAAGGAGTTGGAAGCGAAGAAGGCGGCTTGGGTGGCTATCGAGGTTAGATTGGCTAAGGAGACCGTATGGTTTTAACAGGAGTTAGTAGAGGCTACAACTGAAAAGCGTGTTTTGGAGACGAGTTTGGTGCAGACACGGGAGGAATGTGATGTGACGGAAAAAGAACTACTCGTAGCAGCATTGATGGTGAAGGCGGTACTTCAGCTTCTTCAGGGACGCCCCCTCCGCCTCTTCTTCTCAGTGATTTTCTTTATGTTATGTAATGGGCATTATCTCCATTTTGTATGTTGTCGTCCGGAGACGACTTTCTTTTTGGGGGGGATGATGTCCGGTAAATTGGTAGTTAGACAGTTAGTCTGTTCGAGGGAGTTACACGAATGCGACGGTTCGCCTCGCACCCCCTCGGACACTATATGTATGCATTTCTCTCTTCAGTAAGGATGGGAGGATTACGATATATGAAATACCTTTGTACTTGATGGTGAATGAATAAATACAATGCTGTTATACCTTCTTTGTTGAGTACTTTACTTTATATGTATCTGTTCAATTTAGTTTACCCCTAAGGGAAAACACTCCTAGTATCTCTATCCCTGCCCTGATCTTGAGGCAAAGAAATGCGCTGAAGAGTATCGGACAAATTCTGTAAGACAATCGCCATATGCTGCTAGCTAGTTGCCAACTCTTGCTAGCTATGTGCACTATTCCTGGACATTGTCTTAACTTCTCTATCATCCTCATTACTTGCAGTGCCTGGAAATATTTCTCCCATATTTGCCTGTTCCTGATCGCCAGGTGGTGGAGAATTTCTGCCCCTACGTATATAATGATAACTTGGAATAAATCTGTCACCCTCCTTTAAATAAACCCAATTCCTTGCAGGTTGGCAGGAAACCGCTCTGATACCACTATAAAGAGCCCAACTAGCTCAATTTCCAAATTGACTGCAAAGGAACTCTATAATTTTGGAATTTGATTCTTTTTTTTGAAACTTTTCAACAGATATATAGTTTTTTGTATTTCTTCCAAAATAATTGAAATGCATTACAAAAACACAACTTAATTCAAAACATCTACCATGATTCATATTCCATTCGAATTCTGGAAATTTATTACTGAATTCGATTTGTCAAGCATTGAAAACTAATATTCTAGCATCAATATCTAATACAATTAACTCTTATGCGGCTAGAACCTTGTAGAGTGCAACTTGAATCTTTCTCTACTTTGGCCGCTGTTGGCAATGAATGATTGCGGTTTGCAATGAAGTGAGTGTGGCAATCAGATTGGTCTCCACGCCGAGGGAAGGTGAGTCGTATCCCTTTTGGAATGTCTTCCAATCACCACGGTTGAGGCTGCTATCATACGTTCAGCCCTCAAGACTTAGAATGTGAAAATCGACTTCCTATGAAGAGCCGCAGGTATACACAATTCACCAACAAAGACATCCGCTGATTCAAAGTGCTGTATCAAACAAAGAATTTACAATTCTTTGCTAGTAAACTCCATTTCCAAACCCTTGTTCGAAATTTCAGCAAATTCACAAGTTGTAATAATGATCAAAAGGTGAATCCAAAAGGTTTCGAAATCCTGTTTTAATGCCTTCAATCTTCTTCAAGAAGATGCCGTGCTCAATCTTCTTTAACACTCAATTCATAACTTAAAGCCTCATGCTTAAACCGGAGTTTGAATATTTGAAATATTATATTCAAGTTGCTCATTTAAAGTCCAAACATGATATAATATAATATCCCATGATATTTAAATGACTTAGACTTATATAATAATCTCCACTTAATAATTAATTAAGTCAAACTTAATTAATCAATAATAATCAATCCAAGCCAATCCAACTATTCTTCTTTATCAAGACAACTGCTCTGCTCTGGCAAGGCAACTGTTTGGACACCCTGCCACAAATTGAAACTGACAGAAATAGACTTACTATAAATAGTAATTCCTCAACCAAGATCCCTAAATCAATCCGTTAGCCCACGGGTCGCAGCGATGGGCTAACAATGGCGTGTCCCTGGCACCTGCTAAAACAGGGACATCGCATTTGTCGTAGGTGTTTGTTAGTTTTAGTCTATCTTGGCAGTAGTTTGAGTCTCTTGGTTAAGCAGTTGGGAAGTCACTACAAGTTCAGGTGGAGTTTTGACTAATTTATGAAAGAAGTATGAGGTTGAAATGTTGTGAATGCGAAAGTTGGAAGTTGAGGATGAAATTGTGGAAATTTTTTGTAAGGGAAATTTACAAGGAAAAATGAGAAAGAAGAGGAAAATTTCCTTGTCAACTAAGAAATTCCACTCTTCGTTAAGACAATTTCCTCGTGGGGTTCAATTTTCCACCCTCCAAAGAAGGAAGAAAAAGAAAGAAAAAGAAGGAAAAAGAAGGAAGAAAAAGAAGGAAGAAAATGAAGGAAATTAAAAATCTTCCTTTTAAGGGTCGAATTTCCACCCTTGGAGCAAAAACTTGTGCGTGGTGAATTTTTGTTGTTCCTTGTGTTGGTGAATTTCCACTCTTCCTTGTGGGGTGCGAATTTCCACTCTATTTAGGATGAATTTTCAAAGAGCAAGAGCAAACCTTCCTTGTAGGCATCGATTTACCACTCTTCCTTGTAAGGGACAAATTTCCACCCTTCCTTTTAAGGGACAAATTTCCACCCTTCTAGAGGTCAAACTTCCACTCTTTGAGGGGAAAATAAAAGAAAATCATGAAGATTGCCTCAATTAAAGAGAGATCTGAATTGCCAAGTGAGGTCGGCCAGCTTGGGGAATGTTAATTTGCAAAATCAAATTGTTTGAATGCATATCAGGTCGGCCCTATTAAACCCAAGGGATGCAACTCTTTGTGGGAATGGATATAAATAAGAATCAAACCCAATCATTTCAACCACAATTCAAAACCCAATTGATTAAGTGCAGAGCAGAATAAAGGAGTACATGCAAATCTGATTTAGGAGTGGTGATTTGAAAACAATAAGCAAATTGAGGTGCGAACCTCAAAATAAAATAAGATAATTTAAACCAGAAGTCTTCCATGAAGAGGTGCAAACCAAGACATTCAAAGACAAAAAAAATTTAGAATCAAATCGTGGGGATTCCCTTGAGAAGAATCATAAAATTTTAACGCCTACATCGCTGGGTGCATATTTTGCAACTGACAGTTTGAAGGATCAATTGCAAAACAGTGGTTCCAATCGTAGCATGTGAGACGCAGTCTCTCCTAATTAAGGGAAGACTCCCCTATCTACTGTTATTGAAAAAAGCCTATACTAAACTTAACACCTAAGATTATGTACACTAGGCTAATTGACAGGGCGTTATATTCACCATACTCTCTTCTTTCAGAGTGGGTGTTCTTGCGTTGTATTCTTTTATTTCAGAATACACGTTTCTATCTTTATAACAATCTCTTGAGTACAATTTAGCAAAGTTAAAATAAGAAGCTCGTGAAAGCTCAAAGTCTTTCCATGACTCCCTATGAGAATTTAGGAACAACAATGAAACATACGTGCAGCTCAAAGTCTCCAGCGTATATTTCAGGATTAGATCAAGGACATTCTAATTTGAATGTTATGATTCCTAGTACAGAATTAAGGCGGAGATCAGACATCTTTGAAGGTCTACTCATCAAGGAGTAAGCAAGACTTAACACCGAAAGAGGGATCATTACAAAAAGAGAGTTGATAAATCCAGGATGAACAGTGTAAGTCCTTATGTGATTACCATCATATCACATCATCAAACTGAGTTATATCCAACATAAAGTCGCATGTTCGCATTGTAAATCTTGTGGTTGCTTCATTTGATTACACATTTGTTACAATGTTTAGCATTTGAGGTTTCCTTTTTCAAGAGAGGATAGGATATTTGGTATTTTATTTTTCATGGAGTGGTCACAAAACTCACATCAACACGGCGGAGAGCTTGTACATGGATAACAAGTTGCTAACTAATTCCGACAAATTCAGAGCTCTAGAGGACATGGAAGCTTAGATTAGATTAGAGGAATATGAATTGAGGTCACTAAATCCATTCAATTAGGTTTCTTGGTTTGTTAGCACTAAACTTAGCCAAACGAGTGAGTGTTTGTTGAGATGACCATTAGCTCAAGTAGATGTTGAGACGCTCTATGGTATCTTCAAATAGCTCCAAAAGTATTGCCATATCGTGCATTCACTTTCACTCATCACATCGTTTTGAGACTCAACAAAGTCTGGAGCCTTTTTTTGCTCTTTGAATGCTTACTTGCAATGCGACAGCAGTGTTGTCAATCAGGATTGCACCCGTGATGCAAAGCGTGAAACCTCGCAATCCTGTTGGAACATGGAAACGTTCTCGTTGATGGGAAAGAGAACGAATCTCCGGATCATAGGCCGGCTACCTCCTTGTGATCACCTAAACTATTTCTTGACGAGGAAAAGGGTAGAAGGATATGCTTTCTGAAAACAAAAACTATACTACTGAGGTGATTCACCAAAATTGATGTTTCAGCAAACTTTAGGAGATAAAACAGATAGGTGAAACACAATAATCAGCTAGACAAACTTTGCAATAATAACTCTATGAAAGGCTTCTTAATCAACAATAAAGAGGAAAACAATAACGTTTTCACAGTTTAATAACTCAAAATCAGAAATAACACAATCATAAATCTGCACTATGAGACATCATATTCTGCATTAAGACTTGAAGGAAAACTGATTCAACAAAGGTATGTGACACAATGATGAAGTCAACTACTCACAATCAAACCATAACACCGAAAAATAGCTGGAAAATGTATCAGAACTCTGCATAAAACTCCATGGATCTGCTACAAACTACTCCCTTACAATAATGCCTACTTTCTGCAATGTGCAAAAAGAGGTCAAAAAGAAGGAAGTCCTAAACAATGAGGTAAAAGTACAATATCTAGCCCAAAGAAAACTCAATGGGTCGGATGCATGAGAAAATCCCACCAAAAGAGGCACCAAACTGCTGGAAACTGAAGTATAACTTTTGTAAAAACTCTTTCAAGCCAAGTGCCACTGAAAACCCACTCAAAACTGCCCAAGAACTGCTCCTTATCTCCCAAAATCATGCAAAACTGTAGGGGGTCGGATGTGAGGAGAAATCCCATAAAAATAGGGATATAACTCTAAGAAACTGTAAGCAAACTGCTCCAAAAGGCTCCCCATCTGATGACATGTAATGACCCTAACCGACCATTTACTGATTTTTTTTTTTTTTTCCAATTAAATCTCAGGCAGATTTAAAACAGACAATAACATGCAAATAATCGTCGAACCCAGAACAATAACCAGCAGATATATATATTTAAATAACCAGCAAGTACATTCTCATGAAAACTTCAGAAATATGGTTTTGTATTATACAACAGCAATACAATAACCAAACAGTACAATATCCAAACTGAAATACAGAAATAATAGTGAGATTGGCTGATCAAGAACCTGATGAAACAATGGCGAACTCTGAAGTGAATCCGCACCGGGATGAATCGGGTTTCCGTCCAATCCACCAAGAAATGCTGAAGGTTTCCGTCCTCAGATTTCTGATTCGATAGCTGAAGCTTCTCGAATTCTCAAGGAGAAATAAAATCTATAATATTGAAGCATCCTCAATGAGTCTCCAAAACCTCCTCTTATGGCTACAGCTGTGACCCTTCAGTTTCCCCACTGTGACTCTTTGTATGCCCATTTCGTCTCTTTATAAACTCACTTTAAGTCACTTTAAA
>MU228380.1:399354-423420 GCA_018584345.1 Thuja plicata | reverse complement strand
GGTTGAAGAGGAAGAACTGATTCTTCAAGGTGTTGAGGGGTGGATTGAGGAAGCCCTAGAGGTCCTAAGAGAGACCTATTAAGAGTTTCAAGCAAACTCAGAAGGTTACCAAGGAGGCTCCCTATCAATCCCGATCACCACAATGCTTAAGGGAAGTAATGTCACCATTGCCAAGGGTAACATAATAACAAAGACCCTCAAACCACCACATTAGCCAACGAGGGTCACAATGATGGGCTAACAACACCACCAACGAACACTGGCTAAAAAGGGGACATTGTAGTCCTCCCTCCCCAAGATTGTTTCTCCTCAAGCATTCGCAAAGATGGATGATACAAAATATCCCAAGTCTCCCAAGTAGCATCCTCCACCGACAAGTCCTTCCATTTTACCAAATACTCCTTGATAAGCTGTCTTCGTAGATTTCTCTCTCTGAACTTGAGAATGGCCTCAAGAACCAACTCCAACTTCTTCTCGTCATCCAGAGGTGGTAAAGCAGTAGAAGGAACAATATGTCGCCCTAACGCCTTCTTGAAGCGCAACACATGAAACATATTATGCACTTTGTTGTCTGCCAAAAGAACAAGCTCGTAAGCCACCTTGCCAACCCACCGAACAATCCTGAAATGCCCATAATAGTGTGTCTCGAGCTTCTTTGCTCCACTCTTCCTGAGAGTGGACTGCCTGTAGGGATGCAACATCAAATACACCATATCCCCTATTTCAAATGACCGCCCAACTCTTCTCTGATCGACATATTGCTTCTATTGATTTTGTGCCCTTTGTATGTTATCCCGCAATGCTCTCATGATATCCTAGCTCTCTTGTAAGAGGTCACTAGCAGTGGGGACTCTACTATCACTGAACAATAAGTCAAGGAAACTAGGTGTGTCATACCCATATAGTGCTCTGAATGACGTCATCTGTATAGACATATGGTGAGTGGAATTATAGCAATACTCACATAAGTAAGTCCACTTCACCTAAGCTCACTGCTACCTGACAACATAATTTTGGAGGCACCCTTCCACCCATTTATTAACAATCTTAGTCTGTCTGTCAATCTGAGGGTGGTAACTCATAGTCAACTTGGTCCCACATAACCTGAAGAGCTCCTGCCAAAAGTGGCTCATGAACCGACTGTCTCTATCACTGACAATGCTCCGGGGTAAGCCATGTAGTCTGAATACCTCCCAGAAGAATAAACCTACCACCTAAGTAGTTGAATACGTCCTAGTGATTGGGAAAAAGTGGGCATATTTCGTCAACTGATCTACTACAATGTATATGCAATGCTTGCCTTGGGCTTTCGACAAGCCCACAATGAAGTCGATAGATAAACATTCCCACTTCCTCTCAAGAATAAGAAGTGGTTGTAACAACCCAGCAGGAAAAGTATGCTCTTGTTTGTTCTGTTGACAAACATAGCATTCTTTAACATAACGAAGAACATCTGCCTTAAGTCCCTTCCATGTGAATCTCTCTTGTACCTGCTTGTAGGTCTTGAAATACCCGGGATGACCAGCTAGAGGTGATTCATGAAGGGTTTTAAACACCATGTTCTTAACCTCAGATCTTGGGACCAAAAATATTCTCCCTTTGTAAATGATCATCTCATTTACAAGAGAGTACCTGCTGTCTTGTATAGGCCCATCTATAATGGCAGAAGCCCATGAATTATTGGCATACTCAACAATAATCAGATGCCTCCAATCCTCTAATATCTCGGTCATGGAACTCAAATGGGGGCGTCTAGTCAGAGCATCAACTACAACATTCTGTGTACCTTTGACATAGGAGATGTCAAAGTCATAGGGCTGCTACTTACTAACCTATTTCTGCTGACACTCCTTCAAGTCTCGCTGTCCAAGAAAATGTCTCAGGCTGTTATGATCAGTTTTTATGCAAAATTTGCTGCCCACTAAGTATTGCCTGAACTTGGCCAAGACATGCATAATGACCAACATCTTTTTGTCATAAACATTGTAAACCCTCTTAGGACCTCTGAGCTTCCTACAGTCAAAAGCAATAAGATGACGGTCTTGCATTAGTACAACACCAACGCCTTCCCTTGAGGCATCACAATGTAGCTCAAAAGGCATAGAAAAATATGGCAACGTAAGAATTGGACATGTAGTCATCAACTGTTTGAACTTCTCAAAACGCTCTTGTGCCTGAGGAGTCCATTCAAAAGCCGCTTTCCGTGTGAAGTCTGTAAGTGGTGCAACATGCCGTGAGAAACCATTAACAAACTGATGGAAGAAGACACACAACCCCACAAAACCTCTCAGCTGTGTCAAAGTTTCAGTAGTAGGCCACTCAATAATGGCGCGAACCTTCTCAGGGTCCATGCGTACACCCTCTGCACTGATAATGTGGCCTAAGTATAGCAACTTTGGCATGCCTAGTGCACACTTGGACTCCTTGGCATACAAGGACTCCTTGTCAAGTATACCTAAAGCAATATCCAAATGAGCTAAGTGTTCATCCCACATCTTACTGTAAACCAGTATATCATCAAAGAACACAAGAACAAATCTCCTCAACTGATTCTAGAAGACCTTGTTCATAGTGGACTGCAAAGTGGCAGGTTCATTGGTTAAGCCAAAAGGCATAACCAGAAACTCAAAGCGTTCACAATGACATCTAAAGGTGGTCTTCTCTATGTCAGAGTCAGACTGATTTTTCTCATCATAATACCACCCCATTTGCCTATTTTTCCCTTTAGGCCTCAAGGGACAATCATGTTTCTTATCATATGGACCCTTGCAATAGAAACACAATTTTTTCCTACGTAAGTCCTTAAGTGTTTCTTGATCCAAAGGGGCTGCAAATGTTTTCTTTGATTCTGAACTCTCACCCTTTTTAGGGGCTGATTTGCTATCACCTGCTGAAGTAGAAGGTTTGGACATGAATTTATTGTGTGGTGTAGATGCCTTCATGTTACGTGCTTTCTTCGTTGCTTCCTGCAAGGTTTGTAGCTCAAAGGATTTAATCCAACCCTTAAGAGGCTCTATCAATCCCTCCACAAACAAGACAACCAACCTCCTCTCAGAAATTCCTATGACCATAACTGAAATTTTCTGAAATTCACTGATATAAGCTTCCAAGCTACCTGTCTATTTTAGTTGATCTAAGTCCCTGAGGTACAACTCAGGATCTCTCCTATCAAACCGCTCAACCAACCTATCCACAAACTCCAGGCAAGATGTAATACGATCATGTTGCATTGTAACCAACCCATGATACCACCAATCATGAGCCAACCCGTCCAAGTGTAGAACAACAAATTTGATGGCATCCTCCTCGGACATGGGACAAAGTGTAAGGAAGGTATCCAGCTTGTGTACCCAAGCTCTTGCTGAAATCTTACCATTGCCATCAAAACTAGAGAGAGACAAATTACTAGTAGCATGATTGAGTTCACTATTTTTATTCTTTTGCTTCCGATTTGGCCTCACCCTGAAGTGATCTCTCCTCTAGTTCGTATATTTATCAAAATTCAAATGTTGCTTCATCCTCTTCATTCCTCTCCTCTGAATCAGGCCTCAAGAAAGTAGGGCGCGTGGGCCTGTCATAGGTACGCGTAGGCTCAACACGTGTGTAATGTCCCCAAATAGAGTGTTAAGAATATTGATTAATTGTGGAGATTAATTATTTAATATTAATTATGCCATCACATTAATATTCAATAATTAGAAAGTTTTGTTTTGTTTATATGCTGTGGGTTGAATAAGGATGGTTACGGAAACTATCGTAACCAATTTTTGGTTTGTTAAATAATGGGTTTCGGGAAGGAACCGAGAGGCTTGAATATTTTGAAAAGATGACTGCAAATGAAGACAAAATGACCAATTCCTTTCGTCAGATAATTACTTGGCCTAGTGGAGTTTGCAGTAGATGTGGAATCGTGGAAATGTGTTAACGACCGAACTAGAGACAAACATTCTGACAAACATAACGGACAAGGGAGATGTGCTCTGGACAAAACGACAAGGAGGAAGTCGTGTATAGTTAGTCGGGCATGAAGACAACGGCATGAAGTGTTAGCGACAGCCCTGCAGATAGATACGATAGAGTCATGGTGGGCTGGCAACTATCGAGCCGATAACCTTGACCGCTAAACTTGCAGGGGACATGGTTTGGCAATATATGGCGTGAGTCTTGGCTAAGCGACAAAGATATGGTGTTGGCAGTATATGGCAGGAGTTCATGGATAAACGACAAGGGAAAATCACATATGCAGTGACGGGAAGGCACAAATCATTTGGATGCTAGAAGTAATCGTAAATATAACTAGAGGAAACGTTGGACTGCGGGTTTGTCATACAACGGCCAGGTGTCATCACATTGACAGAATGACTGGATTCTACAGAATTAAAGTGCCAAATTTCCAGCGTAGCAGATGATCAAGGACCGCAGGTTGTCATCGACCCATCCAGACGCCAAATCCATTACACAGGTGCCCAGTAGTAATTTATTAACTTCATACTATATACGTTTTAATTTCAATTCCAATGATGTTTCAGTAATTAAAAAGGAGTGAAATAGAATACCTAGCTGTCTATCAGTGAGCTATGGTGAATGTATTTATTCATTACCTGTGAAAGAATAATATTTGTTCATGCCCATATTATCATTTGAATATGTGCTACTACACAGAATCAATTATTGGGAAGTTTAGAATTAAGAGTTTATTTTGTGAAGTTTGCATCTCTGTTTGGGGAATTTTACAACGTGATCTCTGAGAACCAGCATAACTGCTACGCTCATCTTGATCCCTGTTACGCCCCTTGGGAAGAGACATCTGTTGAATAGCATCAGTGAGCTGCTGTAAAACCTGTGTAACCTGTTGTTGGTCTACTGCCAACCCCTAAACAATTCTCTCGCTTCTTTCTCATCATCATTACTTGCATTCCTAGGAGGGCTACCACCTCTCCTATCACCCATATTATCCACTAGTGGTTCCTGTACCCGTGGAGCGTATTCCTGTGTGTGTAATATCTGTGAGGTGCAAATCTCTGTGGCTGCATATAAAGCCCAATTTCCTCTAGTATGGCAAGAAACCACTCTTATACCACTATAAGAACCCTCTGTGGTTCTAACTCTGTTCATATTGCTGGAAATGATTTTTGGCTTGAAGTTTTGTATTTTTTTTGTGTTTTTAGAATATATGCTTTGCGTGTTTTTTGAATAATATTGAATATCAAATAATAATGCTTGAGAAAGACTAACTACAATGCAAACTATATACTGAATAACCTTATTCATTATTTCCCAATGTAATATTTACAATGGCAAGACAATGCATATGAAATTTATTTGAAAAATTATTGAAATGAACCTGTAGCTGATCGCATGCTTCAATAGACACCCCAATTTGTATCGCTACTTTCTGAAAATGATCATAAAATGACGCCAAAGCTTGCAAACCTTAATTAAAGCTACTCTACAGCCAAAATGTGCCTCACTACTGTCAAATGATGCCCCTTATATTTAAATCGCAGCCTCTAAAGAGTGCCGCTGCTTCTATATGACCCACGACTACTTGTAACTCCAAATGCAGGTCCTTTGTATGGATGCAATTTGCAAATAATTCAATCAACCCTTGCAAATGTTTTTTGAGAGAAAAGGGGGTTGTTAATATTAATCTCTGGAAACAATGAAACCTTCTTGGCCTCTAGATGAAGCCAAAGCGCTTGCACAATTCGTTGAGCCTTTAACCAATTCACTGTGCTGATAAACTTGGATGAATTCACAATTCTTCAAGCTCAAACCTGAAACCCTTGTCCAAAACTCCTTCAACAATTTCATCAAAGCAAAATGCACACAATAGGGATAGGTTGATTTTCTCATTTGAAGGCCTTTATAATTCGGCATAGCAAGTCGACCAAGAAGTTTCAACCTCTCACTCCACATAACTTCAAACATGACTTAGCTTTTGAAAATATTTGCTTTTGATGTTTGAAATATAATATTCAATTATATTTCCCCCAACACTTAGGTGCCAAAAGACACTTTATTAAATGAACATTTAATGAACTTGGCACTTTATAATAAGCTCAGTTTATTATTAATTAAGATAACTTAATTAATAATCATTAATAAAAAACAATAGCTTATTAATTCCTCCGAATGAACAACTCAGAATGTAGATACTCACTACCAGAGTCTGACGCCTAAGTGCCCTACCAAAAATAGCAACTGGCTAAAATTGACTTACTATAAATAGTAAGTCCCTCAAATCGAGCCAAACAAAAAGCTGCAGAGGCAGGATCCTGATCACCACAATGCTGAAGGGAAGTAATGTCACCACTGTTGAGGGTAACAGGACAACAAAGACCCTTAAACAGCCACATTAGCCCACAAGGGTCGCAATGATGGGCTAACAACGCCAACAACAGACACTGGCTAAAAAGAGGACATCACAATGCAAAAGCCATAATCTCTCCCTCTATCTCCGTGCCACCCACACTAACATCAATTGTGTTTTCTTATGCTCTATCCTCCTCTTGTGCCATGACTACAACCTCAACCAATCTATGTGCTTGGTCAACCCAATCGAGGTCCTCATCACTAAAGATAGAATCCTCAGCCTTACTGATCCACTCAAATTGTGGATGGACCTCCTCTAGCATGATGGTTGTGGAGTTAGTGCCCAAAATCTATCTGTAGCCAAGACGAAGGTTGTAATAAGTATAGACTAGATCTGAAATGTCCCCTTGTTGAAATGGGATTTATTAATAAATAATAATGAATAGAAATATAAAAGAATAAAAATAAGATTCAATATAATTAAAATTTAGTCAAGTTTAATGAATGGTCAAAATTAATGAAATGAAAAGTTGTGACTCCCTCCAAGATGAGATGTAAAAGGGAAAGAAGAGAACTTCATTTTGGGGGGAATACATGGAGGAAGCAAGAAAGGAGTGAAAGTAATTAAGGAATCATTAATGGAAGAAGAAAGGAATGGGAAGAAGATAAGGAAGTGACTCTCTCAAAGGGGCAGCAATAATGAAGGGCTGTGACCCTTTCCAAGCCTAGTAATTGTGAAAGGTTATGACCATTATGAAGAGGTGTGACTCTCCCTCACATTGGGTGTTATAAAGGGGAGAAGATTTCTTTTGAGGGGTAGATTCAAGGGAGATCAATTTTGGGAATAATATATTATTCTTAAAGGCAACAATGAAAAGTGGCGACTTTATGAAAGGTGGTGACCCTTCCACTGATAAAGTATAAAGGAGGATTCTTTCCGAGTATTGAAGGGGACTTATCAATCATCACTCAACCATACCTCAAGGCATCAATCATGGAAGATCGAACCATTGAGCAATAACACTCATCCAAGAGAGCAGCAATCAACATCCAAAGAGAGAAAGTCAACAAACTTGATATTCACAAGGTGCTTGGGCAAGATTAGAGCTATCTGAAAAGGGGACATTACAAGATCATTCAATGTCTCCACGGAAAATCTATTGTGCTTCTTGGAGTGTATGTGCTCAAACATATTCCAATTGCACTCACAATCCAAAGCATTGCATGGTTGGCTCAATATGTGAATTGCAATTCTCTAAAGATATGATACATTAGCATCAAACATTTCCCACCATCTATTTGAGATG
This sequence comes from Thuja plicata, assembly GCA_018584345.1. Taxonomy (NCBI): domain Eukaryota; kingdom Viridiplantae; phylum Streptophyta; class Pinopsida; order Cupressales; family Cupressaceae; genus Thuja; species Thuja plicata. Next base: position 415,798 of record MU228380.1, on the reverse strand, counting down.
AGAAAAAGTAAAAAATCAATCTCATTATCCAACTTTAAGTTTCAACATTTAGTGATAATATAAAAAGAGGAAAATTTTATTACATTAAAACTGAAATTATGCCCTTAATATATTTTTACCTGGCTGCAATGCCATCCGGTTTTCTTTGCACATGTGACAAGAAAAGAGCTCTCCTTGGGCATGAGTAAATTGTTAAAGTTTCATATCATAAATGAAGATAAAAAACAAACAAAAAAAATGAACAATAAGACACAACATATACAACAATGGACACAACGAATTATCTTGGGAAAACCCTCCAACTTGAGGGAGAAAAACCTAGCCACAAATATATCACATATATATTGAAAGAGTAGAAGACTGCTTTACAATTTGCCCAAACACTAGGCTAAACTAAAGTGATGATCATAGCATCTATCAATATGCAGATCATAATAAATTCCTTAGTAGCAATCTCTCAGAAAATAAAAGATATCAATCTGTCATCATACGAATTCCTCCTCGAAGAATATATAAAATTGTCTTAACCCTTCATTTTCTTGTCGTTACAAAGTGAAGACCCTTGGTTGTCTTGACCCTTCATTGCCTTGACGTTACAAAGAAGATGATGTTATGTGTTGAGTTGGCTTCAATAATATATATTTTTATTTCGAATATAGGAGAGAAAGATATCTCCCGCAGCTATAACATCAACACTCCCTCTTAGCTAGGGAGGTATCTTTGCAGATATTCATGTCATGGAGTCTCTCAACATGACACCCACAATGGCTACACCCATTTTTGAAAAAGAGTTTATCACAAAATCTCTCAACGTGGTAATGTCATGGAGTCACTCAACATGACACCCACAATGGCTACACCCATTTGTGGAAAAGAGTTTATCACAAAATCTCTCAACGTGATAATGTCTTGGAGTCACTCAACATGACACCCACAATGGCTACACCCATTTATGAAAAATCGCATCTCAGTCTCAAAGATGTACAAAAGTTCATCACAGAGTCTCTCAACGTGATGTTGTCATAGACTCTCTCAACATGACATCCAACATGGCTACTCCCATGTGTGGAAAGAAACACGCGTACAAGGGTACAGCACGAAGTCTCTCAACGTGATGTCGTCATGGAGTCTCTCAACATGACGTCTCTTCTCATAGATGAACAAGGGCTTGCACCTCATATTTCTCTGTCAAATAAATATACACTACAAGGGCTTTCACCTCATATTTCTCCGTCTCAGAGAAACATGCATTTTAGCAAGCAGCATGGAATACTGATGCTGAGAGTTCATCTTAGCAAGGGCAACATTTTCCACAACACCAAGCTTGTCTTGAAAAAAAATGTGCAAATTTCTCAATGAATCGCAGTTGGCTCCAATGTTTGACTAAACAATCCTACAAGGAGCTTTCAAAGTCACACTGCTTCTCGAGCTGCTACACATGCTGCAATGTATAAAGCTTTTGCAGTGCTTTGGGCCACAAATGTTTGTTTCCTGCTACACCAAGAAATCATGGCAGAACTCCCTCTTAATACATGCCTCAATGCAGAAGTTATGAAATACTCCGGAGGTGTACTCCCCCCCAGAACTTTAATTCTTTTCTATCAAAGATCTCGAACAATATCAAAATCCATTGAACCCTTATGGCTAGACCGATCCTTACTTTGCGTTACAGTTGTGAGCCATTCTTGCAGACGCTTATGCTGCCCTGAGATAAGTAATACCAATGAGTCACAAACCAGACAGATGGCTCCGATCTTTACACAACCACCTTCTATAAATACAAACGAGCGTTGATCAAACACAGATATGTTAACCCGAGATCATGCGATCATTGCTCAAAGTTCATGGGCTACAAAGCCAAACAATATGCATCCTCCGCAAATTCAATGAAAGACTCAAAACGCCCATAGAGGATCATTTTTGCCTCTAGATAAATGCATTGCTGAATCTTCAAGAAGCCAAACTAATATATGAATCGCTTAAAGGCCAAGAATACCATCAAATGGAAAAACGCTGAAGCTGATCGCATAAAATACGACTAAAGATGGAAAAAGATCAAATTGTCACCCACTGCAGACTTGTGATCTCTTTCACATGTTGATCTCAATCTTCTAACATTAATAGATACCCTAGAAGCAGAAGTTTAGACTTGTAAATGATATTGATTTTGACCAAGAAAATGTCCAACACCTGTGATTGCACTGATTCCTACGACATCTTTATTGATCCCTTCGACTTCCAAAATATGTGCAATTTTCTGATTGATGTCCTCAAAATTTTTTCCTAATCTAAAGGTATGATATCTGGCCTTTCACAATATTATTCTCAACTTTCATAGACACTAGACTGCTAAAAAGAAAACAATGCACAAGGATGACCAATGAGAACTCCAAGTCTTGACCTAGCATTAAGAGCCATAGCCACCAAATACGTCGAGAACCGGATCAAAACAAATGATGCAATCCATGATAATCTCAGAATGATACAAATCACAGAACAATGCGAGGTCTCTGCATGCCAAGGAAAATTGATCCCCCAACATATAGGCCATCTTTTCAAGTCACAAAATAGTAGGCACAAAATTAACATTGCTTTGATACCATATTAAAGTTTCATATCAGAAATGAAGATAAACAACAAACAAAAAATAATGAACAATAAGACACAATAGATACAACAATGGACACAGCGAATTATCCTGGGAAAACCCTCCAACTTGAGGGAGAAAAACCCAGCCACAAATATATCACTTATATATATAATGAAAGAGCAAAAGACTGCTTTACAATTTGCCCAAACACTAGGCTGAATTGAAGTGATGATCATAGCATCTATCAATATTTAGATAATAATAAATTCCTTAGTATCAATCTGTCATCATACAAATTCCTCTTGGAAGAATATATAAAATTGCCTTGAGCCTTCATTGTCTTGCCGTTACAAAATGAAGACCCTTGGTTGTCTTGACCCTTCATTGCCTTGACGTTACAAAGATGATGTTATGTGTTGAGTTGGCTTCAATAATATATATTTATCTTGAATACAAGAGAGAAATATAACTCCCGCAGCTATAACATGAACATAAATTTCTTGATCTCGTGGACTATTTGTGTTGTAACACCAAGTGACATCCACGATCAATCAGTAGAGCCCATTTAGAACCTCCTCATTTCCCTTGAAATCAAGGTGGTATGGATTGTTGGTTTGAGGTAATAAGCGACTCAAACGAGATGATACTTACCCTCAAATGTTGCATAGATGGATCTAATGGTCTGCTTGGCCCTATCCATGCCCTCATATATGTAGCCCATTGCGGGCTTCTGCCCCTCAATGGCCTCCAATCGAGTGGCCATCTCCTCCCGAGCACTCTGTGCGGCCATCCATGCCATCTCTCAACCATCGGAAACCTGCTCTGTATGCCTCAAGGAGTAATAGCCCTCTCTGAAGGCTTGCTCTACCTGTCTCACAAGAGTCTCCACGCGGCTCTCTACCATAGTCTCTGCAATTGCCTAGGTTGTCAACATCTCCACCGTCTCGACTGTGGGCCATCCTCCTGCCTCAAAACAGGCTGCAAAAGCTATGGGGCAATCAACCTGAATAAAGGTCAACAACCGCTCGAAATCGGCCGCTACACTCTTCCTAGCCCGAGACTGTGCGAGAGCCACCACCTGACGACCACGGACTACCATATCTGCGAGGTAGGCCTCAATGTCCTCCCTAGGCTCTGTCGAGGGCTCTGACGTAATGATGGATTCACACAACCCATCGGTGACTACAGGACTCTTCTCGGCCAAGTGTCCAGCCTCCTCGCCAAAATCCCTCGCACAACCCTCTTCTGCCAAGTGCTCTGTGTGGGTAGTTGTAGGGGATGCTACTGCCAAGTGCTCCATGTGAACAACTGTAGGGGATGCCACTGCATCCAAATCAATCACCTCCGGGGACACATCTCATCTAGGAGAGAGAACTGTCGTTCCAGCTGGGGCTAATGGAGCCATCTGAAATTGTCGACTAAGCCAACTACACATGCCCTCAATGGAAGAAGGATTGGCTTGAGGTGTATCCAACAAGGCGGCGTCAATGGTAACTACAACATCTGTCCCAACTATGTCCAACTGGACTTGGCCCTCTCTGACAGGTTGCTCTGATTGCTCTACCCTGTCTCTCATAGCTACCTCTACTGAAGGTAATGCCTCCTGCACTACTAATGGAGTCATGGTGACTGGTGTCCGCAACTGACCAAAAGCAGGGGTGACCTCTTGTGTAGAATCCAAACTCCCGGGTGTGCAATGCTGGTCAAATGCTGCTGCTGGGGGAGTCAGATGTGCGGTCTCGGAGAGCATTGGTCGGGTAAAGAGAACTGGTGTAGGTGTAGCTGCTATGGTAACGACCATCTCCACGGGGTCACCCTCCGCTGTGTCCTCATCTGCGTCACTCTCGGACGTCTCCTCTCGCCCACTGTCTATGTCCTCGGACGCAGACCCTGAAACTGCTTGCCTTCGCCGCTTCTGTCCGGGAAGAACCTTCTGGCCGTAGGTACGTCCAAGTGTCTCCAACACATAATAGGAGGCTTGCCTGGGGCCAAGGGTCTTGGTTTAACTTCTCTCGATAGAGTGGCCTCTGGGATCTGCCTGACTAATGCGTCCAGAAGTAATCTGATTGCGTAATGCGACATGTAGGTCTTGTGCTGGAGAGTCAAACTCACGCATACGCTCGGATAATAGCTCGGCCCAGTCGTATCCTTTGCCTCCCATCAAATTATATCAGGGTCTTCCTTGCCATCGAGCGTCCATAATTTGATTGCGCTGTTGTCACCAACTTGCCTGACTCGGTAGGACCCCAACCACTTAACCTTAAACTTGCCGGGCTTAATCTCATTCTTACCATTATATTTTAATACCAGTTATCACGGTGTGAACTGAACGCGTTTGAGGTGTTTGTCATGCCAGGCCTTTTGCCGCAGTTTTGCCACCTCTGTTGCCCACTGTGCCATCATGCGACGCTCATCTAGCTTGTTGAGGTTATACAATCTTTCTTTGAGGCTTTCCATATCCCCAAGCCTATTCTCCACGGCTATTCTTAAGCTCGGTACCATGAACTCGATAGGTACAACTGCCTCCTGCCCGTACATAAATTGGAAGGGCGTCTGTCTCGTGGTGACCTTATATGTTGTTCGATAAGCCCATAGTACTGAGGGTAGCTTTTCCTCCCAATCCTCTTGCTCCACTCCACAGGACTTATAAATCACCGAGACTAGTATCTTGTTGGTGGCCTCGGCCTGTTTGTTGGCCCGAGGGTAATACGGACTAGACAGGGAGAGTGAAAGATTTTGAAATCTGTTGTCAACAGCCGGATGACATGATTGACAAAGTGACCTCCTCTGTCACTAGTTAATTGAACGGGGATTCCGTACCGTGTTATGATCTGCTCGTAAATGAATTTAGCCATACTCGAGGTCGAGTTGTCCGGCAAGGCCTGTACTTTTGCCCACTTTGTCATGTATTCTGTGGCTACCACGATATATCGACATCTCCAAGCCTTACTCACCTTCAAGGGTCCGATGAAATCCAAACCCCATCGTTCAAAGAGTTCTTGTGCTTGGGAGGGTTGCAAAGGCATGAAGTCCCGCTTTAACGGTTTCTTGGCCCTTTGACAGGTTTCGCATCCCACCACCCACTCTCGGGCATCGTTGTGTAGTGTGGGCCACCACAACCCTGCCAACAACACCTTCCGTGCTATTGTGTCGGGTCCTATGTGCCCACCTACTGGGCCTTCTTGTGCCTCCCGTAGCACGCTTTGAATCTCTTCCTCCAGAACACACCTTTAGAGTACTTGGTCAGGTCCCATGTTGGAATGTTCTACTACTTAGCACCAGTTTCCTTTGTTCGCCGGGCAACATCTCCCTCAGAATCTGTGACGTCGAGAGGTACTCGCCAATGCTCGTATACCATGCTGGCAGGATGGCAATGCGAAACAGATGTGCATCGGGAAAGTTGTCATTAACTCCCTCCAGCGGTTCCCCGGATTTGAGTTGAGAGAGGTGGTCCACAATCACATGGCTTTTTCCCGGTTGTACGATGATTGTGAACGTGAATCCTTGTAACAACAACCATCTGCTTATTCTTCCTTGAATGATAGGCTTATTGACGAGGTACATTAATGCTTGGTGGTCCACATAAAATGTGAACAATGTTGCCAGGAGGTAGTGTCTGAACTTGTGTACGACATATACCATCCCAAGAGCCTCTCGCTCCGTGGTGCTGTAGTTTGTCTCGACCTTCGACAATAATCTGTTGGCAAAATAGATCGGGTAATCGAGACCGTGGTTGCCAACTTGGACAAGGGTTGCACCAATTGCAAAGTTGGAAGCATCGACGTGTACGTGAAACTCCTTATCCCACTTGGGATACACCAGAATCAGTGCCCCGACCAACCTCGTTTTCAACTCCCCGAATGCAGTGTCCTGTTCCGTACCCCATATGTGTGGTTCCCCCTTCCGTGTCAATTTGTCAAGGGGGCAAGAGACTTGTGCGAAGTTTTTAATGAATCGCCTATAGTAGCCAATGTGTCCTAAAAAGGATTTTACCCCTTTTACGTCTGTAGGGGCCTCCACCTCCACTATTACTCAGACTTTCTTTAACCCGGTCTTACAAATAATATGGCCCAAGAGCTTCCCCTGTGAGACCATAAATCGACCCTTTTTTAGATTGAGTGCCAACCTTGCCCGTTGGCACCTTTCCATTCATTCCCGCAGGGCTACCAGGTGTGTGTCCTCGCCGCTGAAGATAGACCAGTCATCTAGGAAGGCTCGAAAGTTCCCCACAAACATCTTGTCGAAGATATGGAGGATGATTCTTTGAAACATTGCCGGTGCGTTGCATAGACCGACGGGCATAAGGTTATATGTGTACACTTCGTCCTCCACCACGAACGTCGTTTTTAGTTTATCTTCTTCGGCGATGGAGATCTGGTTATACCGAAAAAATCCATCCATGAATGAGTACATCTCATCCCCCGCCACCTCTTCGAGGATTGTGTCTGTGAACGGGATGGGGAAGGGGTCTTTTATGGTGACCGCATTGAGGCATCGAAAATCAACGCAGATCCTGATTTGGGTGGTATCCCTCTTTAGTGATATCACTATCGGAGATACCCACTCACTTGTCTGCACTCTGAAGATGATACCCGCATCGAGCATCTTTTGAATTTTCTCATCCACCCTCGCTGCATAGTTTTTGTTCATCTTGTATGGTCTTTTCCGTACGGGTACGGCTCCTGGTACCAAGGGAATGCAGTGTACACACAACTCTGGTGGGACCCCTTTGAGGTCCTTGTAGGTCCAGGCGAATACGTCCTTGTATTCCATGAAGATTTTGAATGCTGCGGTCTTTAGCACTGGATCCCAGTCATCCCCTACTAGTATATTGTGTGAGTTTTCTTCATCCCCGAGGTTAGTGGTCTGTAGGGATGGTGTTTCATATTTGATGGGTTTCTCTATGTCAAATTTGTAGGCTAGGCTATCGTTTAGGTGGGCTTCTCCTTGTATTCCCCATATTCTGGTGGGAACACTTCTTTCTCTTCCTCCACTCCTAGCGTGTATGTATGAAAGAGCTCGTAGTCTTCCATTTGCCAATGAAAGAGTCCGTTCATCGAGCTTGTCTTGTCCTTGGAGCATTCTCCTAGCTCTAGGACGCCCTTGTCGTTTGGCTCCATTCCACCCTCATCCCGTCGGTCATGTTCCCCATCGGATTCTGATTCCGTAGAGGATGCAATCTGCTCGCTCACCATTTGGGTACGGAGGTCAATGGCAAATTTCCGCCCGCCGCTTTTCATGGAAAGAGTGTTCCTCTTCCAGTTATGATTGACCTTCGCTGTGACCAACCATCCCCTTCCTAAGATGGCATCATACCCTCTTTTATTCAACGGGATCACCACGAAGTCCAACACGAACGGCTGCGTTCCTATTGTCACTTGTTGGGCCATTAGTGTCCCCAGAGGTTTGATCCTGTGCTAGTCTGCACCCAATAGATTGAAGGTAGGGGGCCATAGGGTAGGCTTCCCGAGTTTCTTCCATGTCTCCTCTGGGAGGACATTTACTACAGACCCGCCATCCACGATGGTGTCTGTCAAGATCGCTCCAAGGATACCCATTTCTACGAACGCAGGATGCCGTCCATTATTTACTGTCAGTAACATAGGATCCGTCGCTAACCCTCCAGGAATATTTGGGTGTGCGGTGTCTACTTGTGCAGTGGTGTCAAGTCATAAGGAGAAAGTATTCAATACGGCTGCCCTCAACTGAGACAGGGTTTGAAGGAGGTCTTGGAGTTTGATTGGTACCTCCATTTGCAACATCTGCCCAAGTATATTGTTTTCTGCTTATGTCCGCCTAGAGGTGCTAGCCTGTTCATGTGCGTCCTTCATCGCTTTTCCAATCTCTTCACGAGTCTCTCGTACTTATTATTTCTCCGTACGAGGATCAGGGTACCAGGCCTCTTTTGTTTGGCTCCGAGTGATAGCCAGAGGACCCTTTCTTCCTCAATGTTCAGGTAGTTCACGCTAGGCTTCGGACAGTTAGCATCTTCATGATCACCAGGGCTGCATCAGCGGCACAACTTCTGGGGTGTGTTACCTTTTTCGCAGTCACAAGCAAAATGACCCCACTGGCTGCATGCCTGACACTGGATCATCGGCCTTCCCTTCGGATTATATTGTATCCGACTCCTATTGCTATTGTCATTATTTCGTCTCCCTCCGCGTCGGTTGTTTCAGAATCCGCCGGATGATGCATTATTATTTGTAGAGCCTGAACTTTCTTGTTGGATTCATCCTTGCTGCTGCTTTCTCTGGATTCGTCACTTTCCGATGAGGACTTGGTCCTCTTTTTCTTTGAAGTTTTGTCTTCACTCTCGAGGTTCATGGCCCCGTCGTAGGCGTCAGCGTACGACGTGGGTGGTACTATTTTCATCTTCTTTTTGAGGGCACTCTTCAACCCCTCCACGAACCATCTCTTTTTCAGTTCATCGGCTGGTTGAGACTCCATCTTTCCGAGCAGCTCTTTAAGCCTCCGATTGTACACTCGTACGGTTTCCTTCTTGCCTTGTTTGGCACTATAAATTTCAGCAACTATCTCGTTGTCGTCCCGGAGCAACTGGAACTCCGCATGGAATTCCTTCCTGAGGTTGTCCCACGTGTTTATTGTTGCTTTATCCATGTCGGAGTACCAATCAATGACAACTCCTCTTAGGGTCGCTGGAAATTGCTGGACCCATTAATCTTTATCATTGACTCTGTTTGCCGCCCAAATGGTTTCGCAGGTGCGGCAGTGTCGTACAGGATCTTCCTTCTCGACGCTGTTAAACTTTAGTAGTTTTTGTTTCTGAGACGACATTGTTGGTCTCTTTGCCACTGGTACTAGCTGTTGTCCCCCTCCAGGTAGGTTAGTGCCTAGAGAATGTACTTGAGCACCGTGCCCCTGTGTCCCTCCGACACTCACGGTAGCCCCGGTGTCTTCGTTCTCCTTAACTTCTACCTCACTCTGTTGGGTCGTCCTAGCCTCCGTACGTGGTGTAAGAGACAAATCTCTCAATCGATGTCGGGTCTCCTCAAGTAAGTCTAACCGTTGTCGTGCTTCCTCGATCAGATCTTCGCTACTCCTTCCCATATAGTCCGTACGGCGTTCGTCACCTTCCGTCTGGTTGCCTTGCCCTTCGTCCAGTCGGTCCTCCGCCAACTGCCTCAGCCTCCGTCTCCCTTGGGCCTATTGTTCTAGGATCAAGGCACATTGGGCGACTTCACACTCCTCTACGTATTCTTTTTTATTCTTATCTTTGTTTAAAAGATTGGGCATCAATTCATGCAAGAAACAATCATATATTAAAATGAAACACTTTGTATTAATTCATACTTCGTATACCAAAAGATGTCAGTTGTCTGACATTATTACAAAAGTGTCTTCTTTATTCTTTATTTTAGGGTTCAGTGATTGCTTCCCTTTCGTTGGGTCCCATCACGTTCCTCCTCTTCACGACGATTGTTTTCTTCGTAATGACGGAGAATTTGTTGCCGTCGTTGCTCCCTCTCGATTTCTTCCCTTCGGTTCCTCTGTGCCAGAGATGTCTGCGCCAGTAACCAAGGAAGGTGCTCCAACAACCGATTGACCGCCCAACTTACTTCTAGAGTGTCCCACACGACACCCTCGAGACTTCTTCCTCCGCAGCCTCTCTCGTTACGTATGTCTCAATGGCCGTTCGTAATAGGATCACAAAGTATGAGGTCAAAGTGTTTTCGCCCTCATATAGTTCATGCGGTCCATCCTCATTCGTGCTGGTGCTGACGTCGAGGGGTTGGCTCATTCTCACGCCATTAGTCACTTCCTAGATTCGGCTAGCGGCATCGCCAAATGTTTGCCTCCTAGGGTAAACTAGTTAATTACAGAAGTGAATGCACAGAACATTATAGGAATTAAGCAAAGAACAATTCTTCTATTCATTCATCTGCAACGATTACAATATTATATCTTCCGTACATAACATGATATCTTACCCGAAGGTAGTACATAGAATATAAAGGACCGAAGGGGTTCGACAGTTGGCAACCGTGCTCCAACTACCTAGCCTCCGGTTACTAACTAATTCCCAACAACAACATTAATTACATTATTCCCGACAACAGATACAACTTTAACTAGAACACAAATACATTACTATACAATTGTGCACAACATTTGTTTATTGCGTGTGGGCTTTCTCAGTTGGTATGTACTTGAATTATCCAGATTCTAACTGCTACACAAATGTATTAGTGTACAATTGTGCAAAACATCTATTTCTTTCTTGTCGGGTTACTTAGTTGATATTGGCTATCACCCCTTGTTTTGAAATCTTTTTCAAATGCTTTCTTTAATCTTTCACATGTTACTTTCTTAGTATCAGGAAGGTTTGTATATAAATGTAGTTTGGCTGGAAAACACCTTAATCAATTGATGACTTAGCTCCAAATAGCCAAAAGGAGTTAGGTGGGTGACGCGGTCATTGACAAGAATGTAAGGAGGACGAGGAAAGGAGAGAATGAAACAGGGTTAGTGGGTTAATGATATCAGATTTTCACAAGCCATGCTGTTTATTGCTGTTGTTTCTGGATTAGTCACATTGCTCCACAAGGACATGTTCCCCCAAATCAACTTACATCCCCGGTAGGGGTACTTTTTCAAGACTTGGGGACTTCGGGAATGTCCCCCCACAACCTCACCACTTTGCCACCTTCACCAAGGTTGCTGTCGGGTCTCTTGCTATATGGCACATGCCATTACATACTAATTGCAACCTTTAACTTCTTGAAAAACTATATTGCCTTTCATGGGGCACTCTTATAGATGTTATATTGCAGATTTTGCCTTTAAGACTTCAATTCACCTCAATTTGTATTTCAATGGCATCCCCCAACCTCTGCTCTGTCACCATTCCCAAACTTAGGCCCTTGGTCCCCCTGTCCCTGAAACCCGTCACCATGTCCCCACATACCCACATCAGGAAACTTTGTGGAACTATGGGATTAGATTGTGTAAGAGTTTTTTCTGTTAATATTTTGGATCACACTTCGTGATCCATGATCAAGATATAGAGAGTTGTAGGAGTCCAATAATGGATAGTTGTAGATCAAGACAAACTAAAAAGAGGGGTGAGAGAAGAAGTTGCACACAGTTCAAGACAAAATGATGGTACAAGGTTGATAAAAAACTTTATTTTTGGAGAGATCAGAACTTAAAAAAATAAACAAAAAAGAAAGCTCTTTGTTTAAGTTTTGATCTCCCAAAATCAAGGTTTTTATCATGCTTGTGCCATCATTGTGTCTTGACTCTTGAACCAAACCTATGTGACAGGGTTTGCCAAATTTCATCCATGAAATTCAAAATTCAGTGAACCTCAAAGAAATTTTAAAAATTTGTTCTTGTTCGCTCTAATATTCATATAGATAAGAGCTTACCATTTTTTGCTTGCTTCATTTGGGATTTTCTATTGGCTTCTGTTGGGTTCCCTTGAATTTACATGACAAAAGTTTGAAATATTTTTATGCAAAAAAAAATCCTTTGAACACAGTCAATCGGTATGCGGATGACAAGTGGACAATATATTGAACTTTACCTCAAAAAGTTGGGATAAACCCTCATTGGGTAATGATACCTTTTCCATTCAGCCAAACACCTTCCTCACAATATCCTTCCCATCATTTAAAAAATTTGAGTGACTGCTGCTCTTTTAATATATAATATCTAGATTTTAATTTGTTTTGGTTTTATTTTAATTTTTTAAGTTAAATATAATTTCATATCTTTATATTTTATTATTCAAACATTGTGGATTTTTTATTTTATTTTATTAATACAATATATAAAATATAATATTCTAAAATATTTAAATTAGATCTTTAATTATAATATGTTTATTATTTGACATTGGAAATTTAACATATATTTTATTATATGTTGATAATATTTTAATAAAGTTTTTAAATATAATTATATCATATAATTATAATGTTTTTTAAATTCCTTATAATGTATTCAAACTTAATATAATATTGTTTTATTTTATGGATTGACTATTTATTTATCTATATAATTTTTAAAATCAAATTTATAGTCTTAACAATCATGATTTTTTTTATTCAAAATTATTCTCCTTGCAGACCTTAATCTGAATTTTGTTGTTGCCAAACATGAACATGAACTCAAATCTTGTGACAAAGTCTTGAACCGTGTGCAACTTCTCCCCATCCTGCGCCCTCATTTCAGTCTCTCGTGGTCTGCGACTAACCTTTTTTGGACTCCTACAGCTCTCTATTTCTTGATGATGGATCATTGAGTGTGATCTGAAACATTGTTACAAAAAACTCTTACAATCTAATTCAGAAACAGCAACAATCAATGGTTAGTGGGATTGGAGGGACAACTACTGAGTAAGGCAAAGTGGTTTCCCGTGAATGATGTTAGGTAGAAACTTCCCCACTTGGCAAGTCCCTGAGCTTTTGGGGGCGAAAAGGTTCTATGGGATGTTTTTGATCCAAAAATGGTTCCAAGCAGCATGACCATCCAGTTAGTTGTTGCTTTTATTTAAGAAGTTATCACAAGACCTTGTTATTTGTTTCTACAATAAGACAGTTTTGGAAGCCTGTATGTGAGTTCTCAGGTTGGAGGCACCCTTGGGGTGATTCAGAACATCACAAAGAGGTCATAAAATAGGTGAACAAATCTTGAAATTGAGCAGAAAATGAATGGCAATGAATGCCAGTTTGCAACTGGAGGCAGTTTTTAAATTGCCAAAGTCATTAGGTAGTGGTTTCATCCAGAGTGGAGAGAATATGGAGTTTGAATAGTTCTGACTTCTTTGTTCCACTTTCTGATGTTTGGATTTTATTTCGGTGTAAGAGTTGGATGTGGGAAAGGTCAATGAACACTTGAAAGACATTGTGCAATGGTTGGCTCTCAATTTTACCTTTCATATTTTGACAGTTACAAGTGAACATGGTTTCCAGGGTGCTATGGCAATCTGCAGCTGTTTGGAGTTAATTGTACTTGTCAAAAGAGTTTCAATTCGTCCGTTGTACATTCTAAAGCACATTTACTTGATTGGAGTTAGTGGCTTAAAGAGCAGAAACTTACTCTTTTGAAGTTTTCTTCCCTTTTGAGGGGTTCTCTAGTTGTACCCTGTGTGTTCAGTCTCTTAAATGACATGTGATGCATATGTATGGATCTACATTGCTGGTTTTCTATGTTTACTTGTTAGTTGGACAATCTAACTGTTCTCATAAGCCATTAGAATGAGAACTTGGCTCATATGAGGTATTGAATAGAGTTGACAAGTTAGCATCTGTTAATTGTTGATTATTTGGGGAGTATCCCTTCTGTTTCTGGATTTTCTATTCAATTAGTAGATTGATATAGTGTTTTAATTGCTAGCTTATTTTATCCTATTGCTGTAGGCTGTTGTTGTGAGCATTGATCCTCGCAGAGTTTACCTTAATAGTCCTGAAGATGTACCATTCAAGACGGTTGAACTCACTCATTCAGGTATTTCTTTGGATCTCTGATATCATGAGTTTGAAAGGTGTGGATTTTTTGGCCTCTAGATGTCTTGAATGTTAAACTGCGTTCTCCAGTATGATAGCAAATGTTTATCTTGTTTGAAATACATGTAATGGTCATCTTTCAGTGAGGTTGAACCAACATATATGGGCTTATGTAATTTTATAATACAGGGTTAATCAACTAGTATTTGATTGTTTGCTTGTTTTCAGGACCGAAAGGAGAAAAATATGCATGGTACCAATGCACGGTAAATGTGACATTTCCTTCTGTTGACGATTTGATTTTGCTTCACAAATCTGAAGCTAAAGGGAAATTCAATTGATTGCATGTCTATTTCCTTTCATATTTAGAGTTTGATAGTGATTTGTGTGATTGCTTGATATGTTTCCATTGTAAAGGCTGGAAAGAGTAATAATATTTTTCTTAAGAGCTTAAGACTGCAGAGAATACCATGGCTGTTTTTGACTTGTTTATTGTTAACCAGGTTTCCAGTTCCTCCTATATTGCTGGATATCATTTCCTTGTATATCTGTGTATCTTCAATATGAATGTTTTATCCAATTTTCTGAAGGTCTGTATTGCCTGTATTAATAGGTGGCTACTACAAAGGCAATCAATGTTAGCTCCATCCTTCACCTCACCCCAAATGTTACTCCATCTATACAAGATGTAAATCCTACCATGTAATCCACATTTCTAGCCTTTCCTCTTCCAAATTTATTGCCTCAAATTTTCACATTATTAGCTTTCCATTTTGCCATGCCCATGCCAATCCAACTGAATTACATACTACCTCAGAAAATTATTTCATGTTGGCTCCCAAAATTAAAGTTTAAATTGTCTTTAAAATAACTAAATTTAGAAGGGCCGACCTTGGGGGATTTATATTGCAAAATAAATAAATCTCTATTTATCTTTGGGCTGACATGCTTTGCAGCACGTGAAATAAAACCTGTATTTAATATTTTAAATCGCCCAAGTTACATATATATCGAAGATTAAAAGAGCAGTGACTATAAAGGAGAAGCGACTCACATAAAGAAATGATTATTATATTTGTGAAAAGGCGACGATTAAGTGCATGAAGAGGCAGCAACTATAAAGGTGGCAATTAACTTAAACAGCAGTGATTGATTTGGGTTATTGTTGACAATATATATATATATTATGTGAGATATAATATATATAGATATATATCTAAAAGAGTATTAGGAGATATTAATATAATAATGATTGAGAGATATTACATGTGTGTGTGTGTATATATCTATATATTTGTAGTTACATAATCAATTGTCATTATATTAATCTCATAATAATGAATAGACATGTCCCATGAAGGGACATGTCGCTCCTATCCTCATTCTCATTATAAATGAAAGGGAGATTGCTGCATTTGGAAAACACATACAACATAGAGTGCTATTACATTTGCAGCTATCCTAAAACTTAACATGGTATCAGAGCCAGACTGCCAATGTAAGGGAGTAGTTTGTTGATGGTCAATGTGTGGTTGCCTCAGAAAATACAGTCTTAGTACAGGGAACATATCACACAAATTCACCGTTGGATTTTTTTGAATTTTGGATATGTTGGTGAAAAATTAATTTTGAAGAATATTGCCGGAGCGATTGGGGGAGAAAAGGTGGGTTTCAAAAGTTATGACAAACTATGTACGGGTCTATGTGAAATTCCTGAAAGCACCTTTCATTAAAGATATATATTAATTTGTTATGATCGTGGTCAAACATTAACAAAGAAGAATGTACTCAAGGAAGGGTGTCTCTTTCTATAAAGAAATAATTAATTATAGAGTGTCACCTCTCTTGGAGCAATCAATTGATTTGACAATAAGACATGAGAATTATTCAACGATATAATAGTGGGAATTGTACATTGTGGGGGGGAATAATAACCAATGTTACATTCCCATTTGAACCAGCTTTAATGGGGAGATGATTCAAAGGGGAGATGTCTCTCAAATAATCTGAGAAAGTGTTTTCTGATTCGATGTATATGGACCTGTTGTGAGGTTTTCACACCATCGCCCCATTGCAAATGCGGACCCTGTTGGCTAAATATTTTGCAAGTCACTAAGACTACAACTTGCAAAACGTGTTTTTAGGCAGCAGTATGTGAGATTTCTCTCCTCTCAGCAATAGGGGAGGCTCCCTTCTTACCGCAGGTGGCTTCAAGTAGAACTGAACTGTAACACATACAGTTCACCTTACAATAGTAATACTGGTGACTCGATGATTGACTTAAGAACAATCAAACGAGGCAGCAGTTGATTTATCTAAAGATGAAGTGATACAATGAGCTCAAAGTCTCCTGTCCTCACCTCAAATAAGTATTCTAATC
>MU228380.1:356493-378900 GCA_018584345.1 Thuja plicata | reverse complement strand
TTGATATTCTGCAGGCCAATGCTCTCGATATCATGAGATGATATCTTTATGAACTCTTGAGTACTTGGTGGACATCATGAGATTTGATGTTGGTAGGCCATTACTCTGAGCACTTGGTGAATATCTTTTGAGTTGATATTCTGCAGGCCAATGCTCTCAATATCATGAAATGATATTTTTATGAATCTATGAGTTATGGTGAATATCATGAGACTTGATATTCCTGGTCAAGCCATATCTCTGATATCACAGTAATGTGATATCAAATAAAACTTTCACAATTAACTTTGTGTTGCTCTCTTGGATGGATTTTAGACTCCCTAGCTAAGAGGGAGTGTTGATGTTTTGTAGCTTTTGTCGGATAAATCCTATAAGACTATATATATATATTTTATTATGTGAGATATAATATATATAGATATATATCTAAAATAGTATTAGGAGAAATTAATAAAATAATGATTGATAGATATTACATGTGTGTGTGTGTGTGTGTGTGTGTGTGTGTGTGTGTGTGTATATATATATTTATATTTATGTAGTTACATAATCAATTGTCATTATATTAATCTCATAATAATGAATAGACATGTCCCATGAAGGGACATGTCTCTCCTATCCTCATTCTCAATATAAATGAAAGAGAGATTGCTGCATTTGGAAAACACATACAACATAGAGTGCTATTACATTTGCAGCTATCCTAAAACTTAACAGTTATGAACAGGCATTGTTAAGAAAGGTCGTGTCCATCCCTTAAGGAGAGCAACATCCAAGAGTGGTCTCTCTTCAAGAGACATGAAGATATCAAGGCAAGAAGGCTACAATGGAGTCAGCCAGGAAGAAAGGCAATTCAATTAGCACCAGTTCTCATAAGGAGTGGAGCAGTTCAAAGATATCGGCTATTATACCCTCTAAGTCTAGTACTTTAATGACATTGTCTATAGCTTGAGAAGTAGGAAGCTGCAATGTAATGGCAAGTGTAGAATTCTTTCACTGCCACTCCTGGTCCAAGATAAATGCCCAAACTTTTACATTTGGACATTAATGAACAAAACAGAGGCTAGCAAATTTTTTGCATTGCAATTGCAAATTTGCAACATATAAACAATGTCCCAATTTTTGCCAGCTTTTAAAAATAAATAAACAATTAATTAAAATAAGGCAATTAATCATTAATTAATTATTATAAAGTGGCTTTTAATTTAAATTATAATATCAATCAATTTACTTTGTGATCTAAATATTAAATTATTTTAATTTAATATTTGAAACAGTTGTCAATAAATTGTTATGGCAGACCGTACAATTTGGGGGTGGATTGGATACTGTACTATGGTGTTTTTGAGCGTGTTTCAGGGCTAAAACCTACCTTACAAATGGCCTGAACTGTGGAACAAGGCATGAGAATAGTAGCAGAAGTGATAAGGCAGAAAAAGAAGATTTGGAACATTGTGGGTGGCTGCCCCTGTCAATACAACACCTTATTTACTGTTGCAGAATATTTTAGTAAGGTTTCAGACCTGATGACAACTTTAACTGAGTGGTTTAAGCGTTCTGTTTTCACGTGAAGAGTCTAGTGAGCTCTGGCGAAGCATAGGAGCCCTATCACTGCCCTAGGGAGCTTGCCAAAGGCTATGGAGCATTGATTTTTATGTCTGTCGAGTGTTCATATTTTGGGACTGCCGCAACTAAACTGAGTCTAGTAATTCCTCACTTTGAGGTATTTTGATGTTTGTTTATTGGTTCTGCTGTTTCATCATTTCATGTTAAAATGTTTGTTTGTGACACCAAACTTCAAGAGCATTGTAACATAATAAAGAATGCATAATAACAAAATTCAAATCAGATAAAGTATCAGTGTTTATTGCTATATCTGATAAATTAAATACATGAAGTAATAATAAAGATGACCTTGCATACCAGATACATGAGTAAAATATGTCTTTATTTGCTTATGTAATTATCATAGAGAAGAAGACCGGAGATGGTTGGCCAAGGATTACAATTGATTCCACAAAATCATACTACCTTCCTTGATGATACACAATATATTTAAAGAACCCAATGGTCGCCAAGAGGAACACAACCGTCAACCAACCGATGCTTATAAGTTTTAACTGTCTAGAATTTTTCGTGAATTTTAAGGAGGCAAAAGCAATGCTTCTGAAGCCCAAAAACAGCAACTTTAGAGTGTTTAACCAATGTATGCAACATGTTGTGAAGAATCCTCTTCACCGTACTATTAAGGAAAGACGTCATTGAGTGGTGAGGGAAGTTGTCTTTTGCTAGTGAGGCCATTTGTTGAGAAATGCATTGGGAATGCACTTTGGCTAAGAATGTTGGATGCAGTCAAACCGTATGTTGCCATAGTGATATTGCCAAATGATGTCATAATGAAAATGTTGTACTCTTAATGAAAGTTATTTGCGCAATGAAATTTGTTCATGCCTTGTGTTGGGAGTAGGTCCGCTAGGTTGTACGCATGCAAAGTGACATTGTGGAAGTCATACAATGTCAAGGAAGAAGATCCGCTGTACGGGATTAGAATGATGGTGCTGTCATAAAAAAAGAAAAGGTTGTACGATGAGAAGATGAGGCTGTACACTCCCAACAATTGAAATTGCCATATTGTGTGTAAAAGTATGCCAATCCATACAATTTGAATTAATGGAGACTGTACAATGTGTTTATGAACAAACCATGCTATTGAATGAGTCGCACTTCTGGGGAATAGTGTTGTCATATAGAAGAGTGCAATACTCTTGATGAGAGATGTTGGCATATGAAGAGTTGTCGTACAATGAGAAATTTTGAGTGCTGTATGATTTGAATGTTTAAGTGTCATACTATGTTCCACTGAAACTGTCGTACAATACAATTGATAAGAGTCTGTATGCTTCTTGGAAGAGGCTTGCCATTCGGTGTGAGCATATAGAAGTCATACTCGCCAAGAGTGGGTCGTACGACCAAAATTGTTTTTTATGTTGTATGCTTGGAAGATGTTGAGGTATCCCTATGGTTCTGCACGGAGAAAATCGTACCACAAACTTTGTTGAGGCACCATCAGGCCGAATGATGCAAGAAAACTGCTATACGAGTGATAGTCTTACGGTTTTGGAAAGACAATTGAGCTATCACACACTGTTAAAGAAGACTTTCTGGAGACACTCGGTAGATGTTGTGCTCTTCGAAGCGTGAAAGATAAATGAGGACTTTTCTTTTGTGCCCACCCTTTTATTATTCTCCTTGTTTATGTTAAACAAACTTCTTGAATATTCACTTAAACTTTTTTGAATTCTATAGTTATATTTTTCTTTTATTTTTAATTCAGCTCCTCTAGTACTTCCCTTTTTAATTTTCTCAGCTATTACTTTTTTCCACAGGTCTAATACTTTGTCTTTTGAGTATGTTCATGTTGCCCTTTAAATTAGTTAAATTTTAAAAAAAGGGGACATTCTTACAAAAATTGACAAAAAGGATTACAAGAACATATAATTACATCAAATTAAGTTGGTGGGGAAGGAAAGGTAGACCATTAGATTCAACTTTTCTTTAGAAGACAATTGCAACTATCCATTATTTTAGGATCGCTCCTATTGACAAAATCACCTGTATTACCTATCAAAATTGCCCTTTGCTATGTAAGAAACACCCCCTCTTAGTGCAAATCAGGGATAGTAAACAAATGCAAGAATGCAAAGATGCATAGATGATACAAAGATGATGGGTCTTGAGTATTAGGATATGTTAGGTACCCAGGTACTATTGCAATCTCTCACAAATGGAGAAAAAGAGAAAATCCAATTTGACAAAACACTTCTTCAAAAGAGAGAAAAATAAGAAATAAACTCTTCAAAAGAGAGAAATAAGAAAGTGAAAGGAAGAACTCAATATTACTCCCCAAGGACTACTTTTGTCACCAATATACTATTGAATTCAACATGTTTATAACATTGAAATGAGAGTATAATATGTTTGATACATCATTTTTCATCATGAGTGCATATTTAAGTCTAACTGTCATAAATCAGAACTATACAGAAGATGGGATTTTATTCCAATTTAAGAGGCACTTTCAACTCGATTGACAATTATTACAAGGTTACATTGTAGAATTAATATCCCAAACATGGATGGATTATAACTGAATACAACAGTGATTCCAACGCACAGTTACAATTTTTACAAGCCTTTACCAATTCTCTCAAATATAGACAAGTGATATCTTATCAAAATACAACAAATGGAAGATGAAATGAAATCCTAGCATGATCTTTAAAAGCTCTGCCATGATCCCATTATGCAAACCAATGGAGATGAATTACCTATCACTTGAGCAATGTGGCACTGTGAGGGCCCACCTATTAAACAGAGAGATGGGTGCCTTTGTTATCAGACACAAAATGACACAATATTGGCCTCAAATACACATTGAGCAAGTATCCTATCACAATAAATACTTGTAAATAATCAATCCAATTGGTCAAAGAAAAGTAAGGTAGAAAAGACAATGGTTTTTCCCTCGGTTCTCCATGAGCAGGACAGGAAGTTAAGTAGACCAAGAAGGTCTCATGGTAAGAACTTAATGAATGTATGCTTCTCATTATGTGGTACGTTTTTAGTAGTTGTGCTTGGATGTATAGGGAAGAGGAAGAGCTACTAACTCTAGTGAATTGAGAATCCATAGAGGAGGAGAGATGATTTAATATATGAATGAGGCATGTAAGGCCTCTGAATTGACGTTGTCATTGTACAGAGGTTGTGTGCTCTTTGATGCCAATTGTAGGTTTGAATAGCATGAAAAATTCAAAAACCCAATGGTCTAGGATTTACTATATGCAAACAAATTTGTTGCAACGACGGAGTGTCTTGAAGGTGTTGAGGATGATGTTGCACCTAGTGGCCTTGCCTTGTGGAGCCTCTTCCTTTGTTCTACCATCCTATTCACTTCTTCATCATCCATGCCATTCTTATGGATTTCATCTACCAGGATTTAATCATGCCAATATTCCAAGGCAATTCTTCTTGATTAAAGCTTTAGAAATGCACATGCATCTCTCCAATTCATCATACATTCTCTAACAACTGTAGACTTAAACATTTGAATTTCCTTTGTGATGAGCACATGCTTTTACTAAGTTAGTAAGAAAATTTTATATAAGTAATATTTTGTCCTGTTTTTTTCCTTAAAGGGTTTCCATATAAATCTTGTGCTCTTGTGTTCTTGTGTGTTGAAGTTGTGTGATTGATATTATTGTAAATGGATTTAAGTATCATAACAAGGTAACCGTTTTGATGTAGAAGAGGCCAAATGGAAATAGGAACCCCATAGCTTAACGTCACACTCACCTCTTCACCTGATTGATGAAGGAAAATTGATTTTGATCATGAGGAAACTCTAGGGGACGACACTCTAAACTATTAGATTCAAGATGTGTTATAAAAAAAAGCAATATTAATAACGAGTCACAAATAATAAGATAGAGATATGCAAGATCAATATTGAGAACAAGTCAAATATAAGATTGAGAAATGCAAGAGCAATATATAACTAAAATAGCATACTGCATTAGTTGTTGATCTGTACATGGGATACTCTTGAAGGGAGATGTATGACTTGTTCTTTACTAGCTACTCCTGTTGAATGGATTTGTGAGCACTCTATGTCTGGATCATATTTGCAGCGGTATCTATGTTTCAAATGGATATATCCCATTACAAGGATGGAAGTTGCACCAAAATGGTTAATAATAGTTCAATTTCAAACTTTTCACGAAACAACTAAAGGTTGCATTTTCCCAGGGATCTCCCATGTAAATGAGGCAGTGAAGATGGACTTTTTAATAACTGTGTTTGAAAATAGACATAATGGGATATCCATCCTTGCTAATTTTTCTATCTGCTTTGTTAATGTTTCAAAATCTTGGAATGGACTATTATACAGTTTTCAAGAGCCTTCAATGGAGAAATGGTGCCCCTTAAATTGCTTCTTTTTTAATGCTGAGAGTTCATGAAGACATACTTATTCTAAATTTCATAATTTAGCTTGGAAGGAAGATTGAAGCATTTGCTTGTAATTTCTGTTGGTAAGAAACCAAGTCAATGAATTCATTAACAAGATTTCAAAAAAAAATTTAAGCTTACAACTAGATTGAATTTGGAATAAGACAATTTACAAGTACTTTGTTTTGCTTACAGGTTAATGGAGGCAGGGAAGGCAGGCCTATTGGAGCATATGAGCTTGCAAAAGCAGTTGAAGACTTAGGAGCCGGGGAAATACTACTCAATTGCATAGATTGTGATGGTGAGAATCAGATTAAAAACAAGCTTTGATAACATATAATGAACCAATCAACCTGAAGAAAATAAATGTGAGATGTATTTTAATGAATACTCATAGACAAAAAGCTCATACTTTTTAAACTGGACACAATAGACTATTTTATTTCAGACACAGGTAAACTAAACTTTTTCCTTCCCAAATTTAGCTTCTAATATGTTCAAGCATGATTGAAATTTTCTTTGGAAATCTGGAACCAAGTGATGGTAATGTTGTTTCTTTCAGGGCAGGGACAAGGATTTGATTTAGATCTGATCAAGCTAATTTCAGAAGCTGTTAATATCCCTGTAATTGCTAGTAGTGGTGCTGGTGCAGTGGAACATTTTTCAGCAGTCTTTAAACGGACATCTGCCTCTGCTGCTCTTGCAGCTGGTATTTTTCATCGGAAGGAGGTGAGATTTTGATGAATATCCCCTATAACTCCATATTGTTTCTATATATGTGATGTATGTGTAGATGACTCTGTGGGCACACACCATGGAAATTTGATATTTATTTCTTACACTCAATCCTGTACTGCTGATTGACATGCGTGCATGTGGGTGCATTTTACAAGGAACAGAATACTTCATATGAAGAATGGGGCATTATATGATATCTTGTTGAAGCGCTCAATCACAGTATATTTCTTAAGGAAAAGAACTCAGCAGAGATTTTGATACCTTCAAAAGTGACATAACATGTTATGACATTATACAAGAAAGAAGGATTAGTCAGTGAACATACCATAGGGACAATGCAGACCATTTACAAAATAAGGGACCACCAAAGAAGTCTGACTTCCAATAGATAGGGCAACCAAAGATACCTTGGAACTTTTGGCCAATATAAGCCAGAGCTGCCTTAGAAACTTACACTCCCCCAAAATAGGTTTTATATCCTTTTATGTGCTCTCCAACGGACTGGTTCTAGTTAATATTTGCTTTCTTAGAAGACCTTGAACTGGCACCAGTCATCTATGAAGTTTAAAAGGATCAGTTGTGGGCATAAAGTGCTAATTGTTCTCATCCAAACATAATCATTATTGATGCCAACTACCCGGGCTTATCAGGTACACTGAATTTGTGTTTTGACAAGACTGTTCAAAATATAACAAAAGATCGATTTACCATTTTTCAAGTATAATCTCTAAAATGTGATTCAAAGGGCTCTGATAAGGAGGCTTATACAACTTATTGATAACCAAGCTCCTTGAAAAATCTCTCCAAGAGAATCAATCAGCTCACTCAAAGTTGTCCAAATTGTGCCACTAACAGAAACCTTTAGAAAATCTTACTAATCATTCTAGTATATATTTTTCTCATCCAATGTGTAAGCTTAAACAGTCAAATCCAGAAATATTGTCAAGAAAATATAATGGACTGTGGAAATTTCAGGCCTTTAATTTTAAGGTACTCTATTGATTCCATTGAAAGGCTTATCAGGTTCAAAAATTTGATTAGTTAGGGAGGTCAAAAAATTTCAGAAATCTGGAATTTTCAGAAACAAATTGGTAAAATTTCCATAGGAATTGAAAAGTCTGGATCATAGGAGACAGATACGGCCCATCCAAAAATTCCAGATCTGTCTGAATTTGGTTCAGAAAATTCAAATTTTATAACTAAGATTGGAACACATGATGCAATTGACTACAACATAGAATCTTGAAATTTACCCTGATTCATCCTGTAATGTTTATACTGGATATAGAAATCGAGATTGAACTAAAACTGGAGAAATATATATTGATGTCATTGTAAGAGGAATCAAATCTCATGCTGCATTTCTTCTAATTATTTTCTTTATCAAGTCGAAGGTTTATCTAAAAAGTTACTGTTCTCAAGAGTCCATCCTGTTACAAAATCTGAATCTTTTGCCAGTTTGAAAGGAAATAATATATGATATATAACTCACTTGAGCTGGTCTAATATACTTGTGGGTTATCCTTCTATCTTCATGTCATATAGAAAATCCAAAATCCTATGGGAAGGTGGTAAGCCTTCTCCTTCCAATTTTCTGAATGTCATAACCTTTTAGTTTGTAATGGTGTCCTAATTTGAAAGGTAAAGAGGATCAAGCTTAATGAAGACCTAAGCAACTAGTCAGAATGTAATACCCCATGATCTATGTTAATTTCATTATATAGGTAGACATTAACTAATTTCATTGATTTGTGTGTTATATAATATTTGTATATCTGCCAAAGAAGTTTTTTTTGCACATAAACTGTCCTTTGAACTAAACAATTAGAGCACCACACTTTCAAATGGAAAAGTAATCTGGAATATTATGTAATATAAGCTTAGAATCTAGAGTATAACCACATCTTCAAAAGTCAGCTGCATATCTAACATCGCACCTGAAATTCTTTACCCGTTCTTAACTTCTGATGTCAGTTTAATAGCTAAAGCATCCCCTTTTCTCTTTTGTTTATGCTGCAATGGACTGCAATAAAGGTTTTTGTTAGTACCTTCTTTCAGTACATTGTATATCTCTGGGAGTTAAGGTTTTCAGCTTCTGATTTGAAAACTAGAATGAGTACATGTATTTACTATGAGTACCTTCTTTCAGTACATTGTATATCTCTGGGAGTTAATGCTTTCAGCTTCTGGTTTGAAAACTTCAATGAGTACATGTATTTACTACGAGTCAAGGGATAATCCAAAATGGAACAAAGAAAATCAGAATTTCAGTCATTTCAAATTTATTATAATTTACCAAGTTCAATTTCTGTTGGATTCACCCTTAATTGATAATGTGTTTATTGCTGATTACTGTCTTGGCAATTCTAGAGTTAACTATTTTTTATGTCTTAACAGGTACCAATCATGGCTGTCAAAGAGCATTTAAGAATTCAAGGCACAGAAGTCAGGATATGAACCCTCAACAGATAAATTCTTGTATTGGAGTAGAAAGATCTTCAATATGATCTGGGACACATAATTGAGCTGAGAATAATTGTATTTGAAAAGAGAGCCTACTTAAGCACAAGGCATTTTAGTGGTGTCGTTGTCAAGTTTTTTTTGTTGGCATCAATTTTTTGGGTGCTTCATATCTGAGAGATCCATTGTCTTATAAAATTATGTGATTCTACCCAAAAATATTGTTAGAGATGGGTCAGAACTTGGGGTGGTTGTGTTGCTGCTTATGTGGAAGGGAGTGATGATTTGTTGAAAATATCATGTCAATGTTATTGATGAGATGGTTGCAATGATGAAAATCCCAGTGATTCTGTTTATGGTAATTGATTGTAGATTGCACTATCTAGCAATGGGAACAGCAGATGGATGCTAGATAGGGATGTAGGCAGCAAAGGAGGGATGAAGCTAACTAAGAAAATAGCAACAGGTTCAAATTTGATGTTATTCACAGGTTCGATTCTATTTTATAGCATGCTAAATCCGTTAATGCACTGGTTGAAATGAAAGATCCCTCAACTTTTCATTGTGGAGAGGGCATAAAGTTGCCATGGTGAGATTAGTTTTGGTTTCTCACAATGCTGGTATTCTTAGTGACGGCTATGCAGGGTCATCAAGGTTGGATCTATTATTGGGAAATAGCTTCATTTCTCATTTTTGTTGAACACTGATATGCTTGAATTTAAACATTGTTATCAGCTTACTGATAGAAGGATTAATTAGGCTTCATTTATGGTGCTTGGATTGAATTAAAAAGGGTTCAAATGTCTTGAACATTATTGTCATTAGAGATAGTTCCCAAATTTTAGTCTAAAAAAAGTTAAAAATTCATTGGATTGCATGTTAAAATTTCCAGAACTTGTTCTAACTTTGGTTGTGTGGCCCTGCTCATTATTGGTAAATAACCAAGTCTTGCTAATAAAATCAAAATCGTAATATAGCACTAACATTGTACAATATTGTTTAATACACGGGAGTGGAGTGGAGTCCAAGTCCACATCTACAGTGAAAAAGAAAAGAAAAAGTAAAAGAGTGTACGATATGGAAAAAATTAATTATGTAAGAATATAAAACCTATCAAGCCGAAGCTATTAAAAACAATAATTTCAGAAAGATATAGAAGGCAAAACAGTTGTAGTCGAGGTTGCATCTAGCACAAGCAGCTAATCTGCAATAATTCCATCTCCATGGTTCTCAATATCTAAAAATAATCTACATTTAGACATTCTGTGGCCTCGTAGGATTGCAAATTCTGGAATCTAATATATAGCATAGAAAACTTAATAGCAAATTAAATAGGAAAAAAAATGGATTATTTTATAGCACATTATTTAAGAAGATTTGATAATTACCATGAAGAATAAATAGCTCCTTGGTGAAGAATAAACTAGCACTTGCAGTATGCCGATAGTTATTTGATTTGAAAGCATAACTGAAGCTTTACATAATAAAAGTAAGTGTATAAAAGTGTAAGTATACAAACATATATCATTGTATAAATCAGTTTTCTATACAGTAGCATGCAACAATGTGTATTTTGGAGGTCCTCAAAAAACACAGCATTAAATTGCATGAATAGACATTAAAAACTGTACTATTTGTAATTACAATTTTTCTCTATTTCCTCTGAATGTGTAGAAGGTAAAATACTATAATTCATAAGCGACAATAATTTTCATGAATTGAAGAAAGGGAGCAATTTAAAATGTAGAACTTAAAAAGTGGGTGTAAAAGTAACTTCACATATCTGGACTTATTGCGAGAGCAATTACAGACAACCTTCTTTCTTTCTTTCTAATAAAGATAAGAAAGTAAGTCTATAACAAAAACCTGCAGAATTATCTAAATGAGTGCACAAGTAATGTGTAATCTAGCTTGTTCTATCACTATGACAAAAACATTTCAAATATAAAACACAAAATCAATATAAGAACACAAGATCAATACCAAAATTATATATTGTATACCAAAATTGATCGTATAAACTTTCAAAAACTTAAGCCCATTAAGCAATACCTTTCAAGAATTAAAAGATAAATATCACATGTTTATTAAAAAGAATGTTGAGAATAAAAGTGAAGATACACAAGAAGCTCTACGCTACCAATAGGAGCATTATTTTATATTTCAATGTTCTTTCCAAGTTCTTGGACAATCATTTGCAAGGATACATCAATTGAAAATTATATACCATTGTGTGCCATAGTAGTTATATGATTTCTATTGATTTTCTTAAGAATTATAGGGAAGAAATGTCATTTTTTGTGTTGGATGAGGTGTGTTGTAGATGCCATGATAACTCTTGTATATTTTGTCTCCATGTATTTTGTCCTCTTTGAGTTGCTTGTCTACCACAACCTCATGCAAAAACCATAGCTTGAAGAAGATGGCATATGGTGTGTAGAATGGATATTAACGGACAATATTCAGAACAATACAACATATATTCAGTGAAACCAACAAGACATTTACCAATACCAATGGAATACACAAAGTAACATACCATAATACCAAGATGGCGAGGAAATGTTATTTCTTTATTAATACCATCAAACCATAAGTCTGACAATAATAAATCAAAGTCTCTATATCAAGGTCGGTTGGTTGGGGAAACCAACGAACGCATCTCCTCACTACTAACTACCCTCCCAACAAAACATAACTAAGTCTAATACAATATTACTTTATTTCGTACTACATATATCCCCCCCCCCCCAAAAANCCCCCCCCCCCCCAAAAAAAAAAAAAAAAAAAAAAAGAAGTCGTCTTCCAGACGACTGTATTACAGAAAAAAAAAGAACTCCTTGGAGCACCCTTAATGCATCCATCTTTTCTGCTTTAGTCCAGGCTAGCTCGTTCCATCTTCCATTCAGCTTCCCACATAGCCTTCTCCTCTTCCCATTCCTTCTTCATTTAGTTTGTCAGGTCCTTTTCTTGCAAGTATGTCCTCTGTGTCCTCACCCTGTGTAGTTTCCCTTTTCTCTGTACGGTTGTCCTCCTTGGTACAGACCTGTGCACTACCTTTCGTACTAGGAGTGGTACGGGCGCCTTCCATCGTACTGCTGATGGTATGTCCTTCAGGTGTATCTGATGGTAAAAAAACAATGTGTGCAGGTGTGCCCTTCAGGTGGCCAAAGGGGGTTCTTTCCTCTTGGGAGTCTGAAGATGTGTCTGTACTGGTCCCATCCTCTTTTGAACTGTCTTCTCTAATCTGGCTTGATCCCTCAGATGTTTTTGGAAGTCTTTTTTCCCCAACCGTTTTATCTGTGGAGTGGCCTTCACCTTCTTGCGTACGACCTCCTCCACCTTGGCCTCCTTCTGGCGTATGACCTGCTTGAGTACAACCTTCCTGAGTACGACGTATGACCCTGCCACTTGTATGGCCTTGCATACGGCCTCCTTCTGGCGTACGGCTTGCTTGAGTCCAACCTTCCTGAGGGCGACGTACGACCTTGCCACTCGTACGGCCTTGCTTACGGCCTCCTTTACCTTGCGTACAACCTCCTTCTAGCATACGACTTGCTTGAGTACAACGTTCCTGAGTGCGGCGTACAATCCTACCACTCGTACGACCTTGCAGTCCGTACAACACTTTGATGTCCTCCTCCGTATAGCCTCTAATACGGTCCAGTCCGTACTGGCCTCTACCACCTCCCCTACAGTCCAGCCTGTACGGCCTTATGATGTCTTCCTCCTCCGTACGGCCATCCGCATGGTCTGTCAAAACTCCGTACACGGGCTGGTCTACTATACGGCTCACTTGACCTGTGCTCCCTGTACGCTCTTCCATGTACCTTCTGTCCGTATGCTTCTTCTTGGCTTGAGCTTGTACGACTTGCAAGCTCGTACCTTCTTCTATCAAGTGTTGTGAATTGGGAAATGACACCTAAGTCTTTTATAAGACCCGTAGATGTTAGGGTTGGCTTTCATTGTTTCTCCCAAAAGACTTCTTTTTGCTTTTTCTTTTATTTCTTCTATTATGTCTAAGTGACATATAGGATGTATTTCTTTTTTTTGATAAGGCCTTAGTTTCAATCCATTTACTAAGTATTTTAAGGGGTTATTATCCAATGTGGATAATTTTGTGGCTTTATTACCCTTTACCTCCATAACTTTGTTGTACGGTCCCAACCAGCGTACTTTGAACTTGCCCTCCTTGTATTCCTTATACCCCTTAGGGTAACTTTCATTTGAATCTGCTTCTTGGATTTGCAATATATTGCACTCTGGCTGGAATACCTCATAGTCTCCCATCTGTCAGTGAAACAGACCGTTGAGGGAGCTAATCTCATCTTCTGAACATTCCCCTGACCAGAGTATTCCTTCTTCATCTGGTTCCGCTCCTTTGTCTTCTTCCTCTGAGTCGAATGTGAGATCCTAACTTACACACTGATTCTTCAGATCTATTGTGTACTTTCCCCCGTCTACCTCTATGGATTGGGTATTCTTTTTCCAATTATGGGTGGCATTTGCTGCCACCAACCAACCTCTCCCTAACGATGCATCGTACCCTTTCTTTTCCAAAGTAATTACCACAAAGTCGAGGAGGAACTGTTGTGTGCCAATCATTACCTTTTGTCCCATTAGGGATCCTATTGGCTTGATTCCATGCTGATCTGCTCCTACCAATTGAAATGTGGGTGACCAGAGGGTGGGCTTCCCCAGTGCCTTCCAAGTTTCCTCCGGTATAACATTCACACTGGACCCTCCGTCCACAATAGTATTAGATAGTTTGCACCCCATTATCTCCATTTCTACTACTGCAGGTGTCCTCCCTGTCCCTATAGTGAATAGGGTATCGGTCTTTTCTGCTAGTTTTTCTTCCTTCTCCTCAAGGGTTTTCTCTTGGCTACGTATTCCTTGTGATATTGCTACCCATAGTTGGGGTAATGTTTCTAATAGATCCATAATTTTCACAGGGATGGTCGTTTCCAGTACTTGTTTCATGATGCTCAGTCTTGGCCGATTATTTGGGGATTTAGTGGTACTTCCTCTTGCCCCTCTGGCATGTTATTTCTAATGTCATTCCTGGCTTCTTGGAACCTTTCTTTATCTGTCGCTATGTCGGGGTATGCGAGTTGCCTAGTCTGCATTCTTGTGATGGCCAAAACTTCCTTCTATGATTCTGCAATGTCAAGTATGTTCACCCCCTTTTGTCTAGGGCAATTGGCATCCTCATGATTACCCGGTCCACACCATTTACATAACTTCCCTTCATTCTATCCTCCCTCGTTCTGGCAATCCCGCGCAAAGTGTCCCCATTCATTACATTGCCTACATTATATCATGGGTCTTCCTTTAGAATTGTACTGGATTGCTCTCTGGGGTGTGTTGTTATTGTTGTTAATATTACTGTCGTTGTTGCTCCCCCGTCTATTGTTTCGGTACCCTCCAGGTGAAGCTTATGCATTAGTGTTACATGGAGGGGTGGTGGGTGGTGTGGATTGTTCTCCGGTGAAGAATACTTGAGCACTTCGTGCCTTTAGATTGTAGGGGCAATCTTTGATTGTGTGGTCTAACACTTGACAGATATCACAGAAAGCTTTGCACGGGCAAGTTCGTTTCGTATGTCCCTCCTTTTCACAATATGTACACCAGAGTTCCCTCTCCTCTCTTTTTTTCTCCTTCCAATAATTTCCTTCATCAACCGCATCATGTCTTTTCTCAAGGCCTGGATGGTTTTGGACTCATCCCCACAATCATTAAATGCAATGCACTGAAAGATCAAGGTATTGTACCCCCACCGAAACTAAAGAAGCCAAGCTGCACTTATTGTGGGAAGCCTGGATACACTGCTAATGTTTGCAGAAGCAGAAAAGGTAAAGCACCGAGTACACCTAAATTTGATGGTTATTTCTTTAGATGTAATAAGTATGGACATCAAGCTTTTGAGTGCAAAACCAACTTTACTAACAACACAAGAAAACCTAAGTTTGATGGTTAGTGCAAGAATTGCAACAAGTATGGTCACAAGACTGAAGAGTGTAGAACAAAGAAAAAAAATGATAAGTGGATGCCTAACCGAGACAATGCAAATACTAAACGAGCAGGCACATCTATACCATGGGATTATAACACAAGGGTTTCATGTTTATCTTGTGGAAGATATAGACACATTGCTACAAATTGCATATTGATGCACATAAGGAATAACAGAAGATCATGGAGGAACCCTGGCATGGCATGTTTCCACTGTCATAGGATAGGACACCTAGCAAGAAATTGCAGATACCGAGGAGATGCACCAATTTAAGATGAATATACAAGAAGTAAACCATCTATTGTTGAAGAAATTAGAGAACAAATGAACAAAACCTAGAGGAGAAAGACTTGGGAAGATGGAACATCATTTCAAACCATAGACAACATCATCTCTACCGAGTTTGGTGCACCGAGCTCCACCTAAATGGTGGGAGGTATGTAGGAACTGCATGCTTATTATAAATCTTACTTCATTTCCTAAGCATTAGAGTTAAGATCCATGTTAGCATATCAAGATGCATTTGGAAAAGTTGTGAAATTTTGGTTGAACATTGTAATGTATGGTTATTTTGTTTATTCGGTTAAGCAAAGTAACTATGTTGTTGGTATAAAGTTATAAGGGACTCATCAAGTGCATTTAATGCAAATAATTAAAGCCGTTGGAAACCCTAATCGAGGAAAATCTATAAATAGGTCAGTTTGTTATTCATTTGAACCTAACATTTTCAAAGAACATTTGAGCACACTACAAAGAAATCATTTTGTCGAGAAATCAAGCGATTTCAAGGTATTTATGAATCTTTATAAGAGCATTGTGAGACATTTCTGTGATAATTGATTATACCGAGTTGTGTTTACGAAGCCTTGTTTTATCAAGTGTGCCCTAGTTTGTTCAAACGATACATTTGAAGGTAATGATGACACCGAGGATGCAAAGACCAGTACTAGTAAAGAATGTCGAACCGGTAAACCCTAAGTACAAATTGTCCCCAACTATAGCCGCAGAAATAGATATGATGGGAGCATTATCTTCAATCTCACTGCAAGTACTTTTGATTGAATATGTCCGCACATTTTTTCTTCGCAAGATCGAAGATTTGTGTGAAGCAGAGATATATGTTGCACTCAATAAGTTGTGCATAAATCAAAAAGTAAAGGAGGAGCATATGTACATCTAGAAACAAAAAGGTTTAATTCATGCAATACATTTACCGAGGGTATTCAAGCCCAAATGGGTAAGAATGGTACTCAGTCGAGTACATGACCAATTTATGTGGTTGGATGAACCTATTAAGATAATGAAGGATGCCTTGCACATCATCACCGAATTCCCTATTGGAGACTTACCCAAGGCCAATAAAGTAAATCGACAAGGGTAAGCTCACTGAGCTAACCAAGGCACAATGGGATGGCAGAGGAATGAGGATATCTATTGTTGAGGATCCCAAGTTAAGGTATGCATGCAATATCATATCTTATCGAGTATTTCAATTGTCCTTAGTGGAAAATGTACCATGTGGAGTAGTAGACCTGGAATTTAAGATAGTGAAGAAAGGACTTCAGATAGATCTTTGTGAAGTTTTGCTGAAGCAAATAGATGACAACATGAATATAATTAGAAAGGCGAAGACCAACACTTTGAAATTTGGTTCATTATTGGTATGTATTTTATTTTACTATTAGAATTCATTTCACTCTATTGGAGATATAGTATGGAAAACTGATAAACCAGCCATCTATCAAATAAATGAATATATACAAAGTCTAGGAGACAACTTTGATGCAATTATGTATGATTACACTTTGAAATATCAAGCAAGAATGCATAAGAGATATAGAGTAACACCTCAACTAATTGCTAAATATCAGGATAATATATCTTTTGAGGTAGATACTGATGTTTGTATTATCAAGGTTGTTGAGCCTAGAGTTGAAAGGGTTCAACCGATGGGATATGAGATGGACATTGATATTGGTTCAAAACAGATAGAAGCATTATTAGCTAAACCAATTGATCCTAATGAAAAGAGGTATGGCACTTATGAAGAAGTGAAAGATAAAATCAAGAAAGATATAATGGTACCTAGGTCAATCAAGAAAGAAAGCAAGATGATTGATGTTTTATCAAAAACTCTTGGAGTTGATGATAAAATGGTTAAGGACACTGAAAATGAACAAGCTATAATTGTAGTTGACAAGAAACATGTACAATTGTCTTCACTAAGAAAAAGAGGCATTGGAAGGCACACCAGATCCTCAGTACAACTGAGAGAAAACAAAGTTGCAGAGGTAGTATAACTGAGAGGAAAGACATATGTAAGATCCAGCGGAAGGAAACAACATGCATGTACAAGAAGAATATTATTACTTGGAAATGAAAGTGAAATAGAGTCTGGTGAGAAAATCAAGCCTACACCAGCTGCAGACCTTTCACATGTTCCACAGATTCGTGATGATTTTATGAAAGGAGTAAAGAAATCAGGAGGATTTGCAGGCTTCAAACAAGTCAAATATGAGAAAAGGAATGAAGAAGATAAGAAGAAGATTGAAGAAGCCATTGTGGTAATATTGTTAAGATACAGATTAACACCCATTCAACGTGCAGACAAGTTACCAAAGGAATTGTAAAATAAGATTGATGCAAGATGGAAGTATTCTATCAATGCAGAAAAGGAAATGAGAGAGAGGTCACTAGTACATACTATTCTCGACCTTGCACCATGTGAAATTCATGAAGCATTGAAGAAGTATTTGAATCAATTTCTAGTCAAGGGAAGAGCCCTAAGAATAATGAATGGAGATATACAATCTATGGAGATTGAAACAACTGTAAAATGGAAAGATATATTTCACATAGATGATACCGAGTATCAAGAAGCATAAAAGAATCAAGATGCAACCACTACTAATAAGATAAAGGAAAGCACAAAGAAAATAGATCCTATTGATCTAACTACTGATAATGCAGAGAATATTATTGAAGATATAATTGAGGAAGAAGATCTTGCAAAAGAGTTGTCAAAGGATGAAGATGTCATGGACACACAAGTGAATGATAACAAGTGCATGGATGTTGATAATGCACCTTTTCTAAGAAAATATCCAATCATGACACAAGTACAAAGTTTTATAATTGATGACAATATCAGTACTGAGTTTGTACAAGACACACCAGACATGGAAACTGAGCCACCTGTAGATACATATAAGGAGAAGGTTGATGAACCTAAGGCCACCAAGATTGAACAAGAAAAGAACACCGAGTTGGAACCCCCAACCGTCACTGATGGTCAGGAACAAGATATACCACCTACCAATAAAACAACTTATTAGAATGTACAAAAGACACAAGGCACTCAAAGTGAAATGCAACAGGAATCACATCTTAAGGAGAAGAATGAAGAGAAACAAAAGGATGAGGAGAAAGAAGAAGAGAAACTAAAAGAAGAAGTCACATCAGAAGAAAGAATAGACGGTACACATACCGAGTCACTAGATGAAACTAAGGCATCACGTTCTAAATGCTCTACTAGCGAGAGCAAGTTGATTGCGAAGAAGAAGAACAACAAAAAGATGAAGTGAATTATTGATTTGAGAAAGCCTATTATCATACCGAAAGGTGATCCTAATGTGATGAAGCCTAAAGAATTGGCCATATATGCTGAGATAGTAGCTCAAAAGGCTGAATAGGAGAAGTTATTGGCGAATAAAAAGAAGGTAAACATATTAGAAAATGTGAGGGAAATTTTCCAGGACATTGTTCCTGAAGCTACAGTTGATGAATCTGAACCTCTATTAGACCAAGTTGGTGATTTATCCCAACAGATCAAAGGACCCAACAAGGATATGACTGAATACATATTGAAGATTCACAAGGAGAGTATGTAGGAGAAGTTGATGGAAAATTTGTTGAAATCAATTGATGAAGAGAAGGTAACTCTTTTCGAGTTATGTTATGAAGTTGAAGCTCAATTGACATCCATCATTTTATTATTTCAAAGTTTTTTATTCTTTCAAAATTTACTAAGGAAATCAAGGAGGAAGACATTGAAAAAGAGACGACTAAGTAGCTTAAGGAACTAACTACCAAGCCTGGAGCATTCGAGACTTACTAATCTAAGATCCAAGAGCTTGTAGGAGTTCAAATTTCATTGAGATAAGAGGAGGATAAGCTCAGATTGGAATTTCTTGAACTGCAAGCATTGCTAATTCCCCACATCCAATCTATGCAGATACACTTGAAGAAAGCCAAAGAACTAGCAATTTTTCCAGATGTCGGCACACTAGACACTATAGTTGGCTTATCTGCAGATATCATAGAGCATATTGTTATACTATAGAATCTCTGAGACACATGGGAGACTATACTTTTAGGCGTACAACCGAGGTATAAACATCTTTTTGATCACTAATTTTTACTTTTGGAATTTTTGTCAAAAAATGGGGATAGATATCTTAGTCAGAAAATACAAAAAGAAAGAAAGATAGATATATATGTGAAAAACAAAAAAAAAGGTGTATATGTGGAAAATGAAAAAAAGAAGAGTTGTATATGTATGGGGAGTAACCTCCGACGAGGAGTTACAAATTTTTATGAATTTGGATTTTTTGTCAAAAATGCCCAACTAATGTCAAAGGGGGAGATTTTTATCTCTACACGATATTATTGTTGTCATTAGTTTAGTCAAATTCACAAAGTCAAGGAGAATCAGTCAGCGAAAGGATATAGTCAAGTATTAGGCAACTCAGTAATGCACACTGAGCCAGTCAGTAAAGTAACAGAGTATCGAACGCCTATAGTTATCGAGCAACACACTACACTGAGAACATATGTAGTACACCGAGTTGATAATGTTAGAGTTAAAAGGGTATTTTCACTTATTAATTAAATCATTATTGATTTAATTATTAAGTCACCTTTCACTTTTAATTAAATCATCATTTGATTTAATTATTAAGTTCCTTTTATCTCTATTTCACTTAAGCTAAACTTTAGGCATGCAATAATTGATTCTTTTATTAATTATTCATGCAACCTTGGTTTCTTCACCCAACCTTGGTATCTTCACCCATCTCAAGGTTTTGATCTCCTTTATAAGGATTGATCACTTTGTAATTATTTAATCTTTTTTGTTATTCCATTCCATTTTTATTGAATCAATTGAGGATGTTTCCTCTTTCACAGATCTGTTGTTTTTGGCCTCCATAGCTTTTGCTTCTCTCTTTCTATGACAGGTGTTTGCATGCAGGTGATTCTTAGGAGTTGTAGGGTTGATAATTTTTCATCAACTCCAATATGGTATCAGAGTTCCACCCTTTCATGCCCTTGTTCTCTTCGTGAGAGATTTATCTTTGTTCTTTAAATCTAAGTTTTCAAGAGGTTTTTATCTCAGATTTTCGTGGATTTTGGGAGGATCTATTTTTTGGAGCACTTTGGAAAAAAACCAAAATTTGGGTTGTGTCCGGAAGGCCTAAGAAACCCAATTTTCGTATAAGACATGTCTAATTTGGACATAGTTGAAATTTGGACACTATTTTTTGCATGCACGACCCTTGGCATGCTTTACGAGGCAAAAGGTTGTCTCAATTTCTATGTTGCCTCAATTTCTGTGCCACCTTGATTTCTATGCCACCTTGATTTTTGCACCACCTTAATTTGCGTGCCACCTCAATTTCCATGCCACCTCAATTTCTGTACCGCCTCAGTTTTCGTGTCGCTGATGTCAACAATTGCAGGTTTGACAGTGAGGTTAAATTTGATGGCCACGAAACCGTCATGTTACTTTTTTTTTTTTCATAATGAGCAATGTGTGGTTTTTTCGCTCTATCTAGAGCAAACGAAGGCTAATTTTTGACTTCTTTATATCGTCGAAAAGCTCTTTCCAAGATGGACGCTTTTCTAGAGGTTAGATTTTCTAATTTTTCCATCTTGCAGAATTTTTTTGTAGTCAAAGTCAGTGATATTTTATGCACTCCGGGAGCTATATCTTGCTCCTCCAAACTCTATTTTTTTACTTCCATATGGTGTTGGAAAGTTGGTTCCGTTATCCTTCTTATTGTATGGGTCTCACACCTAGAATTTGCTCCAAGTAGTTTTTATTTAGTTTTTTGCATTTTTGCAATCTGGTGGATATCTTGGATGTTTCAGGTCCTGGGATCATTTTCTGTGCATGGGATGACTCCTTGAGAGCAGTTACATATGTTTCTTTTGCTTTCAGTCATTCCTGGATATTGTATACATCCTTTTTTGTAGCGTTTTTGCAAACACACTGAGATAAAGTGCCATCATGCATGTTTGGGATCCCGCACATTTTGTGCCTGATTGTACTCGCATTATTTATAAAGTGCCATGGGGGGTTGCCGAACCTTTGTCAAGTCAGTGTTCCTTCCACGACATTAGCCTCATGTGTGTCAACGACTAATCATCCTCGACACATACTTTATTTCTGCTTGTACGTTCTTCATCATGCAGTTTTTTTTGGCAGTCTCTCAGTGTATCTGTTATACCTCTCCCTATCAATATTATGGGGGGGTATTACTATTGGTTCTTATGTTTCCTTGGTTCGATGGAGTGAGCTATGTATTAAGTATTTGTTCCTATGTACTAGGCAGATGCAGTGGCTGGTACCTATGCATTTCGGTGAGATGGATCATTTACCATATGGACACTCTTCTTTCGTTCCTATTTTGGAGGCTTCAGACTTGGCGTTTTTGCCATCTGTATCTTTGAGTTTCGATATTTGCCTTGTTTTCCATCTATATTTGAGTAGTGTCATTTGAGGGCACTCATACAGAGCAGTTATTTGACAGTGTTTTGTAGCTTCATGCTTCAGAGGTGTTCTACATATTCTTTCTTTGCTCCTATTTTCTGAGACATTCTCTAGTTTGGAAGCTTCGTCAGTCCTTCACTAGACTTCATCTCTTTTTGGAGAGGGGTTTTTCCCACTGGGTTTTCTCCCTTTTCTCCTTTTTACAAAGATTTTTTGTACTTGGGTACCTGATCAGGCCTTGTTGTCGGGACCCATTTTCTTCTTTCAGTAGCTGTTTCTAGGTTTTTGGCTTCTCCCTAAGTTTATCTTAAGGGGGGTGTTAGAGTTAAAAGGGTATTTTCACTTATTAATTAAATCATCATTGATTTAATTATTAAGTCACCTTTCACTTATTAATTAAATCATCATTTGATTT
>MU228380.1:319770-341103 GCA_018584345.1 Thuja plicata | reverse complement strand
TAAT
This sequence comes from Thuja plicata, assembly GCA_018584345.1. Lineage (NCBI taxonomy): Eukaryota > Viridiplantae > Streptophyta > Pinopsida > Cupressales > Cupressaceae > Thuja > Thuja plicata. The sequence continues at coordinate 341,099 of MU228380.1, read as the reverse complement.
ATCAAAGGGGGAGATTGTTAATCTCTAAGTTCTGTTGATGATTAGTGACCAACACTTAGTCATTCACTTAGGCAGTTTTAGTTGGCTATCACTGTGGCCGAGCTAAAACTATGCAAGGCCGAGTAACATTGCCGAGCAGTTTTCAGTTTGCCTAGTTACATTGCCGAGCCGAGTTACATTGCCGAGCCGAGTAAGACATAGAGATGTTAAGTGCCGAGCGACAGACTAGTCAAGTGTCGAGCAGAACAATTTTTATATACATGTCTGGAATGATACAAACTTCGAGGATAAGTGATCTGGCCGACTTATATAAGCTTTTTTGGGCCGACTTATGTATGCATTTAATATTCTTATACGGAGTCAGTTATGCATTTAATTGTTTTATCCTATGCATGAACATTAATTGTAATACCATCAAGGTATGGATATCATATCTTGATCGTTGATCTAGATCTCGCTATCAGATTTGAACAGGTATATTAGATTGCTTCTAAACCCTATTTTGGAAGAGTGTGTAAGGAGAGAACAGACGAATTGTCTAGTTACGGCATTTTGAAGTGAAATGCACATAGGGTTATTTTGTTAAGAAGCAGAGATCAAGTAGAGTGAGAACACAGTGAACAACAGAGTAAAGATTATATCAGATTATGAGATCATAGAAGGTACTGAAAAGAGGAGATCTGTCATCAGCATCAGAATGCATAACGAAGGATCAATACTTGAGACATTCTAATCATTATATCAGGTGAAAATCTCTTAACAGAGTGGTTCTAGCAGACCTTTCTTTATCTCCTAACAGAGTGCTTACTTTATTGTAAGTTGAAATCCTTTAACAGGGTAGATTGTAATGATCTTAAGCTCTTAACCGGGTAGACCTTTAATAGGGTAGATTACATTTTGTAATCAACATTTGTAACCTTAACAAGTACACTTTAAATCTGCAGTAGTGGAGAATTTTGTGGGTGTCATCCCCACCCTAGTTTTACCTATTTGGGTTTCTGGGTTACCAAGTTATTGTGTTATGTGTTATTTATTTCATTGTGTGGATGCTATCTGAGATTACATTAGATTCATATATGTATGAATGTGGATCAGTTTATTTTAAGTGTTTAAATTTGAAGATCTGGTTCACCCCCCCTCTCAGTATCTTGCTCTCCCATTATTGTATTTCCAACATCCTTTTCTCATGTTAGTCCATGTGTAGTTCTCGTTCCTAGAAACCATCTCTCTCAAGTTGTTGTATGCACCCAATTCTGAAATTTGTTTTGAATACTGGATCTCCCTTGAGTACCACCATGCTTCTCAGAACAATCTAATGTGGCATTGGAATCTCTACCATTGATGGTGTGAAGGTCCTTATTCTGATCAAGCCAAACCTTCAATTCACTCCATATCATCCTCTTTGCTAACGTGGGAATCGAGCCATTGTTTTGTTCATTTCTTATTCAATAACATAGATAATTAATTATAATACACTTTTTTACTATTTATCTTCTTTATTAATTTTTTTTTTGAAATATGTAAAAAGATAGATTAATAAAAGAATAATAATATTCAAAGATATTTTTATAAAAAGAAGATATTAATAAAATATAGATTAACATTCTTTTTCTTAGTAATAATATTTTCAAAAAATTTTAAGCAATGAAAAATCATTACAATCTTATTTTCCAACATTGAAAAGAGTTTTTTGATTGGTAATTTTATTAGCATTTATGTGTTTTTTTTAAATAATTTTTTTGAAACAATAAAAAGATAGAATATGCTAGTAAAAGAATATAACATTGAAAAGAAGAAATAATAAAATTTAGACTTTTTAATTTATGTGCATTCTTTTTTTAGTAATAATATTTAAATATATATGTTTTATAATTAATTCAATTTATAATTATTTGTCTTGTGTGTAAAATAAATATAGAAAAATAATTTGAATGATAAATTAGTAACAAATAATCAATAATTTATGTAATTTTAATGATTCTTGAATAAAAAAATAAAGGATAATTCTAAATACAGAAAAATAAAGTAGACAATCTAAAAATGTCAACAGATCTTTTGTTTGCTCCTGAAGTTAAAAAGTTCTTAAAATCTCTTTTTAGATAAAATAATATAAAAACTATCTCATCATCAAAATTCAAATTTCATTAAACTATTATTATTAAACATTTATTTTATAAACTTTATAAAAGATTTCATAATTTTAATTTCTAAGATATATAATTTAATTTTAGTTTATATATATAAGTGTTGTTATGATCAGTAACTTATGGTAATATAAAATGCTTCTCAATATAATACTCAATTAATAAAATAATAAAAAAAAATCCTTCAATTTCCAAAATATACTTTGAAGACTTAAAAGCAAACACAACGATCTTCCGATTTCCAAGAAGAAAAGCAAAGTGAGACTTATTGGAAACAACAAAAAAAAATCTGCTTTGATCAATTAAAAAAGGTGAGACAAATTAATAAAGAGCATTTAATAGATTTTCCAAGTTTCTAAAGTTAGAGGTCGTTCATATCCCATTCCATCAATAGTGTTTGATCTTATAATATCTATGCTTACCAAGCTAAGATCTTGTTGCGTTTTTTGGATTGAAAAATAATCCAGCAATTTCTTGAGAATTGAAAGAGTCACCGTTTCACTTCACCGCTAATATGAGGGAAACAACTGATTTCACCCAAGAATTCATGTCTTCCAAGGCATCTTAATCTCAATTCCCATTCTATTTAAACTAATGCCCACCACCCCATTTGTTCACATTTTCATTTTGCATTCATGCTTTTGCTTTGGATTATCCTTTGAAGAACACAAAACTTGAACATTTCAGGATGAAGATGGCCTGTGTTTTAGTCTTAATACTCATGGTCATGGTATCCACAGCATATTGCAGGATTGTTGAATACCAACCTTCACAAAATCATGGTAAGGGACACCATTACAGGCCTCTGAAGCCAGAGATTGCTAGGTTTTCAACCTCTGATTCCCCTCCCTCCACAGCCCCAATACCAGAAGGAAGTTCTGTGAAAGATTGTGTAAGCTTTCTGGAAGAGCTTGCAGAAGCAGGATATGACACAGACAATGAAAACTTTGTTCCAAAAACTTGTTGCAGGTTTTTCAAAAAGCTTGGGAATGAGGAGTCTGAGGCTTTTATGTGTACCAATGTGAAAAAGATCTTTGGAAAGAAAGATAATTTCTATGCATATGTGGAGGCAGGGCTTGGGATTGTTGCCAAATGCAAGAATAAATCTCCTGCTACTTTTAGTTGTGAGGTTGTACAAGAACCCAATTTGTATTTCAATTTTTGAGTCAGTTATGATGTTTGTGTTTGGTTTGTTTTTCATGCTTTAATGTTTGTTTCTTTTTTATTTGCAGGGAAAGCATTGAGATTAGTCTTGACAGAGAACCAGGAGGAGATATAAATATAGCATATGATAAAGTAATGAAGCGGTTATCATATCATCAGATATATTAAACTTCTTTTTGTGATAGTCTATATTGCTCATTTCATATGAATAAAAATGTTTATAAGACAGTTTGAACATGCCAAGATCTTTGTGATTTTTCAGGATTTTCAAAGAAAAATCCATTATCTTCAACAAATGTTTTTACTTATTTGACAGGGGTGTATAAGTGTAAGGTTTAAATCTTTTTGGCTTTTAAGTCAAGACTACTGTGAAGTATTCATTTGAACAAAAACTATCTGAAATACAATCTTAATCTCATTCCTTATTCGTCATGATATAACAGCATGCTCAGCACAAATATTAGAAAACTGCTACTTTAGGTCAAGAAAATCATATTAGCCTAGGTTGGCCTTTTGAACAGATTCTTATATGAGTTTGGATCTAATCTTTTGAATGGAATCTTTATATAAGTCTGGAATTGGCTCTCTGAACAGATTCTAACAGGTTTATAACAAAATGATAAAGACATTGTCGCTTTTTTTAATAAGCAGTTGCTGTTTATTTCTAGTCCTTTTTTTTCCACAGTTTATTTTAAACAAAATTAATTTAAGCGGCAAATAGAAACATGAGATTAAATATTTTTTGATAAAATATAATCTTCTCAGTAGAAATTATCATTTGTTATAACTCGATGTCAAGATCTAATCTTTTGAAAGGAATCTGGGAATCTGTAATTCTAAGAACTACTCTGAACTTTATATGGGGTTGAGATTGGCTCTCTTAACAGATTCTTAAATTACTTGGAATTTTAGATGCTTATTGATAAAGTTGACTATTCTGTTTTCTAAATAGAAAGTATCATTTAACAAATGATAACTTGGTATCTGATTTAACCTTTTATTGGAATCTGTTATTGTATAAAGTTGCTCTTTCTAAAATTAAAATGGGTCTAGGTTGGCTATCTGAACAGATCCTTATCTTTCTTGATCTTCAAAATAGAAACTATCATTTATTACAACTTATAGTTAACGTCTTGTATTGAATATATGTAATTGTATGGTTTTCTCTCCGAACTATCAGTTCACTACGAAAAATCATAAAATCCGCAGTTGCCATAAATATGTTTGAAGAAAAAAATGAAAGCACAGGTTGTCATTTATGTTTGCCTTCTGAACGGTTGAAGAGTTCAAATAGGAAGAGAACACTTCCAAAACAAACAGAACTTGCTTACATTTTTAACTTGGCGATCTCTCTGGAATTAGTGTATATTTGGCATTCTGGTGCCACTTACAGAAACATTGGCTCAAATATATACTACTTCCAGGTAGATTTCTAAGTAGAAATTGTAATCAAACTCTGTTTGTTTTGGAAGTATTCATTTCTTATTTGAACGGCAATATCTTTTGAAGCCTTAAAAGAAGGCAAACAATGACAGTATTTTTGGCAAATGAAAAACATCAAATTTGTATTTCCATTTTTTTCTTATTTAAGAATAAAACACAAATATATAGATATAATACACGTTAAAATTAAAGATTTGGATATCATCTAAATTTTAATATAAAGTAGGAATAAAAATTTATACTAACTTTCTAATATGTATGTTTGAGTTGGCTTAGTGGTGGATAACTTGTACTTTTGAAAGGGAGGTCACAAGTTCAAAATATGTAGACCCAAAAACATATGGCTGGTATAGTGAACTATAAAAGATCCTTTCCTTTTATGAAATTAACATTTGACTTTTAACTTAAGATAAAACTAATAAATAGTAAATTTGAATTCAAATTCAAATTTAAACCTAAATTGAGGAGTGAAGAATGAGGTAGTAGGAATGACTTTAATCAAGGCTGTGAGCTAATGGATGAGAGCTCATAATAATTAGAGAATGAGCTCATTAGAGGGAATAATTAGAGAATCCAAAAGGGGTGGTTAATATTAATAGGTGGAGGATATCAAGAAGGGCTTTCTAAGTGGTCAATAGAGGTCAAACCTACACTTGTTGATTAGCAATTTTAATTAGAAATCAAATAAATGCATAATATAGTTCATGAGGAAAATCATAGGTTTGGAAGGTGGACTTATCTTTGTCTAGTGGAAAAATTGGGTAGCCTAGGTTTCATTTCAACTAAGGGCAGACAACTAACACTTCATTGGGCACATTGATGATATATATCTCTATATGGTGTGCTTAAGGATTTTATAATCAAGTTTTTTGCAAGCCTTTTAATTCAAGTATGTCAGCAGTTGATCAAATCAATTAAGAGGCTGATAAAATTTGCATTTTTTGAAATACACTGGAGGTTACTAAATTTAACTATCATGGTGCTAGTTGCTTTATTTCTCTAAGCTAAAATGGTGGATACTTTAGCCACGAGGGCTTTACTGATGGGGCAATATCATATCACATTAATATTGAGGGTCTAAAATGGGAAAAAAATAGGGCAATATTGCCTATATTGGGAGGGCGGGAGGAGGAGGCAGGGAGTTGGGCGGAGAGGGGTGGGGGATTAAGATGGTTTATGGTAATCCTAAAGGATAATAGTTTGTCATTAGTATACAAGGAAACAATTTTTGGACTGTCGGTAACATGATCACCGAGTGACAACATTAAGTCAAGCACATTGAACACCAAAATTTTCAAGTGCAGAGGACACCAAAAATAGACAAGTGCAATGGTCACCGAAAATGTTAGTGCAGTGAACACTGAAATCAGACTATCACCGACAGACAGTTTATAGAGTAAACCGGTAGACAGCTCAGAGACATCATCGAGCACAGACTAGAGAGCATACCAAGCACTAGTCTACCAAGAGACAATTTTATTTCTGAGAAAAGTGGATCTGAGTTACACGTCAGATAAAACACTTCGGTTTTATAATTACCTTTATGCTTAGCTGTAAAACCATTTCTTGAGGGACAAGTAAAGCATATTTAATTGTTCTAATAAGTCTAACTGATTGTAAATATGCAAACTAGGAGATCAAGGTCAAGTTGTAAACCTTTGATCATAGAGTTTTTATTGTAAAGCGTGAAACCTAATTAGGCCAATACATTGTATAAATAGATGTAGTAATCAATCAAAACATGATGATTGCAGCCGCAACATATATCTATGGATCAGATAGAGAGTTTCATGTAGAAGGACACAAAAGACAAAATTCAGTTATAAAGAACAAGATTCAAGGCTACCGAGCAGAACAAAGGTATTAAGCAATCACTATAGGTGATACATATACATTGTGAACTTAAAGGATCTGTATTCAACAATTCAAGATTGCATACTATCAAGTCAACAAGTAATTTTGACTACTCTCTAACAATTTTAGCAAATGGAAGAAGTCCTTTAAGAAGGTGGACTCAACAGTCTTATTGTAAATCTCTTAACTGAGTGCACACTTAATAGTGTTGTTAAAATCTCTTAACCGAGTAGACCTAACCAGTCTAAAATGTTACTCCTAATAGGGTAAGATCATCAGAAGTGATCAAACTTATAGCCTTAACCAACAACTTCCATTCTGTAGATACTGAAGCTTTGTGGGTTTCATCCCCACCACTGTTTTTACCTTCTAAAAGGGGTTTTCTGTGTACCAATTCTTATGTCATGTGTAACTACTTTTCATGAATGTTTCTATGAATGTTTGCATGCAATTAAGTTTATGATTTGATATTACATACATAAGGTAGAAAAGCTATATGGTCGGTAATGCAAGTAAAGATTACTAAAGGATAATTGATAAAAAGTTTTAAGGGTACTCTTTCACCCCTCCCCTCTTAGTACGCACCATTCCATTATTCCAAAAATTGGTATCAGAGCTAGATCTCTTATTTGGAAAAATTTAAATCACTTGAGAGAAAATATCATACAATGGAAAGGTATAAGCTTGACAAGAATATTGAGAATCAGAAGTTGCAGATACAGATCTTATATGAGTAATACAAAGAAGCAAGAATCAAGATGAGAGAGCTACTGGATGAAAGAAAAGTTATGGCATCTCGAAATAATGAAACTGACTATCATGAAGAAGAGATACCTGATTTGTTTGAGTCATCATGATGTATATCTAGAAATACATCAGACACATCTAAAGGAAGCATTACAAGTCTGAATGAAATCAATCAACATATGACAGAACAAGTAAAGGTACTGCAAATTGGTTAAGAGACACAGATGGTAAGGATGATTGATGTTATGAATAATACTATACAAGCTGAACAAGAAAGAACATTAGCTATTAATGATAGGAGGAAGATCACTGAAAAGCTACAAGAGAGAGAAATTGAAATACAGAGACTAACTGAACATCATCATGAGATCACCAATCAAATAGTTCTTATGAGTAATGAGGCCAACCGAGTGAACATAGAACTCAATGGGAAATTGGAAGCTATTAGTGAACTAAGAGAAGAAAAAAAAAAACTAAAGCATGAAGTAAGGATTCAACAACAACATAATGATACGATCAAGAAAGATGAAGAAAGTACAAAAAGAATGGATGATTTTCTGAATAGACAAAGAAGACTAAACAACAATATCGGTCTAGGGTATGCCAAGCATGGAGAATCATCAAATTGAGCTGATCAAAAAGATGTCTAAACAAATCCAAGAAGAAAGAAGAAGTCATGCAATCACTATGGAAAACCAGACCACACATCAAATGTTTGCAGGAGAAAAGCTAAAGGTATTCCTAAATCCACTTCTACATTCATAGGAAAATGTAATAGCTGTAACAAGCATGGACACAAAGCACATGAATGATAATCTAAGGTGAAACAACCAAAGAAGGAATCCTACATGGAAAATATTGTTCTACTTGCAAAATGCATGGGCACACCTCTCATGAATGTAGGAAAAAGAAAAAGCAAGCATCAAAACCAAAAGAACAAAAAAAGGCTTATCAACCGAGAAGAGTCGGTAACTCATATGTTTGGGATTACAACACATGGGAAAATTGCACAATATGTGGTAGATATGGACACATAGCTGCAAAATGCATGAGGAAATGGATAAGAAGCTCTAGGAATTGGACTAACTCTAGAATGGCATGCTTACACTGTCATAGGGTCAGTGACCTAAGCAAGGACTGCAGAGACCGAGTGACAGAGTCAAGCACTTTTGCTAATGGGAAAACTATTGAAGATATCAGGAGAATGAGAAATCAAATGTGGAGGAAAGATTCAAGAAAAGATGATGATGGACCAAGCACCATAGTTGGTGACACCTCATCCAATGGATCTGGTGAAGTCACCACCCCCACCTAAGAAAAACAAGTATGGAATTGCACTATACAAATCTATATTTTACATCAATTCCAATATTCATAGATACTATGCCAAATTAGTATGAATGAAGATGCACCATGGTATTACTTGTTATGAATTTTTGAATCCAATCTCGTCGGTCAATACACACCGAGCATTGTTGGTATACATATTAAAATCAAGTTGTCAATGTAAACCGAGCATCATCGGTAATCACATGAAAAATAATCAAGTCTTCGCTACATACCGAGTGTCGTTGGTGAACATGTGAAAAGTGCAACTAAGTTGTCACTTACCTCGAGCATTGTATTATCACCGAGGATGAAGTCTTTGGTATAATGCCCAAGCGTCATTGTTACCGAGTGGTAGCTAAAGCATTTATTACACCATTTAGGTCATTTTCTATAAATAGGGCATCAAAGAGCTCATTCACTCACAAAGTGAAAACAAGAAAATGATAGAGAGAAGAGGAGCAAAACAAGAGACAAGTTTGCAGATTGATCAACAACAATTTCAAAGGTGATTCCGAACAGATTTCAACATCTACAAAAAAGATCACGTAAGTACCAAGACTTACTGAGCTCACAATTCATTATGGAGAAATCCCTAATTTCAAGAAACATGGAAACCACATCACGAGTCGCAAAGATCAAGAATGCGAAAAAAAAGAAGGTCAACTTGATCAAGAACTCTACCTGTGAAGAGCCCAAGTATAAATTTTTTTCTGAGGTTGCTTCACAACACAACGACCAAGGAGCATTCTCGAGTATACCTCCTAGGGTTTTCTAGTTGAAGACGTCCAAGCATATATCCACTGAAAAGTTGTAGAGATTGGAGATCTTGAGGTTGAAGAAGCTTACAAGAAGCTTTGCATAGATGGAAACCTTAAAGATGAACACACACACATTGAGGTGAAACGGTTAACAAATGCCCTAATGTTTCCGAAAGAGTTCAAGACCGAGTGGATTTGGATAGTACTCAGCCAAGTACATGATAGGAAAATGTGGCTGGATGAACCAAAACCAATCACTAAGGATGTGATTCACGCAGTAACCAGTTATCTAGTAACCGACAAGGCGAAAGCCCTAAAACATCCTTCTCGCCCCGAGATTGAAAAGATGACAGGTGCAGTATGGGACAACAGAGGTTTAAAAGTTAATTCCATCACCAACCCTGAGATGAAGTTCGGTGCATGTGTACTTTGGTATAAGGTATTCCAAGCTATCTGATTGAACATATTAGCATGCAAAGCAGTTGATACTGCTTATAAGATTGTCAAGAAGGGACTACAACTGGACTTATCCAAGTTTCTACTGAAGCAATTGGAGGAGAACATGAGGACAATTAGGTCAACCAGATCTAATTAATGTAAGTTTGGTTCACTCCTCATGTGCACATTTTTCTACTTTCAAAATTTATTCCCATCTGTCGGTAATGCCAATTGGGACAAAAACCGACCAATAACAACACAAATTAGTGAATATATTAAGTAACTAGGAGACAACTTCACATCAGTAATGGATGAATACTTCATTACCTTCAAGGACAAAATGCAGAAAATAATGAGAATACCTACACAACTAGTAGAACAATATAAAGATGACATATGTTTCATAGTGGATACTGATACCACTTTATTACTTTAATCAAACTAGTTGTTCCGAGAACAACATGGTTACCACCACTGGACTATGAGATAAAAATAGATCAAGCTACAGAGGCTATTGAAGCCTTGCTAAATGAAGGAGTGGACAAATCATTGGTCAGATTTGGAACTTATGAAGAAGCTAAGGCTAGAATCAAAATTGGCCTAGTAGTGAAGAAGATAGACTGAAAGAAGAATAAAATCATAAAAACACTTGAGAAGAAACTTTTGATAGATGATAAAGATTCAGAACAAGATGTCACCGAGGGACAGCCACCTATCGGTGAAGATGAAAAATTTAGTGATTTTGAATCTAATGAGTCAGATGCACCACCAGCCAAGAAGGAAAAGGTTGTAAATGTGACAGCTGCATCAAGAACCAGAAGTGAAACTACAAAAGATGCAGATTCACCACCGGTGAAGAAAGGTACAGTGAGGACTTATAAGAGAAAGCCTCAAACTAGGAAAACAACACCGAGGCAAAGAATGAGATATATCAGAGGTAAAGAGGATGAGGAAGATACTAAGCAGGATGAAAAAGAACAAAGAGTTCAAGCAGAAAATCTCAAAGTTCCTCACACAGTTGATGAAGTTGCACAATCAATCATCACCACCAGGAGCATATCACATTGAAAGATAAGACAATGGCTAACCTTGTCTCTTGGAGATCAGACTAACATTGAAGAATCCATAATTAAGGAAAATATTACGTACAAGTATGTACCAATACAATTCAATAAGAAAATGTCAGAAGAGCTTAGTGATAGGATATCAGCGAGGTGGACTTATGCACTACATACAGAGAAACAGATAAGGGATGATCCCTAGTCACACTCATGCCACTCGAGACAACAGTTGAAGAGATTGATGAAACAATGAAAGAGAATTTAAAGAAATTTTTACCTAAAATGAGAGAATACAAAGTACTAGAGGGCTGTATAAGAGCTTGACAAAGAAAGCGATGATACTTGGAATGAAGTATTCAATGCCCCCAAGAAGGTACTAGCTCTTACCAAGAAACCTCACTATGAAGAGAAAGAGGCCACACTGAGCCCATAGCACATCTTCATTAATGAAACTGAGGATTTCACTCTAGTTGTTTTGACAACAACGACAAGTAAGGCTATGGATACCAAGCAAGGCCATTGGTATGGACACACATGATGAACAAGGGAAGAAAAAGGATACACAGGTGATGCAAAAAGGAAGCAAAAGGATACACAGGTGATGACATACCAATGGAAACAAGTGATTAACAAGGGAAGCAAAAGGATACACAAGAGTAAAATAAATATGAAAGTGGAGAGGATAAACTGGGTGATGCCACTGATAAGAACACCGAAGGAGAAAAGGTTGTAGAAAATGATACTTGGTTGATGTAGAGACATCTACTACCGACCAACAGGTTAATACCGATCAGAACACAAAAGGAACCACACCTCCCACATAATCACCAAAAGCAAGAGAGACAAAGAAGGAACTTGTAATAGTCCTTCATTCCCCTGCTTCCACTACTCTTACAAAGAAGAAGAAGAAGAAGAAGAAGAAGAGAAAAGCTCCAGTCACATTAGATGAGATTATTGATATACTAGACTTTGATCCTAGAAAATTGGATTCAAAGTCACTTACCAAGTATGGAGAACTCTGTAAAAGAAAGGCAATACATGACAAGCTCAAAAAGGAGTACAAGAACTCACAAGTCTTGGAAAGCACAAAACATATATTATTTCAGATTGTTCCTAACATCGACATTGATCAAAATGATCCAATACTTGATCAATTAGTAGTTCTGACCGACGCCATTACATTACATAATGTAGATGCAGACAAGGTCATTGAGGGATGTACTAAGTAGAAGTGTCAATACAAGCTTACATAAAAGATCAGCCAAGAAGTGGAAAAAAATAAGGTAAAAATTTCTGAATTAGTAACTACAATGGAACCAATATTATCAAAAGTAGTTAAACTAGTTCAAACATTGTGCACAATAGAACATTTCACTACCGAGCATAGTGAAAAGAGAGCCAAAATAGATGAAGATCTTAAGGCTAGTGCACAAAGTCTCACAACTGAGGAAAATGCATTCCAGTTGCATTACGAGAAGATTTTAGAAGCAAAATGGTTGAGACTAGAATTTCAAAAGGATGAAAGCAAAATCAGAGGTGAGGTAACCGAGTTGTAGACTATGTTACTCCCAAATCTCACACTGCTGTTGAAAAACATGACTTCGACAAAAGCATTGATTGCCACCCGAGAGATGTCTGTTACCGAAAGCATATATGACATGCATGCCAGACTCACTTTGGAGTACATGAACCTGGAACACCTCCAAGAGCAATGGGAGAAGATAGTGGTAGAGATTCAAAAATCCCATGCCCACATACTTGACAAGATGTAAGTATTACACCTTTGTCATTATTTTCAAAAAAAGGGGGAAATATATATGTGAAAGGGGGAAACTTTATGTAAAAGGGGGATATTATATGCATACATGTCAAAAGGGGAAAATATGTCAAAGTCCAAAGAGGGAAATACACAAAGGATAAACATGTACATACACCATATTGAGGCATGCACATAGGGGGATTCATTGACAAGGTAATCACTTGGTGTAGATACTGAACATTTCAGTTTGCACATATCATTTTTTGAAACTAATGCCAAAGGGTGAGATTGATAATCCTAAAGGATAATAGTTTGTCATTAGTGTACAAGGAAATAGTTTTTGGACTGTCGATAACATGATCACCAAGTGACAGCATTAAGTCAAGCACAATGGACACTAAAATAGTTAAGTGCAGAGGACATCGAAAATAGACAAGTGCAATGGTCACCAAAAATGTTAGTGCAATGAACACTGAAATTAGACTATCACCGACAGAAATTTTACAGAGTAAACTGACAGACAGTTCAGAGACATCACCGAGAACACACTACAGAGCATACCAACCACTAGTCTACCGAGAGACAATTTTGTTTCCGAGAAAAGTGGCTCTGAGTTACATGTCAGATAAAATACTTCAGTTTTATAATTACCTTTATTCTTAGCTATAAAACAATTTATTGAGGGACAAGAAAAGCATATGTAATTGTTTTAACCAGTCTAACTAATTGTAAACATGCAAACTAGGAGATCAAGGTCAAGTTGTAAACCTTTGATCATAGAGTTTTTATTGCAAAGCGTGAAACCTAATTAGGTCAATACATTGTATAAATAGATGTAGTAATCAATCAAAACATGATGATTATAGTCACAACAGACATCTATGGATCAGATAGAGAGTTTCATATAGAAGGACACAAAATACATAATTCAGTTATGAAGAACAAGATTCAAGGCTACCAAGAAGAACATAGGTATTAATCAATCACTATAGGTGATGCATATACATTGTAAACTTAAAGGATATGTATTCAGCAATTCAATATTGCATACTATCAGGTCAACAAGTATTTTTGACTACTCTCTAACAATTGTAGTAAATAGAAGAAATCCTTTAAGAAGGTGGACTTAACAGTCTTATTGTAAATCTCTTAACCAAGTGCACACTCAACAGTGTTGTTAAAATCTCTTAACCAAGTAGACCTAACTAGTCTAATATGTTACTCCTAATAGGGTAAGATCATCAGAAGTGATCACACTTGTAGCCTTAATTGACACCTTCCATTCTGCTGATAGTGAAGCTTTGTGGGTTTTATCCCCACCGCATTTTTTTACCTTCTAATAGGGATTTTTTGTGCTACCAATTCTTGTGTCATGTGTAACTACTTTTCATGAATGTTTCTATGAATTTTTACATGCAATTAAGCTTATGATTTGATATTAGATACATAAGGTAGAAAAGCTATATGGTTAGTAATGCAAGTAAAGATTACTAAAGGATAATTGATAAAAAATTTTAAGGGTACTGATTCACCCCTCCACTCTCAGTACACACCATTCCATTATTCCAACAGGTTAATAGAGGAATAAGGGGTGTCTGGGGTATTGGGTGGGTATTGGAGAAGGTGGCAAAAAAGGAGTTTGGGACTATATTTTTAAAAAAATAGGCCCACTTTTTTTTAGTATTGCGACAAAAATATATGATATGATTCAGGTTCACTAAGTGAAGCCCCCATGAATTTAGCTAAGGGAGTATTTAGTGACAAGATATTAAGGTGGCATGAGGTAGGATGGTTATATATGTATTCATAAACATAAACTTAAATGTTGTAAAGATCTAACATCTAATCATGAGTACATAACAAAAATATTTTGGTAACCCAGAAACCCTTGAAGGTAAAATTGGGGTGGAGATGACACCCATAAATCTTCACTACTACAGTAATAAAGTGTGCCTATTAGGGATAAAAATTTTGATCACTTATGATGATCTACCCTATGAGGGGTCTTCCCCATTAAGAGCTTTCAGAATTATACAATCTACCTTGTTAAAGGATTTAAACTTACAACAAAGTAAGCACTCGGTTAAGAGATTTACAAAGGCCTATTAGGACCACTCTGTTAAGAGATTTACCATAATTCACTTGCTAGGATGTCTCAGTACCTAATCCTTTGGTCTGCACAACAAATTCTTATAATGGATCTAGTCTTTCCAAATCTTAACTGATCTCTCAATCTAATTTATCTCTGTTCTTCTCTTCACTCCTCTGCTCGGTCACTCTGTCTAGTCAATGCTTCAGATATGCAAATACTTATGATCTCTTCTCTTCACTTCCACATCCAAACATACATTCTTACACACACCTCTCTCTCTTCTCAATAGGGTTTGAAGCATCCCGTAAATAGATCATCCAGATAAAGATCAATGATCTAGATCTATCATCTTTTTTCGCTTAGGCATCCCTAATTTTGATTGGTTGCATGGATTGCATAGGGATCCATGATCATAAAAATAATGCATAATTAATGCATTAATTCTATGTATATGATCATTAAATTCTCATAAAAGTTGGCCAAAATATTTTACCTTGGTTTTTGTGCCATTCCAAACACATATATGAAATCTATTTTACTTGGCAAAACAAAATACTGGTGCTCGGTCAATACTGTGTTGCTCAGCATAGCTGTATGTTGTCGCTCGACGCTAACTCTTCTATGAAACTCGACAATAAATCTTCTTAGCATCCATTGAGTACTTGGCGACCTCTAACTTGCTTGGTAGTAACTACTGCTCAGTCTCAGCATTAGTGAGATGGCTCGGTTGCAGTGATGACCGACCAACCTACCTTGAATATGATTAAGTCCGGGACACTAATAGACAACAAAATCTAGAGATCAACAAAAAGAATCAATGAAAGGTCTAAGAACATCATTAATCAACCTTATAAATGTGGTTGGGGCATTTGTTAGGCCAAAAGGCATAACCAACCATTCAAACAAACCTTCCTTAAATTTAAATGCAGTCTTCCACACATCTGCTAGATCAATTGGTACTTGGTAATATCTAGAATTCAAGTCAATTTTTGTATAGAACTTAGCCTCCCTAAGTTGGTCCAACAAATCATCAATTCGAGGGATTGGATATCTATTTTTACAAATATTTTGTTCAATGTCCTAAAATCAATACAAAGTCTCCATGTCCAATCTTTCTTTTTAGCAAGGATAATTGGACTACCACAGGGTGAAGCACTTGGATGTGTCCTTTCTGAATCAATTCTTGAATTTGTCTCTTGATTTCATCATTTTCCAAAACTGACCTCCTATATATTTGCTCGTGTGGTAGTGGTGTACTTGGGATTCAATCAATAGAGTGCTTGACTTGACAGTGTGTTGGAACTCCTAATAGTGGTTTAAACACACTATGATATTCTAGTTGGATGATATCCGATTTGGGTACTATTTATGCTATTGATATTCATGTTTTGTCATTGATGTCAACACATGTTTCTATGGAGAGAACAGATTGGTTATTTGACTAAAAAAAGTGTACAAACACTATACAGATGAATCAGAATGATCAAAGATGAGGATATGAAGAAGGATGTGTGATGACCTTATTCCTAAGGTCGTTTGGCTTAATATTTTGTATTGGTGATGTTACATATGTTTTAGTAAAGATTGGTTTCCGGACTGTGATAGTGATGCTTGATAGAGCAGGTCTCTATGTTTTGGGTCTATCTTACCAACAAAGATGTTTTAGGGTATGCAATCTTATGGCATTATAGAGGACACATTTAGGAATGCTGGATAATGATCGATAGTTGTGGACATGTTGGTGATGTCATATGTGGCGTGTATTTTGGAGGAGACCTATTTGATGGCCGAATTCAGAGATGTAGCATGTATTATGGATTATGAGCGTGGATTGTGGATCTTGGAGTATATATGATGTATTGTAATTGATGTTTACTTGTTTTGGGTACCTTGTGTATCTTAGCAAGGGGTTACATAATTATTTGAATATTTGAAAGCCTTAAGTGTTTGACCTAATTAATTATTTATATTGGGAAAGCTTAATTGGCCAACCTAATCAATTATTGCAATAGGGTATATATGAGAGACCTTTTCTTTTGAAAAGATGTGGTAGAGATTAAAAAGCAAGAGAAGTGTGAAAATTGCAAAGCTTGTTTGGTTGCTGGATGTAGAGTAGAGTTTGTGATAATAATACTTCATTGGACCTAACCAAGAAAAGATAGTTTCTATTAGACAATCCACTGGATTGTATACTCTCTATATACACTTGCTCATATTTTAAATCCTTGAGGGTGTATTTAACCTTCTTTGGGCAGTGTGCCTGGGCAGTGAGCCCACTACTACTCTTGACTCCTAATAGGGTATGTCCTTTAACATGGACTATGTAATGTAACATTGTAATAAGCTCCTAACATGGCTAAATATTTTAACAGGGATACTATACTCTCAGTACATCATTTGTGGGTGCTAATTCCCACCAGGGTTTTACCTTTAACATGGTTTCCTTTACAACAAGTATTGTGTTAATGTGTTGGAATTTACTATGTTATCTTTTGTATTGAAGTTTTGGTTTATAAAGATTAAAGTTTAATATTTTGTATCACAACTGATTCACCCCCCTCTCAGTTGTGCTTGTGGACTTTTATTCCTAACAATTATTTAAAAAAATTATCCATCTTGTTTTGTTGATTTTTTGTTGTGGTTACCTTAGCATGTGAATTAAGGACAACTGACTTTGTTTGTTCAGGGCGAATCATGAGCAGAAAAAAGCTCCAGTTTGAGCATTCAAGTGTTTACATTGTTTAGCACTAATTAAAGAAGCATTTTGTGTTAGACATACCTCTAGCATTCGATACCTCTTCCCACCAAGCTTGATTATAACACTACGTGGCCTGGATTCATACACTCTATGACTCTGATACATGTATGGCTAGCCCAACAAGACATCACATACATCCACCAATGCTATATCACATATTACTTCATCCTTGAATGGCTTGATTTAATATGACAAATGACACTGTTGATTTATTTTAATATCTTGTTCCTCATTTACAAATAAACTATTATAAACTTCCAAAATGCCCCTAAGACCTTCAAAAATGTCGTTTACTGAAACATAGAAAATACCAAAAAATTAGATTTCATTATTTTTCCAATTCCATCTTGATCAAAGGTATCAAGGGAAAAGAGATAGATGTTTCTTCCTAGAAGACCGATCTCTCCCTAAAAGAGATTCTTGATGATAGTGGTGTGAATAAAGATTGGGAAATCATTCCTTTTGTTGATAAACCATGAGATGTTTTTTTTAATTCTAATAAGATCAAAAGGAAAACCAAAAGCATCAAGCCCCCAGATGTCTCTATAGACCTGCAAGATGGAGATGACAAGGATAGACCCAAAGATACCAAGAGAAAAAGGGGAAGACCGTTTGGATCAATGAATAAGAAAGAAACCAAAAACAATAGAAGCACTAGCTTACCTATATGCTATCTGAGCTTTAGGACTAGCATTGAATCCTCTTCATAACCTTTATGGAAATTAAAATTGCATGTTATAATGTTAGAGGATTAGAATCCTTAGATAGTAAATACATAGTTCATAGGTTTTTGAGAGAAAATAAAGGATTGGATCTTTTAATGTTGCAAGAAGTAAAAGCTACCAAATTCACCCTAGACATATCCCTTAAATGTATCTGGAGAGAAGTTACCACCTTCTCCACCTCACATAATAGAGGGAGGGGAGGTACATCTATTCTCATTATCCCTCTTTGGGCTAAATATGTCTCCATATGGGTTACCTCTCCTTGCAATAGGGTCATTTGGCTAGTTATAGAATACAAAGGTAAGGAATATGGTATATGTTCATTGTATGCCTCCAATGACTATAAGGAAATAAATGATCTGTGGAAATGGATAGCTCAACTTGAGAATATCCCATGGATCCTAGGAGGAGACTTTAACATGGTGATGGATCCTCAAGACAAGCTGGGGGGCCATAGATTAGAATGGAAGGGCAGTGAACAATTCTTTTGGAATAAGATGATTGGCAAGCATAAACTACTTGACCCACTAAAAGGGTGCAAAAAATGATCATAAAGATATTTGGTTTACTTGGTGTAACTATCATAAAGGTGGAAAAAGAATATATTCTAAACTTGATAGATTCTATTTCAATCATGATCTCCTCAAATGTCAGAAAGATGATGCAGGGAGACAAGTTAGGGTGATTCCCTTCACACTTTTAGACCATCACCCCATCATTGCAAGGTTTAACCCTAATGGTATTAATATAAATAATAGCTCACGAGACAAACTGATTCGCCTCAACACCTCCTTAATAGATGAGAAGAGTGTCTATAATGTGGCATATATGATCAGATGGTTCAATAAAGAAGTAGTGAAACATAGAGATGCTAGGAGTAGATGGGCCCAAAACATAGAGAGTTGGAAATCCTTGTTTCAAACAATAGGAAGGAAAGAGGCTAAGGATGCTAGATGGCTTGAGGAGAAACTCCATGAAAATCTCTCTAGGGCAGAAGATGACCTTTTGAATAACCCATTATCTTAATAAGGTGAGGCCAAATTAACAAAAACTAATGATGCCCTTAGAAAAGTGCAGAATCAAAACACTCATAGGTATCAAAATCAGATCCAAGAGCAAGTGGGTGGAGCATGGTGACAGGGGTTCTAAGTTCTTCTTCAATTTTCTCAAACAGAAAGAAGCTAAGATTAGGATTGAGGAGATTTGGGAAGCTGGAACCAAAATTGAGGACAACATGATATTGTCCAATTTTTTGCGAAATTCTATCAAAAACTCTTCACCTCAAAGGACAGTGGGAGTAGGGTGGCTAAGGCAAGAAACAAAATAAAAAAGGTAGTGCCTAATAAAGTAAGGGCTGAGGACCCTGCCCTACTTAGCAAACCTAATTTTTTAGAGGAAAGCAATGGTGCTATAAGACAAATGGCTTTAGATAAAGTCCCTGGCCCTGATGGGCTACCAATAGAGTTCTATAAGAAGAATCTAGATTGGATTGGTCAGGAATTACTAGAGGTGTATGAGGAAGATTTTACAGAAGGATCCATAGGGGGAGGGGTCAATTGTGGACTGATCAAACTTATCCCCAAGGAAGGAGATAGATCCCTAATGAAAAACTAGCATCTGAGCACACTCCTTAATATCTTGTATAAAATATTGGCAAAAACTCTGGCTACTAGACTGAAAGACATCCTTCCTAGAATTATCAATTACAACCAAACATGGATTTTTAAAGGAAGGTACATTCTAGAAAACTTGGTCACATGTTGGGAATCCATGGAGTGGGCTAAAGAAACCAACCATCAAGCATGTATGCTTCTCCTAGACTACGAGAAGGTCTATGACAGAATTGAATGGGATTTCATCTATCTAATGATGGAAGCCTTAGGTTTCCCTAAACATTTTATAAGAATGGTCCAAACCTTGATGACAGGTGCTCTGGCTAGGGTTGAAGTCAATGGTATCAAACCAGGCAACTTTGAATTAACCATATCTATTATACAAGGTTGTCCTCTTTCCACAACCCTATTTTGTAAGAACCCCTTGTGGCTCTAAACTTTGACAAACGTTGAACTGTGGTTTAATTCTAGATGTTTGACAATTTGTCAAACACTTTGCAGGCAAGCTCTGATACCACTGTAGTAACCCTTCGCAGGCTCTATCTACTGTGTCGTTTGAGTTGTTTTATTTTTGTTTAATATTCTAATTTTTTGTGTTTTCAAGGGGATTTGACAAAGCAAATACAATAATTGAAACTAATCTATCTGAACTAAAATTCAAATCTAATTGCAATATAGATCAAATTCATTTATTCCCATATGACTGCTAATGTTTTGAACACAGTGTATTGCTCATAAAAAATACATTAACAAAAAACATTTGTACGAAATG
This sequence comes from Thuja plicata, assembly GCA_018584345.1. Classification (NCBI taxonomy): domain Eukaryota; kingdom Viridiplantae; phylum Streptophyta; class Pinopsida; order Cupressales; family Cupressaceae; genus Thuja; species Thuja plicata. The sequence continues at coordinate 320,442 of MU228380.1, read as the reverse complement.
ATTAAAACCTGATTTTTGTCTCCAGAATGCAACCACGCTGCTGATTGCTGATTGTTGATGAAGCTGCAATTTTACTGTTCATGCGCACTGTTCACGTGCACTATTCACATGCACTGTTCACGTGCACTGTTCATGCACACTATTCACGGCTGCAACTTTCTCTCCCTTGTTCTGTAATTAGAAGAATACTGAAAACGTACTGTTGTAGCACAATCAGAACCTCTGTATTGATTTTCCTTCTTCACACAAAATCAACACTCCAAATCCAGAATTGAGACTTTCAACAATTCAATATACAACAGCATTGAATTGATATACAGACATTAATCCAACTTCCATCAATTCAATATACAACAACATTGAATTGATATACAGAATCAATCAGTTGTGAAATTCACTATTACAGGCAATGGCTCAAATCACCAGAAAGAGGAATCCGTCCTCAAAACCCTAGCCAGGGCAATTCTTCACAAACTCCAATAAAAATATGATTGCATAATGAATGAATGAAAGTGCTTTTTTCGAGCAAAATATATAGCTTTTTCGAAAAAGCACTTTTTTAATATTTCACTGAATTGGCTTTATTAAATACTCCCACTTTATAATATAATATTATAAAGTCATTAGTTATTAAATTAAATCAATATAATTTAATTTAATAACACCTTTAAA
>MU228380.1:278668-290745 GCA_018584345.1 Thuja plicata | reverse complement strand
GTTTGTGTCATATCCAAAAAGTGTTTTGGATGTGGCATACGATTTGTAGATCCGATTCTCCTCCTAACAACGTCTCTTTGGTTGGGTGAAACCCTTGTGTTTTCATGCCAAAAATTTTCAATTAATGATCTTAATGCATCAATGATAACCTTGTCCTTGCGTGGGAGTCTACCCGAGAATGACCAAAGAGAGTTAGTGTTTGGATCCTCAATTTTTTCTCACCTTTGTAAGGCTATTTGTAATGTTGATCTACCTATCCTTAATGACTTACTTGTTTTTCTTACTATACAAGATTTTTTCATTTCCTTTCCCATTATAGTTGATGTGAGGACACGTTGAGTAACATTAGCATCTTTACTGTGTGATTTTGAACCAATGGATTGGTATGCATTGAATAGATTCCTCACAATGGTTCTCTTAGTAGGGGGGAGGGAGGGAGGGACCGAGAGAGAGAGAGAGAGAGAGAGAGAGAGAGAGAGAGAGAGAGAGAGAGAGAGATATCTCAATCCCTACTCTCTCTCTCAATCCCCTCTCTATCTCTCTACACCATCCCTACCCTCTCTCTCCCACTCCCCTGCCTCTCTCTCTGGTTATGGAGAATAAAATTAATAGTTTTTACTTCTTCAAAACCCAATCAGGTTTTGAAGATTTTTTTTGCGTTTCAGAGCCCGATTGGGGTTTTAAGTACTTTTTTCTTTATAGAACTCGATCGGGTTTGTAAGTACTTTTGTCTTTTCATAACTTGATTGGGTTATTTGAAATTAAGAAACCTGATCAGGTTATGGCTCGGGAAGAGCCTTGAAAAATGACCCAAAGGCTTGGAGGCTCATTTTCCCTCCATTTTTATTCTTTTAGATGTTTTTTTTATCTTGTAAGATGATTTCTCAACTTTATCTTCATCAGGTTTAGAATTTGTCAAATGGGTAGTTTTATAATTTTCACCATAATCTCATACATCTTCTTAGCTTTCTAACCATATAATTTTTTCTTTTTTTGGACAACATTAGCATAGTAAACTTTAATTTTCTTTACTAGTGTCTTGATTGTACTCACAGACATATGTCTACCATTTTTTTAATAACTTTTGAAATACTTAATCAAATTACAAATATATTACATATTATTTTTCTACACTTGATTCTATATACTTCTAAAAAAAATAATTTCATTTTTGATTATTTTGATGCAAGTTATGCCCAGCGCACGAACAGGTGCCAAATTTTTAGGATGCAACCACTTCAAAAAATCACAGAAAAAATACTCGTAAGAAAATTACAAAATAATACACAACTTCTAGATCTCACTCTTACCTATCATCCTACCAAAGGGATGTAAAAAATACTGAATATAACTATACCTTTTGTACCACGCACTGAAACAACTATGTTATGTTTTTTCCAAACAAATCAGGAACATGTTTTCGTGTACACAAGGTTTGACTCTCTTAATCTTATCGGGTTTTAAAAACAATTAGTGTTCTAGAAACTAGATTCAGATTACTACAATTTTTATTTTTTACACATCTTCTTATTTTGAGTACATGATCCTCAAACTCTTGTTCCAAGTTCAAGTTTACCTGATTATAGAAACAATGTGTCCACTTATACCCCCCTTTTTGGTTCACAACTTGGTGCACACACCCTACTGTTGATAACAGGGAAAGTCTTGATAATTAGCATGTGAATATTTTGGTGTAGAAAATTTAAGTAAAAGTAATTATTTTCATAAATACAAAAAATGGCTCTACTTTCGCGTCTGCATTTTTGCTTCTATACAATCGACTCACTGGATTCTCAATTGTGCTTCTTTGCGAAAACTAAATATGTACGGGCGAAAAATAAATATGTACGGGATGGAATTCTCTCCTCTTCGGCTTTGCTCTCCTTAAGTCGCTACAAAATTTGGCCTCATCCCACCATCAAAGATATCTCTGCAATTTTTTCTCCCTGAGCTTCCTCTAGGGTTTCTTCAAGGGATAATAGCATTTCATATCTGGATTCTCCATGGATCCCAGCCCATCTTCAAAATGTCAAACGGGCCCGCTAGCATATTAAATCATCCTCAAACCCTCACCCCCAGAATCTTACCTTTTCATTAGCCATCAACAACAACTTCTCTTGCCTCCACCCTATGGATTCTGATTGAAATCATCTCAAATACTCCCCTCCCCATTTGCGAAATAATGTAGATTTGCATAAACCTTCTAGGGCTTGGCCTCCTGGTTCCTCCTCTCAACCTAATCTATCCTCTAAACCCTCAAAATTTATGTCTCTTCCTCAAAATCCTTATTTACTCCCACACCATAGGAATTTATTTAAAATCCCTCCACAAATAAAAAGCCCTCTCATCTCTCTCACGACTCTCCACTCCTGGTATTTCCTACTAAAGAAACCTACACTCCTCACCACAGAATTGACCCTAACATTAATTATTCCTCTGTTGAGGATGTGATTTCCTTGGAGATCTTCGATGACTTAACGGAAAAAAATGCAAGAAATATGCGTATCTTATGGTTTAATTTGTAGATGGAATGGCGTTGGTTCTTCCCCTTAAAAATATCTCACTCTGGCTGGAAGAAAAGATGAGTGATCAAGTACGGTTATCCTTCCTGATAATTTCATTTGCATTATATGTGGCAATAAAGAATTAAAAATTAAATTGCTCAGGGAAGGATGCCCTAGTTACAAAAATATTAATTTTACAGTACTTGATTGGGTTCCTTTTTTTGATCCTCTCAATTTAAAGATTTTTTTAGTCGATAGGATCATCCGGCTAAAAATATGCCAGTTGAATTCCTTAACGATGAAATCCTGAGGAAGATTGGAAATCTTTTCGGTAAATTTGTACGGTTTATAGATACAAATTTTCTATATTTGGAAAGGGCAATTACTATTAGAATGAACATTAATACTAAAACTCTGAAACATGTCATTATCAAAGGCAAGCACTCCACCCACAAAATCAACCCAATTGTCTCTTATGCCAACCTGGAAACAAATGAACCAGATGGGCTGATGGGGGTTGATGCTCCGGGGCCTAATAATGTCTACATTCCTAGCCCAATCAATCCTTACAAGCTTAATATTACCCTTGCTGAAGACAGAGGAGGTTTCTTGGTCTCTCCTTTTTAGCCTCCCTCCTCTCCCAATACGACCACTGTTTCCAATCTCCCAGCTACTAAAATATCTAAAACCCCTCTTTCTCTCACTGATCATCCATCTTCACTTAATGTGCCTACCCATCATGATGCTTCACCTAAAGTCCTATTACCCTCCCCTTCTGATATCCCCCCTTCCCCCCCACCCTGTGTAAGAGCCCTTCTCACCCAAAAAAAACTTTGAAGGCCCCTTCCATCGATATTCCTGATGACACTGTCCCCTCTCAGAATATTTTGGTTTCTCAGCCAAATGACTTCATCTTTACAACCACTGAAGTATTAGCAAACCAGCTAAATTTTCTCCCAAAGGATCCTTCCTCTGATAGTGTAACCTAGGGTACTGATGCCAGCGATAAAGCCAAAATTCATGAAGATGTGAATACCATAGCTAATTACATAGGAGAATCCCTAACTGATGAACTTATGGACTATTTTTTGGATGAGATTTATGATAAGGAGGAATTGGACCTTCAAAGAAGACTCCTCATTGAGGGGATCATCTCTACAAAACCTGAATAAGAGGAACTAGAAGAATGGTTAGTTAATCTTGATAAATTAGAAACTGTTGATCCAGAATCTCTAGGCATTGCTATTAACAAAGTTAGTCAATGTTCCCTTGATTGTGCTAAGATTTCCAAGAAAAGGGGCTAAAAACCAAACTCTGAGCTTAGGTCTCTTGCTGGTGAAGCAATAGGAAAAATGAAAATAACATCACTTCTGAATGCAGGGAAGGGGAAGAACCTTCCCAATCTGCCATTAATATCCTTATATAAAATTTTAGGGGCATGAATGCCCCTAACAAGCAGCGAATTATTCTTCACTGCATCAAAAATTCTCAATCTGACATCATTTTAATCCAGTAAACTAAAATGAACAAGACAGATATGATGATTTTCAAAAATAGGTTAGGATTTAGAGATCTGGTGGACTCCCCTTCTATTGGGGCCTCAGGCGGTTTGGCAATTATCTGGGATCCCCGGTGCCTCTCAATAAACATTTTAGAAAATAGAAACTCTTGGATGTGTGCTAAAGTTAAGAATTTTAGATACAATCTAACTTTTAATATATTAATGTATATGGCCCTACCCAAAATAGAGACAAATTAATAGTATGGAATGAAATCGAGTCTTTCCTCAATCTTCTTCCGAATGAACTTTGTTTCATTGGAGGAGACTTTAATGTAATCACAAAAATCACTGACAAGAGAGGTGGCATCAGCTCACTCCCAAGGGCTACCTATGATTTCATCAACTGGCAAGAGAGACTATCTCTCCTTGAGATTCCTACTGAGGATAATTCCTTCACCTGGAATAATAGAAGGCAAGGCTTTAGAAATATTACAGAAAAATAAGATATATTCTTCCTTAAGGGAAGCCTTTCCAACACCAACCTTACCTTCTCAGCTAATATTCTACCTATTTTTGGCTCGGATCACTTCCCGATACAACTTTGTATCCTCATGGAATCTAAACCTAAGAAATGCCCCTTCAAATTTGAACAAGTTTGGCTTAGAGATCCTAACATCTTGAATCTAATTGAACAATGGTGGTCAGAACCTAATCTGAAAGGTTCAAAGCTCTACATCGTAGTCAATAAAGTGAAATTCATCAAGTGTAAACTGCTTGAATGGAACTCTGATAAATTTGGCAACATCTTTGAGTCAAAACTTTATCTTGAAGAAGAACTTAAAGAGATTAATTCTCAGGGCATCCATTCAGGTATGGATGAGGAGTTCTACCTCAGAGAAAAAGTAGTCCTTTCTAAATATGAGGACATTCTTGCCAAAGAATAAATTTTCTAGAAACAGAAATCAAGAGAGTCCTGGCTAGGTGTTGGTGATAGAAACACAATTTTTTTTCACAACAGTACAAAATAGAGAAGATGCATTAACAGAATCTCAAGCAGTAATGATGCATCAGGACATAAGATAGAAGACCCCAAAATGATTGCATGTGAAACAGTTCAATAATTTAATAGCATCCTCAACAACTTTGAGAGCTCTGATCTGTCTAATCAATCAGAACTTCTTAAGAATATAGTGAGAGTCATAACTAAACAACACAAAAAAGTGCTAACAGAGAAATTCTCACTTGAGGAGGTCAAAGAAAATCTTTGGCAAATGAATCAAGATAAATCCCCTTGTCCTGATGGATTCTTAGCCATCTTCTTTCAGAAATGCTAGAACTTCTTGGGGAAAGATATCACGAAGGCCCTGGAAGGAGTCAAAAACTCATGTCAAATACTCAGAGAAGTCAACAATGCCTTCATCGCTCTCATTACCAAAAAAGATAAACCTAAAAGCCCAAATGACTTTAGACCAATTTCTCTATGAAACACGTTATATAAACTACTTACTAAAACCCTAACCCTTAGACTCCTGAAACTCCTTCCTCTAATCATCAGTGAGGAACAAACTAGCTTTTTCCCAGGAAGATCTATTTTTGATGGAGTTATCATAGCCAATGAATCCATCCACTCTGTTCAAAAGAACAAAAGCCCCATTATGCTTATTAAGTTGGACATTCAAAAGGCATATGATAAGGTTGACTGGCGATTTCTCAAAAATGCATAGAGGCTTTTGGGTTTTCCAAATGCTGGATCAACCTTATCTTTGAATGCATTTCCACTCCAATGATCTTGATCCTAATCAATGGGACTCCAGAAGGTTTTTTCAGCATCTCCAGAGGCTTAAGGTAGGGTGACCCAATTTCCCCTTTTTTATTCATAATCATGGTAGAAGCATTAGGACACTCTATTTCAATGGCCAAAGAGGTGGGTTCAATAAAAGGCATAGCTATCACTAATGATTTAGAACCTATACCAACCAGCAATTTATAGATGATACAATGTTGTATGGTGAAAGCAGCAAAACAGAGGCAAGATCCTTTGCGAACATCTCAGAAACCTACTACCAAGATTCTGGTCAAGCAATCAACCAGAATAAATCAGAAGGCTTCTTCTTTAACATAGATTTCTCTACAGAAGTGGATATATGTCGAGTACTTAACTTTAAGAAAGGTGTGATTCTTTGTAAATATTTGGGCCTCCCCCTAGAAAAAGGTTGTAGATCCACATCATTATGGAACCCTACTATAGACAAAATCAGAAGAAAAATACTAACATGGAAAGGTAGATGGCTCTCTTATGCTGGGAGAGCCACCATGGTCCGATCTGTATTGGCAGCTATGCCAACCTACCAACTATCATGTATTCATCTCCCTGTAAACAAACAAAAATAATTACATAAGCACCTTAGGACCTTTTTCTGGCAAGGAAGTGGGGAGAAGTACAAGATCCCCTTGATCTCCTGGGACAAAGTCTATCATCCAAAGGATGAGGGGGGCACTGGCTTAAAGAAAACTGCAGACCAAGAAAAATCCTTTGGGGCCAAGCTTATTTGGAGAATGTATAGGAACCCAAATTCCAAATGGGCCAAGATATTGACATCAAAATATCTATCTGACGACTCCCCCATCAATATCTTCAGAGAAATAAACCCCCCTAAAGGTTCTAGGATCTGGAACTTTATGATGGATTGCTGACACATTATTATGAAGAAGCTTACTTGGAACCTTGGCAATGGTGAGGACACCCTTTTCTGGTCAGACTCCTAGGGTGGATATGACATCCTAGAAAAATAATTAAAAAATCAAGATCTTAAAAATAGTCTTGAAGCTAGGATGGGTTTATATCTTAGAAATTATATCTCCTTCATTAGGGATGAATGGATATGGAAATCATTCAAAGAGACATGTATTTTACCTAAAGAGCATAAGTCCCTTATAGAGATACTCAAAAAGAGGAAGATAATTCTTAATCATGGAAAGGATAGGCTAGTATGGGATGGCTCAAAAATTGGAGAATACAACACAAGATGGATACAACCTTATCAACAAACAATACAATAGACCTAAAACTGACATCCCAATCAACCTCTACTGGAACAAAAATTGTCTCCCCAAAGGAGGCTTCTTCTCTTGGCTCACCCTTAGTTATGGACTCCTTACGGTTGACAGATTCAAAAGAATGGGGTTCTCAGGTCCTAGTAGATGCTACCTTTGTGAAAAATAGGTAGAAGACATAGATTACTTATTCCTTAACTGCCCATACACTAAACATTTCTGGAAATGGCTCTCTAACAATTTAGGATGGCTCTCTGCCTTCCCAAATTCCCTCTTGGCTATGCTCCAAGGATGGCCTACTATTAAGAGAGGTAGTATTTATGCAAATCTATGGATTATAGCCTCCTCTATCCTCATTTGGGAAATATGGAAAGAGAGAAACAAGAGAATCTTTAAGGATGAGAAATTGGATCACAAACAAATCATTAACAAAATAGAAGTAGCCGTCATTGAAACTATTAACTCTAAAACTATCAAACTATAGAAGACTGATCTCTTCATGAGTCATTGGGATGAAAAGATGCATGGAAAATGGATAGGTCTGGCACTAACAGCTTTTATTGGTAAAGGCAACCCTGAGAAGGACCTAAAACACAAAGAATGTAAATGGTCTTTACCTTCAGATGGATGGTTCAAACTCAAATTCGATGGTGCCTCCAAAGGTAACCCTAGAGAGGCTAGAATTGGATGCAGTATTCATGACTGCAAGGGCTCAAAAATTTCAACCTTGGCTGAACACATTGGATATGAGACTAACAATTGGGTTGAAATGATAGCTCTTGTGAGAGGCCTCCAACTATGAAGAAACATAGAGATTGAGTATTTGGAAATTGAGGGGGACTCAGAAATTATTATAAATTCCTTAACGAAAGGCAACACCCCAAACTAGAAATTAAATTCCCTACTCTCACAGGCCCTATCCTTAAGCCAATCATTCAAGAAGACAACTATGAATCACATATATCATGAAGGTAATGTAAGAGCAGACCAATTGGCCAACTTAGGAGTAGATGGCATCACTTTACCTCAGATGATCATCGATAGATGCACTAGCACCATCCTTTTAAGAGAACACCATGCTTGATATTAAGATTGGGTACATCTATACTTCATATATGTATACAAATATGCAGGTATATATGTAAATATGTACATATGCACGTATGTATGTATGTATGTATGTATGTAGGTATGTACACATAAAATTTTGTACATATGTATGTATATATGTATGCATGAATGTATGTATGTAGGGATGTATATATGTCCATATTTTATACATACACTGACTCTCGTCTTTCTCTCTAGTATTCACTGGCACTATCACTTTAATCAACTTATTCCTACTCTGGTACATTATGTTCATAAACCAAGATAAAACAACCAGATAGTCTCATATATACAAACACAAACATTTATACCCATAATCCCAGTCATATATAGGTGCATATACACTCTTACATCCTCATAGATATTCAAGGGTACATATAGTCATCGAGATAACTATAAGCTCACACAAACACTGCTGCACATTCATATATAGGTTTGTACACATATTATTATACTTATATATACACATATCTATACACTAATATATATATTTATTTAAATATACACATATATTCACATATATACATACTCAACATTACATTTTGTTTCAGTCCTTAACTTACCTGCAAACTTAGAACTCCCAGCTCCTTTTAATTAAGTATTATATAAATTCCTATACAGTCATACATCTATATATATAATAATAATAATAACAACAACTCACAAACTCTCTCCCATTTATAGATACATAGGAATATTCACAAGTTTATGTACATCAACACACACACACACACACACACACAATTGTATATTAATATATATATACACATATATTCATATAGGCTATATATAAGGACATATACATATATAAATATATACATCAAAATAGACACAAATATTTATAAATCTACTTATTAATACATATCTATACTGGGATACATACATATATAGATATATTCATATATAAACATATACTAATTGTTATATGTATTAATATATTCATTTTATATAGTGTCATAAACGTTCTCATTGGTATCAAATATCCACTCACAATTTCTCCAAACTTATATCACCTCCTACATATAGGCCTTCCCACTCTTCTCAGGCTATAATATAAACTGAGCAACATCATCCTTTGATTAGAAAGGCTCATTTTTTAAGCAGCCTTCTAATCAAGGACTGTCTGATCTCATAGGTACTACAATTAATACCAAAGTTGGCCAAATCTATTATCATATCTCTAGAGGTATATTAATAGCAATTCTACAATATTTATACACTATTAATAAACATACGATGGTGTCTCCTCAACCATCATATATTATTTGTGAATTGCAATACATCACATCAAAATCACTTGCCTTTGATGTAATGATTCACATTAGCCGTCTTGTGCAACATGAATCGGCCTCATCTGATGTTTATAGTTGAGAAAATTAATTTCTCAAGCCATTATCATTTATTGTGCCATAGCCACCCCCAATGAGAGATTAAAATAGGGTTTCATAGACTTAAACAAGATTCATATACTCATTCTTCAGCCTAAAGATTGCAGTGCTTCTTTACTCCTAGTATAGCTTCTGCTAAGAAAGTGGTATGGAAACAAATATCAAACTCATTTGCAGTGGGGAAAAATATCTTTGGGCCTTTAGAGGTCCCATTAAACAAGAAAGGTGGGACAAATTGCTTAAAACAGACGATCTGGGTAGAAGAGCCATGGAGTGAATCATGGGGGAGGAGGCCTTCAACTACGAATATGTGTATAGGGTGAATTGTGACATTATTGGCACCTTTGTGGCCATCCTCCTCACCCTAAAAATCCCCAAAGGTGAATTAATATCCGCGTGCATTCAACTCTTCAATGAGAAATAATGTAATGGTATCCCTATAGCTATTAATATTATTAATAATTATCTAATGATTCCCTTCCCAGAAGATTACTATACAAACCCTATGTGTGCGCTGGCTAACAGTACCCTATGTGTGAGAAGGCCAATTTTGGTCTTTAAAGACAAGAAGGTTTTCTATAACAAAATGGAAATCATCAAAAGGAATGTCGACTTCCTCCTAAAATGGATTCAGGTGAAACCGAGTGAAGATGTAAAATGGGTGAAAGAATACTTGGATGCTGAAGGTGTTGGTTGTATTTCTTGTTTTTGTTGTTTTGCCCTGTCCCTTGTTCTTTCCTCTGCAAAATTTTTAGGTTTTCATGCCTATACCTTGCCAAGTTGCTTAAACCCTGAAAAAACCCTAGGCCATGTCTTATATTTTAACATTACCTTTTTCAGTCACTCAAGACATGTGCTTTAAGTCAAGTCGCTTGATCGCGTTACCCAAAATGAATATGCCAAATCTTCTTCCGATCAAGCTTTTCCTTTGTGTCGCGTAGTCTCTTGAAAAAAGAGAATATTCCATCAATGTCTCAAGACTTAGCGATCTTTCTTTAGTCGGGTTGTCGCTTGAACTTTGTAATATAAGCTTTAAAATGAATGGGACCCACTCCTCAGTCGGGTGATCGTGAGAAGAATTAGCAAGTCAAAGAAATTTCTTCCGACTTTGCGATTCACTTCATGTCGCATGGTCGCTAGATCAGCTCAGTCAAACAGTTAAGCTTTTTCTTCAGTCGCGTGGTCTCGTGATTAAATGCTGGTTAAGAGATAACATTCCCGACCCCGCGACTAGCTGTTTGGTGTTAGTAAATTTACTCAGTCGGGATGTCGCCAGAGTAGAATGATTACTCAGCTTTCCAGGATGCATAAAGTGGACCAAATAATAGATGACATCTGTCACAGAACTAATGGTTGTCGGGAGGTCGCCAGAAGGAGGCAAGAGATCAAGCGATAAGGAGACAAAAGTGTTTACACCCTCAGTCGCAAAGTCTCCTGATGATTTAAGGGCATGAGGAAATATGTGGCGATTAAGCGACAGCCGTGCGATGAAGAAATGAAAAGATCTAACGCTGGTCGTGTAGTCTAGTGATAAAAGTGCCCCAAGGAAAAAGTCCTTCCGACTAAGCGATTAAGGTATGTTGCGAGGTCGCTGTAAACAGAGAAAGGGTACCCTTTTAGTAATAAAGTCATCACCCGACTCAGCGACTAAAGGTTGTCGTGTAGTCTTGAAAAGAGAAATGAGCATCTAGCGACTTAGCGATTACTATGAAAAGTAAATACAACGGCTTGTCGCCAAGTCTGATGAACAAAGCTGAGTTAGAGTTAACTCCTCGCGACTTCAATTTCACTATAGTCGCCTGATCGCTAGAGAGACTTGGGTCAGCCGAGGTAAAAGAGTTACATTTTCACCAAGTCTGAAGAGTAAACCATGGTTAAGGAAAAGTGCTCACGACAAAGAGACTTAATGAGGTCACGAGGTCGCCTGATAACAGGATCTATAAAAGCGGTGCCAAGTGGAGGATGTGACAGAGAAGATCACCCGGCGGCCAATCAGATACATGAATTTTTGATTACTGTGTACAAAAGGTAGCTGAGATGTATGACAGAGGATGAATCACAGAATTCCATGTCAGCTGTCTTAACCATTTTATGATTGCGCCAAAAGATTCATGATTTAAATTTGATTTTCTGTCACCTTGCGCAACTACGGCTAGGTTTTTGAACGTTTTATGGCATATCAACTTAATGGCAGAACTGACGTTTCTAAATTTTGAGCCATGTACTTTGAATCCTTTGGCTATAAACAGAGGATTGTGCATTCATTCCTATTCAACGAGTTTATGATTTTAGAGCTAAGTTGTTATTTCAGCGAAAAGTGATATTCAAGAGCAGTTACAGTGTTCTAAGGTGATTAGATTTCTAAGAGTTACAGAGAGTTGTGCTTAGATTTGTTTCAATATCATTCAGACAGAGAATTCAAAGTGCTGACCAAGATGAGTACTGCTATGAGTATGGCTTCTACGAGTGGAGGCAGTGGAGAGGAGCAAAAAGGCAAACCCAGCTTCTCAGACGAGTTTC
>MU228380.1:241732-265795 GCA_018584345.1 Thuja plicata | reverse complement strand
AAATGAAGAAGGACCTTATCCAGTCCTTAGCAATTTGGCTTTTCTTGTCTCTGAATCAGGAGTAGAAGGTACAAGGTTCACATAGACATTTCAAGCATTGTGATTCATACAAGAAAAATCCCTAACAGAAGGTTTTTAGGTTGAAGCCAATTTTGGGTCCATAACTCTTGAGGACATTCAAATTCTCCCACCTACTATTCTCATGAAATCGACTAAAGGTTTCAAAGTAGTTCAAGGAAAAATAAGGTTTGACTTGGGCATCGAAGAATCTGATAAAGAAGAACTAGTCTTTCACACGCCGATGGAGGAAACTATAAGTTTTTTCTAACATTTAGATATCACCCTGTTGACGGGACCTTGTGACCAGGTCTATCAACGAAGGTCAGTTATCACTGGGTACCGGTGTACCGGCCAACTTGGCCTATAAAGGTTGTCTGGGGAAATGAGATTCCCCAGGCCTCCAAGCACGTGAGAGTCGGGTCTCGACGGTGCGGGGCTCAGTTGGGAAATGTGACTGTTTTGTTCAGGGGGGATAGCTGGTTATCTTAACTCATCTTCTCTGGGGATTCAATCAAGTGGGGTTTCTTGTAAGCGTGCATTCATTTTAACAAATAAACTTCAAAAGATACTGCAGAGTTAGAAAGATTTCATCTACCTATAGTTATACTAAACATTCAAAACATCGACAATGCTCTAACACACTACACTAAATACCAAAGAAACACAAGACCATTAGCTCATATTTGATCAGTAGCAAAGGAAGGAAGGTCATTAGTCTACTTTTAAGTATCAGAGAAAAAGACATAAAGAACACAAAGCATAAAATATCGTTAACCTAGAAATCAGAACACTAGCAACATCATTGATAGAACTCCTCCTTCTTCATTAACATATCTCCAGCAAGCATTGGTGCATCTTACAATGGTGGCTCCAAGGGAGAATTTAACTACTGAAATCTTAAAAACTATGGAGCATTGAGCTTTGCAACTAAGAACTGAGAAAACCAGATTGATATTAACTATGGACTGCAAAATCATCAATTTTGCCGACCCTTGGAATGAGGCCGGACTTATTATTTATACACATCATTTGACCTTAACCTAACTTATTTTACACTTTTACAATATAATACTATTTTTTGGTGGCTGGTACTACCTGCACCATGCTAAAAAAGACCTTGAGACGGAGAAGGTCTGACATGTCAGAAGAATAAGACAAGAAGAGAGGAGTGGAAGAATCAGCCTTAAGAAGGGAGTCGGGAGGAGAAAAGAATAAATCCAATCCCCCGAGGATTGAGGCTACATGCCTCATAAATGGGAGGGCAGCTCACTGTCTCCAATGTGCCAGGTGTAACGTTGAAGCAGCACCTTGGGAAGACCATCTGTCAGAACTCCCTTGTCAAGCCAATGTGCCTTGTTGCAGTTACCTACCCTCTGAAAACCTTTATTAACTACCTTGAAAGTGACCGGTCGGCCTTGGGAACCGGGAAATGGGTCACTTAAAGAATACAAAAATGAGGGATCTAGAATTCTAGGATCAGGGAACCTACATTCTGAAAGAATGAATGAATATAAAAATAAATCTCCTGACAAACATATCCAGAATTCAAAGGGCTTTATTGTTCCTTATGATTTTTCCCAAGGCTCTAACACTTGGCCTATGCTTTCTTCATCTACATCTTTGATGCTATCCCACTAACTGTGAACAGCCTCCAATGCTTCCTCAATGTCTCCGAGCCCATTCCAGAATTCATCTACCATTTTGATAGCATCATGTGATTAGATCATGGTTTTAGACAATTTGGATAACCTGCCCTGGTCAAAATCTTTGGCAAGTGGATACAGGGACTCCATCTGCTCATCAAACTTGCTGAGGATGTAGTCCTCTAGGGTAAATGTGTCGGTGGTGAAGGGATTGAATTGCGATACCCCAGCCATGAATTTTTGAAATAAGCCCAAGGGATATTGGGCTGCCGTCACCTTCTCTTTCAAGGCCTTAACCAGTTCCTTGCACACCTCACCTCTGAGGAAAAGTCTTGAGTACTGGGCTTGGAGGGAATCATATGATTCATCTCCCAAAATTCTTGATTCTATGGTGAATTATTTGCCTATGTTGTGGATCTCTTCTAGCCTGTCCTTCCACTTTTCATACTTTGCCAGATCTTGCTCCCATACAAGAGTGAACCTTTTGCCTTGCTGAGAAGAGAACTGACCTAGTAAAGGTCTGGGAGGGACGCCACTAGAAAATGTCAAATTGTGGCAACTTGCTCAGTGGCCCACCTATCTACAGCCTGTTCCTTTCTCTTCATAATGTGTAGAGAATCCACATCAACCTATGCAAGCGGTAATCCAGATGAAGCGGTTCTGGGGTGGACCTCCGCCAACGGAAATCTAAGTTCTACCAAAAGTGCGAGGAGATTGGCATTCGTCTCTCTTTCCTTTTACAGCTTTTGGCCCTGCTTGATGAACCTAGCCTCTATTGCCTTGGTGGCTTCTTTCTGTAAGTCTAGCTCACCCTACTTGTCTCTCCTCCCCAGTGCCACTTCTGTTATGTTATAATATTCAGGCCTTACGGCCGCTGCTTTTGCATCTAGTCAGGGTGTTGTGATGATCGTAACTGTGCTACCTATCAGACTAGTCTGGAGAGTATGGACTATTCGCCCTTTCTTGGGATTTTTAGACTCTACATTCTTTGCCATCATCTCGATCAATGAAAGTGTAGCACCTGAGGTTACCACTGGGGATTTCCTTTTCCTTGACTCGACCAGCCATTGGCGTGGCTGGGGTGGCTTCACCGCTAAGACCTGTTCATCAAGATTCCTTTCAAAATCTGGTGGCACATTCCTAGAATGTATATTATCTTTGGGCTCGTTCTCCTACTCTTTTTCTGGCTCCTTTTCCTGTTCTCGTTCCTCTTCTTGTTCTCCGAAACCTTCAATATTTTCTACCATGCTAGCATCTTTTATAGTATTATTCAGGATCTTTTCCCTAGTCTCAACATCATCTATATTTTTAGGGAATTCCTCATCCCTCCTGACATCAGTTGATTCTACATTTTCATCATTCGGGACTTCTTAATCCACCCACTGCTGCTGTTGGGCCTCATTGGCCTCATCTGTCAGGACATTTTCCTCCACCGGAACATCTTCTGGAGGTGGGTGAGGTCTCTGGCCAAAATTTAACAAGGTGACTACTGTTACTACCTCACCGAATGTGCTCTAGGGCACTTGACCACCCAGAGTAACCAAAGGCACTTGGAGTGTGATGATCGAGGGTACGGTTGATCCTGTGGGTCTGGGTTCCCTGATCATCGGTTGCTCATCTGTGGATTTCCTTGGTGTCTCCTCGATCTCTTGGACCGGTATCTTTTCCTACACAGGCTCCTTTTATGCTTCTTCCTGAGCCTCTCTCTCTAATGGATCTTTGTCTTCTGGGATTTCCTTCTCTATGGGGGCCTCCCCTTATCCTGAGCAATGATCTCCACCACATTATTTATACCCTTTTGGAGGTCCATAGGCTCTTCTGCTGAGAAAGTATCGTCAAAATCATCATGGGAGGGCGAGGAGTCTAAAATATCTTCTAGTTTAGGAGAGTTCCAACTTACATCCATTGAGGGCATATCTGGCATACCGAGACTGGCAGCTGCACTTGGTTTAGGGGTCACCCTCTTCTTCTTTCTTGTCAGTGGAGTCCTGACGTCTAGAATACTAGTAGACTCCGCCTCAATGAAATTGTGTCTTCTCATCATTGTTGCCAATGATAGGGATCCTGCCGGGTGAGCAGATGCCATTGGAGCTACAAGGAGGCCGAAGGATACCTGCATACTTATTTGTTGGCTGGACAGCTTTTTTGACTCCATTTGTTGATGTAGTTGGGCCATTAGAAGGGTGGGAACTTTTGGAGGTGCCTTGGAAACTGGGGTACCCTCTTTCTCTTTCCCTTTACTCGTGCTTAGTTTAGCGGCCGTGATAGATGAAGAAGGTCTGGTGCCGGTTGAAGAGAGAATGGTCTTTTTGACCGTTGATTTCTTTCGGGTGCTCTTGGGACACACCTAGGCATTATACTAGTGGCTTGCTTCTCGAATGGGGTGACAAACCCCTTCAATCATTAAGTCCTCGTGGGTGGACCAATCCACCAGAGGAAGATCTAGCTTATCCAACCCTTGCCCCTTGTATGCTGGGTCTTCTAGTGGCTCGTCATCTGTAAAGTCTTTCAAAAAAATCCAAAGGTCAAGTGTTTTCATTAGTCCTTTACTCATCCTTGTATGCTGTTGGGCCCAGAGGTCAAAACTGTCTTGGAAGTCTGCCCAAAAATATTCAATGTCTGCTTTATGGGGCAGGGATGCCTAGGGAAGTGTTGTCAAAATATTGCCGATGGGATCATAGTTCTTCCGAGCATGGTGGAATTCCACCAGCCCTAGGTTCTTTAATTTACTGTCTACCTCCCAGGCTCTGGCGAGGCTACATGTATAATTCCCGTAGGAGAAGGGGAATGGGACATTAATGACCTTCTTCAATGTGAAGAAGGCGTGCAGTTCTATCATCTATTGGCAGAACTCTAAAAGAATAATTTTATCCCTACAATACCGGGGAAGAAGATGGGGCTTACCATTGAAGCCTGTCACTTGAATTTAGGTGTGATGTCAGAACTGAATAAAATATCAGCCATAGGAGCTGACCAGAGTCATTTCTTCTTGTAATAGTCAGTATCCAGAATCCTGAGTAAGTGTCAGAATGTTGTGGTAAACAAAGGCATCATTTACCCAGCATAAATTCAAGAAACTAAGTTCCCATTGCACTTGGGGATAGTGATCCCACGGTGTCATTTGGCCAGGGTCATTTCCAAGATCCCCGACTATCCCCAAACCTAGAAAAGCTGATCTTTGTTGTGCTAGTGCCCATAGCACGTATGACATCATGTAGAACTTGGAGCTCTAGACAATGACCTTTAGCTACTTGTCCACATGACTGGATATGCGGGCCACCCAGTTGAAAGTCTAACTGTGAGTGGTGATGCAGTACATAAAGTAGTACATCCATGCCGAGAAATCCTGGGCATGGGGCAATCCAAAGATCCTACATAGAAATGCAATTCCCGCTTGAATGGGCTCCTTGAACTCCACACAGGGAATTTCCAATTTCATCCTCTTGTGATCCCTCTTTGGGAATTTCAGCCAGTGGCTGTTGATATGTTGCCGGGAAATAAGTTTAGCACCCTCAAACTCCTACAGTGTCTGGAGCCGATTTCGGACAATGGATCCTTTGAATTGTGGGATCCCCAACCCCGAGGTGAAATTTTTTGTGTCCAAAGTGACAATGGTTGCTAGGTACTATAGTGGCTGGGGATCCGGATGTAAGATGTTCCGAGTTGGTGTGTTATACAAAGTTTCTAGTTCAAGTATTAACTCCGGTGACTGAATCGAACAAGGGAAGTTTGCTGCTTTGATAATGCCAGAGGTAGCAATCTGAGTGGCTAGGTTGTCTCTAGTGGCCTTTAACTTGTAAATGGCTTGAATTAAGCCATGCACTTATGCCCAAGGTTTGGGCCCTGTGTCTTTTATTTCCTAAACTTTGGACTCTATTTTTGATCCCACCAAAGCACCCCTTTTTGGGTACTTGGAGGTCAAGGGAAGCTTTGCCAGTAACCTTTTGGCCTTAGTTTTGGTGGCCGCTCGGGTGGACGTGATAGGTAGCTCCAGGATGGAAGGAGGGGTGATCACTTCAGACATTTTCGATCAATTTATCCTCAACCTGCAAGATCGGAGAACCATTAGAACATGTTTAAAAAAGAATATTAGTATTCTGGGGAAATTGTCACCACCCTACACCTATTCAACAAGTGTTAGCATATATCAAAGAAAGTCCCAAAATACTTGTAATAAATGTGAATAAGACTCCGGGGGAATCGAACCAATGGACAAAGGGGAAAACATGGGACAAGGAATTGCTTGAGACCCAGAACCCAGATAATATAGCTGTTGCCATACCGATGTGACCAGTAAGAAAGCCGTATTTGGTCAATGTGGGTTGGTACATGGTCAGATGGCAGGTGACATAAAGGCATTAATGGTGACAAGTGGGTTGACATGAGGTAAAATAAATACCAGATGGGACGCGCTTTGAATGCCCGCTCATGGGAAATTAATCCCACCATTAAGGTGATGAGACGGAGGAGAGAGGAAGCCGCCATGGCTCGAACCAGCGAGGTGCCAAGTTCAAACTGTGGTGACTCTATCTCGACGAGCTCAGCCTCAAGGGTGAAAACATGTGATAGAGTTTGGTGAACTCATGAGCTTGGAAGGATATACGAGGTTTATATGCATAAAATATAGAGAGCTGAAACATATATAGACAAGATATATAGAAAATACACATCATTTACAGACTTATACAACTATGCATATATATACACAAGCTAGACTAAGAATATATGCATTAATTTACAGCTGCATAGAGGGTGAACAACCCTCTGGCAGAGCCAACCCACCAACATGATGCAAACCAAAAAAAAACCAAAATGGAAAAAAAACCAGCAAAACAAACGAAGGCAAAAGGAAGAAAAGAAAACACAAAAATAGAAAGAGACAATGAGAAACTAGAGAACCTACCTGGGAACCCGAAGAGGAGCAGGGAAAGAACACACTAGGAGCATGCCTGTAATAAGCTCTACCTTCAACTGATCATGAACAAGTACCTGGAATCGTCAGACAATAACCCACTAAGCATAGAGTATTCGTAGCTTAATCACAATTCAGTTGCCCAAGAATCACTTTGAATGCACAAGTGTTTTAATTGCGGCAACTATAAAAGTGACATGTAATTTCTATTTATACCCAAGGTAAAAGCAAGTTACCCTCTTTCCCCACAAACTTTAGAAAAGGAAAACCTCTGGACTCCGGGCCCGGGGATTCTATGCCACCATACCTTCTCGCAAAAAAAAGACATCATGGCGGAGAATCCTGGAGTTTGGAATCCGGCTATGGAAAGAAAAAAAACTCTGGGACCGGGTCTTGGAGACACAAAAGACAAAAAAAAAGGAAAAAAACCTCATGGGAGGGAAAACTCGGAGAAGAAAGAAAGGAAACAAAGAAAACAAGGCAAGAGCCAAAGCGAAAAAGGGGACCCAATATTTTGCACACAAAATTTAGGTAAGGGTATACAAGGCATAACAAATGGCGACTATCTAGGACGAACGCCTTAGTGCATTTGAGAACCATGGAATCTCTGGTTAGCTAAAACCAGAATCAATCATTACTCGGAGCATCCTGTTTGCAAGGTGTGAAGCATTTGAGGAAATCCAGCTCCTACATGATTCAATCCTTGGTCTATTGTAAGTTGTGAAGTGTGTGCTTTGAAAGAAAACCAAGCTGATGACCTCTAGGAGAAGTAGAGGGGAGGCACTAAATATATCAATCCAAAGTTGTCAAATTTTCTCATTTCACCCGAATACCAGAGTTTTCATCTCATCTATTCTTTCCTTATTATTTTATTCTTTTCTGGATAGGAGGGTGGTACTTCTTTCACCATTAAGCATAATCTTAGTTAAATTTAACGATGGTACTTGTTTCACCCTTCCATCCACCTCAACTTGTTAAATAGGGAAGAAAAACTTTGGATCCATAAATAATTTTAAAAGTTCAGACTCGGGCCAACAAACCAGTGTGACCGATCTATTCTCGATGGGTCTGATTACTTGTTCCTTTTGATTTTAATTTTATTGATTTCCAGACTTCCGGGGGTGAATCTGATGGAGATTACTCATAGCCTGTTACCAAACTTACAAAATAATTTTGGAGACTGGACCAATTCCACCATGCTAACAATAGATTCTGAGTTCACCAGAACACAAAAGGGTATCAACCCAGAGACTAGATATTATACGAAGCATACCAACCTACAAAGGGGAGCAAAAAACACTGTAAACTCAGAGAAGGAAGAACAAAACCAAAAACAAACAAAAGAAAGGGGGTGATCCTAGGGGACAATCAACAAAACTATTTGCAAGACAATGTGCTCCAAACGGGACACTGGGAAAGAAATATTTACAAACAGGAAGATTTACATATAATACAGCTCTGGGCAAACCTACCTCATTCAAAATAATGTTTGAGAAACTATCCATTGACAGTAAATTGAACGGCTTCCCTAGTCATGGTACTAAGGTGATAGGTGTTTTCCCCGCAGATCTCTGAGACCAAATATGGTCCGAGCCAGAGCCATTGGATTTTCGTGTGTTTTCCTTTCTTTTCTCGGGCCTTATCCCACAAGAGGACCAAGTCCAAAATCTGAAAGGCCTTATACTGGGATCTTCGGTCAAACCGTCATTTCACTACTGCTTGGTGATGCACAAAATGTTCAAGGGCTGCGTCTCTTTGTTCTTCCATCCACACTAGATTCAGGAGTCGAACCTCCACAATATTGTCCCGGTTGCCAAATTCCTACATGAACTGTAAAACTGAGATTTGTAAGTTAATGGGGAACACTAGGTTCTGGCCATAAACTAGGTGGAATGGGGATGTTCCTAGGATGGCCTTGATTTGAATACAATCTGCCTAGAGGGTGAATCTTAGCTTTTGGTGCCAGTCCTGGGGATTCTATTCTAACAGGTGTTTGATCACTTCAAGTAGGTTTTTGTTAGTTGATTCAGCAACACCATTTCCCTGGGGGTAATAGTTGCTAGAGAACTTCAAAGTGATCTTCCTGTCATAGGTCCATTCAAGTAATTATGCTAAAGAAAATGTTAGACCATTGTCACATACTATAGCGAAAGGCATTCCAAATCTTGTGACGATGTTTTCTTCTAGGAATTTTATGACTACATTTGTTGTGTTTTTTTTACATGGTATGGCTTCACACCACTGAGTGCAATAGTCGGTAGCAGTTAGGATGTACCGGTGGTTGGTAGACAAGTTGGGGTTGATTTCCCTGATAAATTCAAATGCCCATTAGGCAAAGGGTCTAGCTTCGAATACTGGCTGCAAAGGTATCGTCAAGTTCCACTCACGATGTGCTACAATTTGGCAGGTATGGAACTTCCTAATGTGAGTATAGACGTATTTAAATATACAGGGCCAATAGTACCTGGCCCAGAGAATCTGATGAGTAGTGGCGTCAGTTGAGCCATGCCCGATTCTGAACTGCCCATGAAATTTTTTGATTATTTTTGCAGCTTGAACCCTATCGATGCGCTGGAGGTACACTCCCTCATAGTTCCTATGAAAAAGTGTGGAGTTTTTTTATCATGAAGTGCGTGCTTTTCAATCGTAGGGCATGACATTTTTTGGAGGCAATCCCTTTGGGCATCTATTATTCAATAGAAAGTACACCAGGTCTGTGTACCATGGGTCCTAAGTGATAGACTCCATTGTGTATGTCTGATATTTGATGTGGGGAGTCTCTTCTGCCATTCCTTGACATAGTCCCTGGCCCCGAACTATCTTCATGGGTTGCATTTCCAAGTCATATTCCTGGAGGATGGCCATCCATTTCCCCCGTCTCTCACCCAATTCACTCTACATTAGCAGAGATTTTACTGCCTGGTCTGGGATGATAGCATGCACCTTGCTCCAGAGAATATAATGCCAAAATTTCTTCATGGTGTGAACAAGAGCAAAGGCCTACTTTTCCAAAGGTGAATACCAGACTTTGGCATTCTTAAAGGGGGAACTCATGAAAGCTATTGGTCGTTCTTCCCCTTCGACCTTCTAGGTCAAAACTACCACGGTAGAAAGCGGTGAAGAAAAGGAGTATATGTAAAAAGGGAGGGAGTAGTCCAGACTAGCCAGAACTGGTGCCTCCGTTATTATTTATTTGATCTAGATGAATGCCCGCTTTGCTTCAGGACTCCACTCAATTTTGGTATCTTTCTTCATCATCTCGTTGAGTGGCTTTACAATTTTGGCGAATCCAGTAATGAATTGCCAGACAAAATTGATCTTTCCAAAGAAAGACCTCATTTCCTTCTTGCTGCCGGGCATTTGCAGGTTTAGCAGTGCTTCAACTCTCTTGGGGTCAATGGATACACCCTTCTCAGAGACAATATGCTCAAGCAACTTCCCCTCGGTGACCTTGAATATGCATTTCTTAGGGTTGAGGGATATTCCATACTGGCGATATCTCTCACAAATCTAGGTGAGGTGTGCGGAATGATCACGCCTGTCCCAGGAAAAGATGGTCAAATCATGCATGTAGATGATTATGGACCGGTTCACAAGGCCCTCAAACGCAATTTCCATAGCCTTTTGAAATTTAGCTCCTACGTTAATCAGGCCAAAGGGAATTATCCGATATGCAAACATTCCCCAATTAGTGGTAAACACCATTTTGTCTCTATCCTCATACTTAACCATGGCTTGGTTATACCCGAAGTACCCATCCAAGAAAGACATCATTTGAGATCCATTCACGATTTGTAATACCTCATCCAATGAGGGGAGAGGGTGATTATCTTTCTTGGAGGCTTTGTTCAAGTTTTAGAAATCCACGCAAAGGTGAATTTCCTCACTCTTCTTTCTCATAGGGGCTAGGTTGGCAACCCATGTAGTATGCTGGATTGGAAAGATTATCTGGGCTGACAACAGTTTTTGGACCTCCTGATAAATCAGAGGCTCAATCAGTGGGTTGACTAGTCGTTGCTTTTGCCAAAAAGGCTTAGCATCAGGTTTGAGTGGGATATTATGAGTCATAATTGATGTATCATAGGTTTTTAGATCCTCATACCCCCATGCAATCACATTCATGTATTCTCAGAGAACCCTAAGAATATTCTCCCTCTCCTCAGGGGAGCAGGAGGTGCCAATGTGTATCAATTTCTCTTCACTGGGCTGGACGATGTTCACTTTCTCAAAATTTTCTCCACTAGAGGAGGATGATATCTTCTCCTGGCCCTGAGGGTCCATGTCAAAGATTCATTCAAGTGTGACCATCCCCTTAGGAATGGTGTTGGTTGGTAGGTCCATGATCCCATCATCTTCATAACCCTTTCTAGTATCATCGTGATCTCTCTCTCCCACTATCTGGTCTTCAAAAACACCAATATTGGCCATAAAGGCCAAGATATGATGATCATCCTCAAAGAAATGAAAATGGGTGACATTATCTAGAATGGATGGGGAGGGGATCATCTCAACAGAAAATCTCTGGAGTCGTGAGCCAGCCATGGGCTCAAGTGTGCTGGCCGAAATGGCAAGGGCATCTAGGACATAGTTTCATCTCCAGGGGATAAGATCGATGCCAAAGGAATCAAAATATTCAATAAGGCTCCATGCCCGGTTGTGATATGCAACCAGCCTCTTATTGTGACAGGTGTATTGACTTTAGACTTGTTTAACAATCAACTTTGAATCACCCAGGGCCTGGAGGTGAGTGATTCCTTTCCTTAGTGAAAATAGAAATCCAAGGACCAAAGCCTTGTACTCTGTGATATTATTCATGTAGTTGAACTGCAACTTATAGGATGCAAGGAAGGATTTCCCTTGTGGGTTGATTAGTTCCACTCTGGCCCCACAACCTTGTTTGGATCAGGACCCATTAAACTTAAGGATCCATAAGTCACCGTTTGTTATCTGGGGCTGGCAAGACAAAGTGGTCTTTAGATTGTTTTTGGGATGGTTGGGAGGAGTTTCCTCTGGCACTGATGGTACATGGGTGAGGTTCACCTCTGGAGAGATTTATGGTTGGGATTCTTGGACAAATGACACTGAAGGGGCATCACCAGCAGAAGTATTGGGTCCCAAGGAATCAGCTGTATGTTCTTTTCTCTGGAGGGCATTGATATGTCGGGTAGTAGTGGCAAGGAAAGACTCACACTCTAGCTCTGAATGTTTCTGGTAATGCACTCGGCACCAAGTGCTAGACAAGAGTGTGGCAGGGGTCACTACGGCAACTTGAGAGTTAATCTCAACCCTCAATTTTTCTTCCAGGTCCTGGTTCTCTGCAGAATTATGGGATCCTTCCTGGGGGTGAAATAAAATGTTAAGATCTCAAGGGGTTGGTACACCCCAGGGAAAGTCTCAGAGAAGAGGACATCATTAACCCTCCCAACTTTAGTGAGGGCCTATTTCATTTGGGGTTCACTTTCAACCTGAATCTTATTCAATTCTCCTTCCCAGGGGAGCCATAAGTGGGAGAAGTTGGTCGAGAAATACCCATTCAGAAATTTGGACCAATTCTAACTTAGCAACATCCCATAAGTCTCTGGGATGTCCACCACTTGGATGTCGATTGTGTTGTCTATTCTGGGGTCCTGGATGAGTTGAATCTAGACATTCTTCAGTTCACCTACCATTTTTACAGTAGTCTTATCTAGTTGGATTACTGCACCATTAGATAGGCTGGGGTGAAATATGAGCTTCTAGCATATGGATAATGGCATGATATTGCCTGAAGCCCCGTAATCTACTAGGAAATTGTGTATGTTTTTCCCTTGTATGCTTAGGCCCAGTAGGAAGGGAGGATCTTCAGTATTTCCCTAAAGACAACCATGTTGGCATCTTCAAAAGAAACAATCTTGGGTGGGTGACTGATGGCTTCTGGGTTGCCCAAGATATTTAGAAGAGACTTCTTCTACTCAGGACATTTCAGCAAAACCTCCATCAAGGTCATGGAGGTGGTGGTTTGTTCTAACGCCTTCATGATGTCGAACCTTCCTCCTAGGAATTGGTGGCTTCCCTTGGCTGGGTCTTTTGCTTGGTTAGAGCTAGGGCCTTTTGGAGGGACAGATCGATTGACCATATTGTCCTAGGGAGGAGTGTCTTTAGGAGGCACGGGTGTGTAAACTGGTCCTTTACCAGCCTGATTCTGAGTGTTGTAGGGAGTCTGTGGGTTGGTGAAGACATTGGCCTCAAAGGCCAGAATTGATTGGTCAAAGAATCCTGTAGTTTAGATTATTCTTTGTCTTCTTTGTCTATTCTAAAGAAGATGGTCTCACAGGTAAATGCACCATGAGTGGGCTCTTGCACAGGAGGTTTTGGGTGAGTGGGATCAGAAGCTTGTTGTCTGTCCAGCTGGGAAATCATGATGACCTTCTCCAGCGTGGCACAGTTTATCTCATTGTGGGAGCCTGTGTCATGCAATCTACACTAGGTTGTTATGGGCTAGAAGTCTATGACTGGAATGAAATGAGAAGGTCCAACACAACCCTGATTGGTGTTTTTGTCTAGAGGAGGACCTCCGGTATTGGCATTGTTATTCCATTGTTGTTGGTTGGGCCAAGGCCCGTTGTTGAAATTTATTCCTCTAGAATTGTTGTTTCATTGTCCAGAGAAAATATTCCCTCTCTGGGAATTGGCATTGTGGGGTGCGTAGGACCCTACCTTCAGTTGAGCCATGTCCACAGTCAGTGTGGACAACATTTTCCAGAGGGATTCAACCTCAGTGGTCAACTGGGTGTTTGTGTCACAGTGTGACGACTGTTGTTGCTGATTTCCCAGGAAAGCAATAATATTTTCTAGAGTCAAGGGCAGAAATCCTCCAGCCATTAACAACTAAAAGAAAGGCACTCTAGGTGATTGCGTCTGTGGTAACATTTTCTATGGTTGGTTCTAGGGAAAATATTCCATACCCGCTGTTGTCTAGGTTTGAGATGGATAAACATATCGGGCCTGCTGGTCTATCGGTGATGGTGGGGAATTCATGGCCATCGCGGGGGAACCCATTTCCTAATTGGGGTTATATCCCCCAGTGTAAAAATTTCCACCAAGGATCATGTTATATGGCATGCTCTACCCAATCCCACCTGGGGATTTGTTAAGGCTGTGGGACAACTCTAGGGCTAGGTTGTAAACTTTTGCCAAAGTATCCCAGTCACTGGGGAGGGTAGTTCTCTAGAGGAGAGTGGAAACAAAGGGGTCCATCGCATTGAGATAGGTCTGGATAGTTACCTCCACAGATGGGATGAAAGGACCTATGCACTGCTTCAAAGAGAGTTGGAACCAATGGTTGAATACTGCAAGGGGTTTATTTGGTTCCTTCCTAATAGAGAGTAACTAGCTGTAGGACCATGTTGGGTCCATGTGTATGCGGAAGGTAGCCAAGAAGGCATCCTCCATATCCTGCCAACTGTTGATGGAGTTGGCAGGAAGGTTGAGGTACCAGTTTAGTTCATTCTGTCCCAGGGATAGAGGGAACATCTAGGTCACAACGTCTTGGTGTTGGATCCAATGTCAGTTCATGGCATCTTTGTATGCATGCAGATGCTCTTCTACAGTTCGTGAACCTAAGTGCTCATATTGGGGACAAATCTTTTCTAGGTGCGAGGGTAAGTCATTGGCTGTGCCCAGAAAAGTTCCCATTGGGGACCTGGTATTTCCAAAATACATAGTCATCAAGGGTGTTGGGTTTTGACTAGATTGAGCATTAATCATCGGGGTCATCTGGGGGACTTGGGTATTCTGGGACATGCTAGATCCCCAGATGATGGCAGTTGGCTTGGATTTCAGGGTCCATTTCTTTTGAGCAAGAAGCTCGAGTTTGAAAAACCTTCCAGGATTGGGAGCTGATCTAAGGACTCTTTCAAATCTTGCTGGTGAAAATGACCCACTCTCACTAAAGGCTTGACTCCTAAAACTATAGCTTGGGGAACCCTCGAGGGGTGTAAAATCTGAATCTTCAGAGGGGGACGAGTTCATGCCCTCCTTCTAGCGCCAGTTTCTATTGATGGGACCTTGTGACCAGGTCGGTCAATAGAGGTAACTTGTCAGCAGGTACTGGGGTAATAGCCAACTTTGCCTGTAAAAGTTGTCCGAGGAAATGAGATTCCCCAGGCCTCCAAGCACATGAGAGTTGGGTCTTGACGGTGTGGGGCTCAAATGGGAAATGTGACTATTTTTTTCAAGGGGGATAGATGGTTATCTTAACTCATCTTCTCCAAGGATTCAAACAAGTGGGGTTTCCTGCAAGCATGCATTTATTTTAACAAATAAACTTTAAAAGATACTGCAGAGTTAGAAATATTTCATCTACCTATAGTTATACTACACATTCAAAACATTGACAATGCTCTAACACACTACACTAAATACTGAAGAAACACAAGACCATCAACTCATATTTGATCAGTAGCAAAGGAAGGAAGGTCGTTAATCTACTTTTAAGTATCAGAGCAAAGGACATAAAGAACACAAAGCATATAATACCGTTAACCAAAAAATCAGAATGATAGCAACATCATTGATAGAACTCCTCCTTCATTAACATATCTCCAGCAAGCACTGGTACTTCTTACAATGGTGGCTCCAAGGGAGCATTTAACTACTGAAAGCTTAAAAAATATGGAGCATTGAGCTCTCCAACTAAGAATTGAGAAAACTAGATTGCTATTAACTATAATCTGCAAAATCATCAATTTTGCCGACCCTTGGAATGAGGTCAGACTTATTATTTATACACATCATTTGACCTTAACCTAACTTATTTTACACTTTTAAAATATAATACTATTTTCTGGTGGCTGATACTACCTACACCACACTACAAAAGACCTTGAGATGGAGAATGTCTGACATGTCATAAGAATAAGACAATAAGAGAGAAGTGGAAGAATCGACCTTGAGAAGGGAGCCAAGAGGAGAAAAGAAGAAATTTGATCCCCTAGAGATCGAGGCTACATGCCTCATAAATGAGAGGGCGGCTCACTGTCTGCAATGTGCCAGGTGTAACATTGAAGCAGCACCTTGGGAAGACCATCTGTCAGAACTCCCTTGTCGAGCCGACGTGCCTTGTTGCGGTTACCTACCCTTTGAAAACCTTTATTAACTACCTTGAAAGTGACTGGTAGGCCTTGGGAACCAGGACACAGGTCACTTAAAGAATACAAAAATGAGAGATCCAAAATTCTTCTTGGATCTAGGAACCTGCGTTCTGAAAGTATGAATGAATATAAAAATACATCTCCTAACGAACATCTCCAGAATTTGGAGGGCTTTATTGTTCCTTATGATTTTTCTCAAGCCTCTAACACTTGGCCTATGCTTTCTTCATCTACATGTTTGATGCTATCCCACTGACTATGAACAACCTCCAATGCTTCCTCAATGTCTCCGGCTCTATTCTAGAATTCATCTACCATTTTGATAGCATCGTGTGATCAGATCATGGTTTTAGACAATCTGGATAACCTACCCTGGTCAAAATCTCTGGCAGGTGGATACAAGGACTCCATCCACTCATCAAACTTTCTCAAGATGTAGTCCTCTAGGGTACATGTGTTGGTGGTGAAGGGATCGACTTGCGATACCCCAGCCACAAATGTTTGAAATAAGCCCAAGGGATATTGGGCTATCGTCACCTTCTCTTTCAAGGCCTTAACCAGTTCCTTGCATACCTCACCTCTGAGGACAAGTCTAGAGTACTATTCCTAGAGGGAATCGTATGATTCATCTCCCAAAATTCCTGATTCTATGGTGAATTATTTTCCTATGTTGCGGATCTCTTCCAGCTCAGCCTTCCACTTTTCATACTTCACCAAATATTTCTCCCATATAAGAGAAGAGCCTTTTGCCTAGCTAAGAAGACAACTGACCCGGTAAAGGTCTGGGAGGGACATCTCTAGAAAATGTCTCATTGTGTGTACTTTCTTGATGGCCCACCTGTCTACAGCCTGTGTCGTTCTCTTCATAATGCGTAAAGAATCCACATCGCCCTGTGCAAGCAGTAATCTGGAGGAAGGGGTTCCTAGGTGGACCTTGGCCAATGGCTGTGTAAGTTCTGCCAGAAGTGCGAGGAGATTGGCATTCATCTCTCTTTCCTCTTGGAACTTCTAGCCCTTCTTGATGTACCTAGCCTCTATTTCCTTAATGGCTTCTTTCAATAAGTCCATCTCACTCTGCTTGTCTCTCCTCCCTAGTGCCACTTCTGTTATGTTATAATCTTCAGGCCTTACGACTGCCGCATCTTCATCTGGTGGGGGTGTTGCGATGGTTGCAAATGTGCTACCTATAAGACCAATCTAGAGAGTATGGACTATCTGCACTTTCTTAGGCTTTTTAGCCTCTGCATTCTTTGCCATGATCTCAGTCGATGAAAGCGTAGTACCTGAGGTTACTACCAGGGATTTCATTTTCCTTGACTCGGCCAGCCATTGGGGCACTGGGGTGGATTTTCTGCTAAGACCTATTCATCAAGATTCCTTTTAGAATCTGGTGGCACATTCCTAGAATGTATATTATCTTCGGGCTCTTTCTCCTACTCTTGTTCCAGCTCCTTTTCATGTTCTCATTCCTCTTCTTAATATCTAGAACCTTTAATATTTTCTACCATGTTGGCATCTTCTATAGTATTATCCAGGATCTTTTCCTTGGTCTCAACATTATTTGTATTTTCAGGGACTTCCTCATCCCTCCTGGCATCAGTTGGTTCTACATTTTCATCGTCTGATACTTCTTGATCCACCTACTGCTGCTGTTGGGCCTCATCAGCCTCATCTGTCAGGATGTTTTCCTCCACCGGAACATCTTCTGGAGGTGGGTGAGGTCTCTGGCCAAAATTTAACAAGGTGGCCACTGTTACTACCTCACCGAATGTGCTCCAGGGCACTTGACCACTTGGAGTAACCAAAGGCACTTGGAGCATGATTATCGAGGGTACGGTTGATCCCGTGGGTCTGGGTTCCCCGATCATCAGTTGCTCATCTATGGATTGCCTTGGTGTCTCCTTGGTCTCTTGGAGCGGTATATTTTCCTACTCAGGCTCCTTTTGTACTTCTTCATGAGCCTCTTTCTCTAATGGATCTTTGTCTTTTGGGATTTTCTTCTCTATGGGGGCCTCCCCCTTATCCTGAGCAGCAATGTCCTCCACCACATTATTTATACCCTACTGGAGATCCATAAGCTCTTCCGCTGAGAAAGTTTCATCAAAATCATCATGTGGGGGTGAGGAGTCTGAAATATCTTCTAGTTTGGGAGAGTCTGAACTTACATCCACCGGGGACATATCCGGCATACCGAGACTGGCATTTGTGCTTGGTGTGGGGGTCACCCTCTTCTTCTTCTTTCTTGTCAGTGGAGTCCCGACGTCCAGAATACTAGTAGACTTCACCTCAAAAAAATTCTGTCTGCTCATAATTGCTACCAATGATGGGGATCCTATTGGGCGAGCAAATGCCATTGTAGCTAAAAGGAGGCTGGAGGATACCTGCATATTTATTTGTTGGCTGGCCAGCTTTGCAGACTCCATTTGTTGATGTAGTTGGGCCATTAGAAGGGTGGGAACTTTTGCAGGCACCTTGGGAACCAGGGCACCCTCTTTCTCTTTCCCTTTACTCATGCTTGGTTCAGCAGCTGCAGAAAATGAAGAAGGTCCAGCAGCGACTGAAGAGGGAATGGTATTTTTGACCTTTGATTTCTTTCGGGTGCTCTTGGGACACACCTGGGCAAAATACTGGTGACTTGCTTCGAGAATAGGGTGGCATACCCCTTCAATCGTTAAGTCCTTGGGGTGGCCCAATCCACTAGAGGAAGATCTAGCTTATCCAACCCTTGCCCCTTGTATGTTGTGTCTTCTAGTAGCCCATCATCTTTAAAGCCTTTCAGAAAAGTTTGAAGGTCAAGTGTTTTCATGAGCCCTTTTCTCATCCTTGTATGCTGTCTGACCCAGAGGTCAAAACTGTCTTGGCTGTCCGCCCAAAAATCTTCAATGTCTACTTCATGGGGTAGGGATGCCCGAGGAAGTGCTGTGGCAATCTTGCTGATGGGATTGTAGTTCTTTCAGGCATGGTGGAATTCCACCAGCCCCAGGTTCTTTAATTCACTATCTACCTCCCAGGCTGCGGTGAGGCTACATGTATAATTCCTGTAGGAGAAGGGGAATGGGATGATAATGACCTTCTTTAATGTGAAGAAGGCTTGCAGATCCATCATCTGCTGGCAGTACTCTAAAAGAATAATTTTTTCCCCACAATACCGGGGAAGAAGATGGGGCTTCCTATTGAAGCCTGTCACCCGAATGTAGGTGTGATGTTAGAACTAAATAAAATATCAGCCATAGGAGCTGACCAGAGTCATTGCCGCTTATGATAGTCAGTACCTAGAATCCCAAGTAAGCGTTAGAATGTTGTGGTAAATGAAGGCATCATTTACCCAACAGAAATTCAAGAAACTAAGTTCCCATTGCACTTGGGGATAGCGATCCCACAGTGTCATTTGGCCCAGGCTATTTCCAAGATCCCCGACTATCCCCAAACCTGGAAAAGACAATCTTTGTTGTGCTAGTGCCCATAGCACATATGACATCATGTAGAACTTGGAGCTCTGGACAACGGCCTTTAGCTACTTGTCCACGTGACTGGATATGAGGGCCACCCAGTTGAAAGTCTTACTCTGAGTGGTGATGCAGTACAGAAAGTAGTACATCCATGCCAAGAAATCCAGGGCATGGGGCAATCTAAAGATCCTGTATAGAAATACAATGCCTTCTTGAATGGGCTCCTTGAACTCCCTATGGGGAATTTCCAATTTCATCCTCTTGTGATCCCTCTTTGGGACTTTCAGCCAGTGGCTGTTGATATGTTGCCAAGAAATAAGTTCAACACCCTCGAACTCCTGCAGTGTCTAGAGCCGATTCTGGACAATGGATCCTTTGAATTGTGGGATCCCAAGCCCTGAGGTGAAAGTTTCCATGTCCACAGTGATGATGGTTGCTGGGTACTGTAGTGGCCAGGGATCCAGAAGTAAGACGGTCCGAGTTGGTGCGTTATACAAAGTTTCTAGTTGGAGTATTAACTCTAGTGACTAAACTAAACAAGTGAAGTTTGCCACTTTGATAATGTCAGAGGCAGCGATCTGAGTGGCCAGGTTGTCTCTAGTGGCCTTTAACCTGTAAATGGCTTGAATTAAGCCTTGCACTTTTGCCCAAGGTCTGGGCCCTGTGTCTGTTATTTCCTAAACTTTGGACTCTATTTTTGATCCCACTAGAGCACCCCCTTTTGGGTACTTGGAGGTCAAGGGAAGCTTTTCCAGTAACCTTTCAGCCTTAATTTTGGTGGCCGCTCAGGTGGATGTGATAGGTAGCTACGGGATGGAAGGAGGGGTTATCACTTTAGACATCTTCAATCAATTTATCCTCAACTTGAAAGACTGGAGAACCGTTAGAACATGATAAAAAAGAATATTAGTATTCCAGGGAAATTGTCACCACCCTGCACCTGTTCAACAAGTGTTAGCATATATCGAAGAAAGTCCTGAAATACTTGTAGTAAATGTGACTAATACTCTGGGGGAATCGAACCGATGGACAAAGGGGAAAACATGGGACAAGGAATTTCTTGAGACCGAAAACTTGGATAATCTAGCCATTTCCATACTGATGTGAGCAGTAAGAAAGCCGTATTTGGCTGACACGGGTTGGCACGTGGTCAGATGGCAGGTGACATAAAGGAAGTAATGGAAAAAAGTGGGTTGACACAAGTAAAAAGTAAATGCCAGATGGGATGCGGTTTGAATGGCCGCTCGTGGGAAATTAATCCCGCCATTAAAGTGATGAGTCAGAGGAGAGAGGAAGCCGCCATGGCTCAAACTAGCGAGGTGCCGAGTTCAAACTGTGGCGATGCTATCTCGACAAGCTCAGCCTCAAGGGTGAAAATGCATGATAGAGCATGGGGAACTTGTGAGCTCGGAAGGATATATGGGGTTTATACGCATAAAATACAGAGAGCCAAAACATATATACACAAGATATATAGAAAGTACATAGCATTTACAGACTTATACAATTATATATGTATACACAAGCTAGAATAAGAATATATACATTAATATACAGCTACACAGAGGGCAGACAACCCTCTGGCAGAGCCAACCCACCAACGGGAGGCAAACTAGAACAAAACCAAAATGAAAAAAAACCAGCAAAACAAACAAAGGCAAAAGGAAGAAAAGAAAACACAGAAACAACAAGAGACAACGAGAAACCAGAGAACCTACCTAGGAATCCGAAGAGGAGTAGGGAAAGAACACACTAGGAGCATGCCTATAACAAGCTCTACCTTCAACTGATCATGAACATGTACCTTGAATCATTGGATAATAACCCACTAAGCACAGAGTATTCACAGCTTAATCACAATTTGGTCACCCAAGAATCACTCTGAATGCACAAGTGTTTTAATCGTGGTAATTGTAAAAGTGACATGTAATTTCTATTTATACCCAAGGTAAAAGGAAGTTACCTTCTTTCCCCGTAAACTTCAGAATAGGCAAACCTTTGGTCTCCGGGCCCGGGGATTCCATTCCACCATACCTTCTTGCAAGAAAAAGATATCATGGCAGAGAATCCCGGAGTCTGAAATCTAGCTCTCGAAAGAAAAAACAACTCCAAGACCGGGTCCTAGAGACACGAAAGACAAAAAAAAAAGGAAACAAACCTCATAGGAGGGAAAAATTGGAGAAGAAACAAAGGAAACAAAGAAAAGAAGGAAAGAGCCAAAGCAAAAAAGGGGACCCAACATTTTGCACACAAAATGTAGGGAAGGGTATGCAGGGCATAACACACCCCAGAACAACTTAAAATATTATAGTTACTTTTTTCTAGAACTTTGAATGTTTTTTGAATATTACCAGTGCAAAACTCTTGATATAATCAAAAGTAGCTCATATTATATGGATTATAGTGTAAATTGGGTAGTTGAAGATGGTTTCGTGGTATGAAGTGATATAGATTAGATACTATTAGATGTTTAAGTAAATTCCTTGGTTCATAAGAAAGCTATGTTGGAATTCTTGCAGAAGCATTATTCTTTTCTTTTTTTACACACACACACACACACACACACACACACACACACATATATATATGGGGTTTATATGCATAAAATACAGAGAGCCAAAACATATATACACAAGATATATAGAAAATACATAGCATTTACAGACTTATACAACTATATATATATACACAAGCTAGACTAAGAATATATACATTAATCTACAGCTACGTAGAGGGCGGACAACCCTCTAGCAGAGCCAACCCACCAACAGGAGGCAAACTAGAACAAAACCAAAATGAAAAAAAATAGCAAAATAAATGAAGGCAAAAGGAAGAAAAGAAAACACGAAAACAACAAGGGACAACGAGAAACCAGAGAACCTACCTGGGAACCCGAAGAGGAGTAGGGAAAGAACACACCAGGAGCACGCCTGTAACAAGATCTACCTTCAATTGATCATGAATAGGTACCTTGAATCGTCGGATAATAACCCACTAAGCACAAAGTATTCACAGCTTAATTGCAATTTGGTCACCCAAGAATCACTCTGAATGCACAAGTGTTTTAATCGCGGTAACTATAAAAGTGACATGTAATTTCTATTTATACCCAAGGTAAAAGGAATTTATCTTCTTTCCCCGCAAACTTCAGAATAGGAAAACCTCTGGTCTCCGGGCCCGGGGATTCCATTCCACAATACCTTCTCCCAAGAAAAACATATCGTGGCAGAGAATCCCGGAGTCTGGAATCCGACTCTTGAAAGAACAAACAACTCCGGGACCGGGTCCCGGAGACAAGAAAGACAAAAAAAAAAAGGAAACAAACCTCATAGGAGGGAAAAATCAGAGAAGAAACAAAGGGAACAAAGAAAACAAGGCAAGAGCCAAAGCGAAAAAGGGGACCCAACATTTTGCACACAAAATGTAGGGAAGGGTATGCAGGGCATAACACACCCCAGAACAAATTAAAATATTATAGTTACTTTTTGCTAGAAATTTGAATGTTTTTTGAATATTACCAGTGCAAAACTCTTGATATAATCAAAAGTAGCTCATATTATATGGATTATAGTGTAAATTGGGTAGTTGAAGATGGTTTCGCGGTATGAAGAGATATAGATTAGATACTATTAGATGTTTAAGTAAATTCCTTGGTTCATAAGAAAGCTATGTTGGAATTCTTGCAGAAGCATTATTATTTTCTTTTTTTACATATATATATATATATACTGGGTTTATACACATAAAATATAGAGAGCCAAAACATATATACACAAGATATATAGAAAATACATAGCATTTACAGACTTATACAACTATAAATATATACACAAGCTAGACTAAGAATATATACATTAATCTGCAGCTACGTAGAGGGCGGACAACCCTCTAGCAAAGCCAACCCACCAACAGGAGGCAAACCAGAAAAAAACCAAAACAAAAAAAAAACCAGCAAAACAAACGAAGGCAAAAGGAAGAAAAGAAAACACGGAAACAACAAGAGACAACGAGAAACTAGAGAACCTACCTGGGAACCCATAGAGGAGCAGGGAAAGAACACACCAGGAGCACACCTATAAAAATCTCTACCTTCAATTGATCATGAACAGATACCTTAAATCGTCGGATAATAACCCACTAAGCACAGAGTATTCGCAGCTTAATCGCAATTTGGTCGCCCAAGAATCACTCTAAATGCACAAGTGTTTTAATCACGGTAACTGTAAAAGTGACATGTAATTTCTATTTATACCCAAGGTAAAAGGAAGTTACCTTCTTTCCCCACAAACTTTAGAATAGGAAAACCTCTGGTCTCCGGGCCCAGGGATTCCATTCCACCATACCTTCTCACGAGAAAAAGATATCATGGCAGAGAATCCCGGAGTCCAGAATCCAACTCTCGAAAGAACAAACAACTCCGGGACCGGGTCCCGGAGACATGAAAGACAAAAAAAAATGAAACAAACCTCACAGGAGGGAAAAATTAGAGAAGAAACAAAGGAAACAAAGAAAACAAGGCAAGAGCCAAAGCGAAAAAGGGGACCCAACATTTTGCACACAAAATGTAGGGAAGGGTATGCAGGGCATAACACACCCCAGAACAACTTAAAATATTATAGTTACTTTTTTCTAGAACTTCGAATGTTTTTTGAATATTACCAGTGTAAAACTCTTGATATAATCAAAAGTAGCTCATATTATATGGATTATAGTGTAAATTGGGTAGTTGAAGATGGTTTTGCGGTATGAAGAGATATAGATTAGATACTATTAGATGTTTAAGTAAATTCCTTGGTTCATAAGAAAGCTATGTTGGAATTCTTGCAGAAGCATTATTCTTTTCTTTTTTTACATACATACATACATAT
>MU228380.1:226992-241623 GCA_018584345.1 Thuja plicata | reverse complement strand
GCAACCATATATATATTTTGAGTTAGATAGATATACATATATACACATTTAGTTATACCTAAAATTATTAATATATATATTATATATATACACATTTAGTTATACATATATTATTAAAATAAATATACACACACACACACACACATTCATATAGAAATATATATATCTATATTTATATATACATATACTTCTTATATTCATATACAACATATATATATATTTTCACTTTCATAGATCTCATTATGCGGCTCAATCTTAACTTTCTTAGTTACCCAAATCTGTTTTTATTTTCTTAAGACAGGATTGTAAATTAAAATTCCTATATTTGTGATTCACTTTCCATAGTCGGTTGACATTACCCCTTTTTTCCTTTTCTCTTTCAAGATTATCCTAGATTCTCTCCCCATATTGAGAGTAACTCCTCGGCTCCCTTATTGCATCAGCAGTAGCTTCACATTTTAATCCCAATCGACGTTGCTTCATATTCTAGGGCCATCCCTCATCTTCTACCTCTCCAATTTAATCCCCTCCCTCTGTACCTTTGGCCCAAGCTTTGGTGTTACGTCTCAATTGAACACTTCAAATATGATGACTCCCATTAAGTTGAGAGGCCCCAAGGTGCAAATTGCCTTCGACGGACCTATCAAAGGGAAAAGATTATAAAATATCCTCATGTCCTCACACTTTTTGGTTATCTGAGTAGTCTACAGAGTCCTAGGAAGGGACATCATCTTTAACTCGGACAAATACAAAGTGAATTAAGAGATCGCTGCCCTTTTCTTAGCGGCTTCCTTTCAAGTGGATACTGATAAACTTTGGATAGGTACTCTATACCAAAGGCTATTCAAAAACATGTATTTAGGGGATCTAGATAAAGCTCTATCCAACATCAGGAGTGAGATTACTATCCCCAAACCATGCTTCTATGATACCCCTATTATAGGGGGGAAGAGCGGTGGTGCAGGAGCACACCTAGCTCAAACCCCTAGCTCCTTATTTCTGGCATGTATTGACTCTAGCCAAGTTAGGAGAGTGTGTGTGGACCTTAGAAGGTCATTTTTTTCCCCTAAGATGGATATGACTAGGTCAATCCATGTCTATCTAGGTTGCTTAGTTGGTCTCTTGATTTTTGGTTAACACTGTCAGTTAACACTGGCGGTTAACATTATGTCGGTTAACACTGTCTTGGTTAACACTATCAGTTAACACTATCGGTTAACACTATCTGTTAACACTATATTGTTTAACACTGTGTCGGTTAACGCTATCATTTAATTTAGACTGGTGGTCAGTTTTACGTTACTGTTGCTCGGTAAAGTCAGTCGTAACGGCTTGTGAAAAGCGGATCTTGTCTTTTATGGACAGTATGGTTAGTTGTAACAGTTCTTGAAGAGATGCTTACAAATATGTGGGCATTTAGGGTCGTTCCAATGAGAGGATGGTTATTAATAACATCCCAAGCCTTCATTTTAGAGATCTAGAGAGAGTAGAGATTGAAGAAGAGGAGAAGCTATAGGAAAAGTTGTAGAGTTGCAGATTATTGTACTGTTTTGTTTTGCTTCTAGTAATGAGAAGTTGTAGAATGTGTGTTTAGTGAATATCAAGTTTACCGTTCATTTTGCATGCAAGTAGATTAGTTATTTTATTTTCTATTTTGTAATCTGTTAGTTCTTCACCCGTTCTAGGTTGTAAGCCAGTAATAGCCCCTCGAGATTCCTGAATCCATGGTGAGAGTAATGTGTCGAGATGGAACTCGAGAGGAGCCCTTGTACATAGTTTAATTTTTGTTTTCTGTAGGAGAAGCAACAACAACAAGTCTGGAGATCTTACCCTAGGCGAGCTTAGTGATAGTCCGGCTAGGGAAGAGAATGAGAATAATGTTCTGAAAACATTGGATGAACGAATCTATTTGTGTAGGTTCAGTGAGGAGAAGTTGAAAATCATTTCAATGGGGGACTGAGTCTTGAAGAGAAGGTGAAGTTGTGATTGACTCACCTCTAAATGGGGTTGGGAATACCCTAAGAGATCTAGGAGAAAGATCTTAGAGCAGATCCAAGCTGGTTTTGTAGCAGCTTGAAAAGAATTCTGTCCACATCAAGCGGTTCCTACCTATCCCATTTTGGAGAATATCTAGTTATCTGGGCACCCATTGTAAGAAGGAACCTAAATTTCTTGCATTACTTTTGTCATGTATGTGCCTCGGAAGCTCCAAACTGGATTGACAGCTATATTATTGAGGATCAAGTTAGTGCTTGGGAAAATGATGATGAACTAAGCTGTTGTATTAAGACACTTAGCCCTCCAAGACACCATAACATTAGAAATGAAGATATTATCTTAGATCTTTGACATGTAAAAAAGAGAATAATCTTTAAGTTTTTTTATTGGATATCAGGACTGCTATTTCATATGTATTTCTAGTTTTTTGTACCCTAATTCTGTATATGAATCAAATTGCCCTCTAGGTTTACTTTCATGAGGTATGCTTCTTAATTTAAGTAAATAAGACGCAAAAAATAGATTAAATCCTAAATTATACATAAGGGCACTATATTAAGGTGTACACATCTACACATATATGCATAAAAGGACAGAAAAATATATAACTATCATACATACCTGCATTTAAGCATTCTTTTTAACACTTATGTTTCATTGCCTTTTACATCTTAGTATTCTTAACTAAATGTTATGATGCGGCAACAACATATATACATCCAATACCTCTTCTTTCTTGTACCTACCTCGCCCCTTTCTCAACACTAACTGACCTATCCTCTTCATCTAGCTTGCTAAATTTTGAAGACATATCAGATATTATGCACACACATACACCATAACATATTCTTATCTTTTGGACACATCATCATCTATACAAATACATATCTACTTATATATATACATACATTTCTATAAATACATATATACATTTATATTTATAAACATATACATCTAAATATTGATATCCATATAAATATTATTATATTTTCCCATATTATTATTTTAGACACACACACACACACACACACATTCATTAACCCACACACACGATCACGTATACACAAAGATAGTGTTCACATACTTAAACATATACTCACATAATCATTCACATGTAAATAAGTAATGACCTATTGACATATCCTAATCAACATTTTTTCTCTTTATTTGCAATGCCTAAAACTTTAGATTTGATTTGTTGATTATCCTTTTTACCCTTTCCTATTCTATAAAGACTAACCTACTTAGCTGGAATAGATAGGGTTCTGCTGTTCTTGTTTTTTTATTTTTATTTATTTTTATTTTCATTTTCTGATATATGCAGGAATAACACAACTGAACTAGGGTACAAATAATTTGTACCTTTCTGGATGCTATCTTTCGGGATCACACCTACAGGATGGGACAAGCATTAGATGTCCAAGAATGAGATTCTAATTTTTTTTGTAAATTATCTAAAATTTTGTAAATGAAGGTATGCCTTCATCATTTCTTGTAAATGAGGGAATGCACTCATATTTGCTTCTGTATACTTTTATAATCTGGACTTTGGTCCCAGGCTAGACTGGAGGTTTTCTTCTCCATTCTTTCCTACCAGTGCCCGCATTGAATGGAGAATTTTGTACTTGTTTTTTATTATAAATAAAATATACAGCCTCAACCTTTTACCGATAAAAAAAAAGTAATTATTTTCATCAAATGTTGTATATGAGGACTAAGTCCATATGACACATAATTTTATCAATTTTTGATGTAAAAATATGATTATTTATTAATTTGAATTTCAAAAAATATTAAACATTCATTTTTTGGCTTGTCTATAGTAGTCAAATATATGAAATTTACTTATTTTAACATTAAAGATAGTAAATCAAAACATCATAACATTATGAGGGGCAACTGCCAAACTAAGTATCAAGACATATCCCCAAGTAGCCAAAAGATTAAAAAAACATATAAGTTTACATTGGGAATCCACTGGTATGATAACATAATAAAATGAAAATATCTAGGGCCAGGGACCAATAACATTTTTACTACGTTCTACATAGTCACATTCATAGGTGCCAAGATGGGGCACAATAGTATTAGGGGTGACTAACTTCTATCTATTATTTTGATTTTTCTTCTTCTTATCTTACAAAGATGGCTTGGAAATCTTCCTTCATTTAGGTAGTTGTGGAGTAGATCCAATTCTCTTTGCTCAATTTTTTCCCTTGAGGCACAAAGAAATAGGTAGATTTGATGGTTGATTTGTAAACCAATGTAACTCCTTTTAGCGAAATCATGAATCTATCTTCGAGGATCTCTATTGTATCAAAAACCTTTAACATAATAATCAGAAAGCTAAGTTCACTATTGAAGTTAGTAAGGTGCATTCTTTTTCCTTGAAAAATACTCTTTATTCCTCTTTTTCCACAAGTACCAAAAAATATCATTGGTTAAGACAAGCCAAAAATGATTCAAAGTTGCTTTAAAAATTTCAATATAACCATTAATTTGAATTTTAGACCAATAAAAACCATAATTGTCTATCGAATTAATTGCACAACCAAATATCAAAGACCAAATGGAAATAACATACTTGTAATAAAAAAAATGATGCTCAAATGCTTTATCCATGTTACAAAAATACAAATTTTAGTAGACATCCTATAGAACTATAAAAATTGGTCAACAACAAGTCTTTTTAGAAATAGTATCCATCTAAAAAAGGTTTTTTTAGGTTCCATATGTTAAAGTCAGAGATGTTTCAAAAATATTTGTCACTTAGAGTCCAACCAATTTAAGTTTCAAGCCTTGTTTAGCCAAGCATAGACATCTCCTAATCAAACGTGCATAAGGTCGGTCTTGTTGAGTGAGATAGAGTTATGTTTAGAGTTATCTTGCTAGATGAATAATTACCATCACTAATTATCTTACCAATTATATTACCACTTGGAGAATTAGTATTCATGGTATAGGTCATCTTGTGAGATAGAGGTAAACTGTACTTTATGCTCAAGTGCTCTCAAGAACCCATATTTCCATTGACCAGAAAGTATTGTAACTATCTAATCCCCATAAAAATCAAACTTACGTTGAATAGCCCTATGTCAAGACCACAATTTTTTTATTTGACATAATATTTCACTAGAGAGATTCATTCCCAATATATTATGGAAGGTTATTAGACACTGTTTCCCCTTTATAAACAAGAAGCCTTACTCGAGAATAAGCTATCAAGAAGGATGAGAAAACATCTAATACATAAGGTCTAACCTCAAATTTCCCAAAGAGAATGTCCTTAATATGGAGAGAATACAAATTCTTGTCATTTTATGGATTTGAAAAGTTTAAATTATTTGTCACAAACATTTTTCAAGGCTCATTACCATTTAGAGATTTTGAGATCCATTTAGAAGCAAGAGAAAGACCTTGGGATTTTAGGTATTTTAGGCCTAATGCCCCTTGATGTTTTGCTAAGAAGCACCAAGCCCAAGAGATATTGTGCTTCATTTACAATCAAATAATAAAATCCCCTTAGGATCTTTTGAAGCTTGTGTAACATAAGAAATGGTGAGCAATACTATGAGGGAAGATCACTCACCAAATCAAATGGATAGGAGAGGGATATCCTATGTTACATTAGGAACACCCCCAAAGGCTTCACCTTCAAACCCAAACTAGATCAACAAAGTCCACAATAATGAAGGGATGCTAATTTAGATCTAGATTTGAAGATGGAGTATGAGGACTGAGTTCCTTTTATGATAAGATGTATATGATATGTAAAATGGTTTACAAGAGTATGAAAAGAATTGATGCTGTGATAAATGAAATGACAACTAACTAAATATGATATCAGATTTGATGCATAAAAGTAAATGCAAGATGAAGATGGGAAGAAAGAATCCACCATGAATTCTAAGAAAGAACAAGTGAGCTTTAGATTTGGGTTTTATTGTCACAAATCTATCAGGAAAATAAATTGTTTTGGATCTGAAACCCTGACACCTATAATCCCTAACTATAAAATTTATAGATTCCTAGGACTATGCCAACTCAAGTTGACCTTGTCCAAGAAATTCAACCTTGTCCCAGAGACTCAAAATTTGACTAATTATATAAAGGACCAGTCATTAGTTATGTAATTCTCAAATTCCAAATATGAAGCTTCTTGCACACACGGAGAAGGTGAAAAAGTTATGG
This sequence comes from Thuja plicata, assembly GCA_018584345.1. NCBI lineage: Eukaryota > Viridiplantae > Streptophyta > Pinopsida > Cupressales > Cupressaceae > Thuja > Thuja plicata. The sequence goes on along the minus strand of MU228380.1, from coordinate 235,434 downwards.
AAAGGGGCTTGCCTTGGTCAAGCCCCTGTATAGGAATTTAACCTTCAAATTAAATATAAAACTAGTGTAAAGAAGATAAATATCATATTTACAAAACCCTCATGGATGGATGTAAAACTCAGTCAAATCCACAAGAATTCCTATATGTTTGGAATGTGTAGTAGTATCAAGGATGTCTTGACGAATGTAATGGATGTACAATTTCCAAATTCTAGGTCTTGCAAAACATGTTTGAGATCATTAATATTAAATTTTTATGAGCGTGGGATTAGCATTTGTGTAAGTTAATTTTAAAAACATGTAGTGAGTTATATCCAATAGTATTGAATTTAAGCTTATCCCATCATTTGATAGTTGAGACTTACTAATTGTGCATGTTAACTTTTCAAATATGTAGCAACATCTGCCATTGATTTTGCATGTACCTTTCTCATAATTTAATAGTTAGGACTTAATATAAATGTTATCCTCACAATTGTACCCTTTTATTGATTTAATGCATGGATAGTGTTATGATTCGATGGTTACAAACTTCAAAATAGTGTCAAATGTCCCCCCATCATTTCATTCACAACTCATTGATTCAAATCTTTAAGTCATCAAACTAGTTTCTCTTGTTAATTCTAAATTATAGATTGTAGAACCATGAATAAATAGAAGTACTATAAGTTAAAGACTCTCCTTATATAGAGGAGAGATGACCCAATAGTTAAGCACTCTAATTTTGTGCTTCTCAAAATTTTATGTGGAATTTTTCAAAACACCTTACTTGGAAAGTCCTCTACTTATGACTAATGTTTTAGGGCCACATCATCAAATGTGATTCCACATCAACATGATTTTTCCAAGGTGTCCAAAACAGCCCCAAATAATTTGAGACCAATGGTCATGCAAAAGGGACACCCATAATTGTTTAGTTGATGTCGCATAACATGAAATTAGTTTCTTTTTAAAATTAGGGACACATTTCATTCAATTATGGGTAGTCATCATCAGCAATAATAACTTTAAAGTCACAATTATTGGTGCAATGTTTCCAAAAATATTGGACATTAAATCAACAAGTGTGGGCGTAGAATCAACAATTTCTAGCACAACCAGTGGAACATGCTTAGGTATTTGATCCTCTCCCTTACTCAATGACTATTTAAAATTTTACTCTATTATAACATTGTATCAAATGAAAGTTACAAAAGCTATCTTTTGCATTGACCAATAAGCAAGTTTTATAGGTCAATTGCATATTTTGAATAAAATAATATTAAATAATATAATCGAAGGATTAAGAGAATTGAAATAAGTAATGCATACTAGCACAAGATACAATCATTTAGATTTTTTAGTTGGTCAATATTAAAAAAAAATTTGTATAGTAATATTGTAATATTATTGTTGAAATAGTCAATATATAAAAATTAGGTCAAGCTTTATGTTCTAATTTTATATAAGTATTATTGAAATATTACTGTTGATAAGAGGGAAAGTCTTAACAATTAGCATGTGAATATTTTGGTGTAGCAATTTTAAGTAAAAGTAATTATTTTCATCAAATGTTGTATATGAGGACTGTCCATTTGACACATAATTTTATAATTTTTTGATGTAAAAATGTGATTATTTATTAATTTAAATTTCAAAAAATATTAAACATTCATTTTTAGGCTTGTCTTTGGTAGTCAAATATATGAAAAAATTATTTATTTTAACATTAAATATAGTAAATAAAAACATCATAACGTTATGAGGGGCAACTGCCACATTAAGTATCAGGACATATCACCGAGTAGCCAAAAGATCAAAAAATATATAAGTTTACATTGGGAATGTACTGATATTATAACATATTAAAAAGAAAATATCTAGGGCTAGGGACATTTAGCATTTTTACTATGTTCTACATAGTCACAATCATATAGGTGCCAAGAGGGGGCACAATAGTATCAAGGGCGACTAACTTCTATCTATTATTTTGATTTTTCTTCTTCTTATCTTACAAAGATGGCTTGGAAATCTTCCTTCATTTGAGTAGTTTTGGAGTAGATCCAATTCTCTTTGTTCAATTTGTTTCTCTTGAGGTTCAAATAAATAGGTAGATCTGATGGTTGATTTGTAAACCAATGTAACTCCTTTTAGAAAAATCATAAATCTATCTTTGAGGATCTATATTATATCTAAAACCTTTAACATAATAATAAGAAAGCTAAGTTCACTATTGAAGTTAGTAAGGTGCCTCATTTTTCCTTGAAACATACTCTTCATTCCTGTTTTTCCACAAGTACCAAAAAATCTCATTGGTTAAGACAAGCCAAAAATGATTCAAAGTCACATAAAAAAATTTCACTATAACCATTAATCTGAATTTTAGACCAATAAAAACCATAATTGTCCATCCAATTAATTGCACAACCAAATGTCAAAGAGAAAATGGCAATAGCATACTTGCAATCAAATAAATGATGCTCAAATGTTTCATGCATGTTACATAAATACACATTGTAGTAGACAACCTATAGAACTATCAAAACTTGGTCAACAACAAGTCTTTTTAGAATTAATGTCCATCTAAAAAAGGATTTTTTAGGTTCCATACGTTAAAGGAAGAGATGTTTCAAAACAATTTTTCACTTAGAGTCCAACCAATTTCATTTTCAATCCTTGTTTATTCAAACATGGAAATCTCCTAATTATATGTGCTTAAGTTTGATCTTCTTGAGTGATATAGAGTTATGTTTAGTGCTATCTTTCTAGATGACTAATTACCATCACTCATTAGCTTACCAAGAATATTACTGCTTAGAGAATTAGTATTCATGGTATAGGTCATCTTGTGAGATAGAGTTAAACCATACTTTGTACTCAAGTGTTCCCATGGACCCATAGTTCCATTGACCACAAAGTATTATAACTATCTAATATCTACAAAAACCAAACTTACTCTGAATATCCCTCTGTCAAGGCCACAAGTTTTTTATTTGACATAATATTTCACTAGAGAGATTCTTATGCAAGGAGGGTCAACAAGAGGGGCCAAAGGGAATCCCAAGTACCAAACCATCTTGCAGAGACAACAATGCAAAAGCAACAACACACAGAGTGAGAGAAAAAATCTTTCATGAATTGATCAAACTCATTACAGAATGATCTTCATACATGCGAGATCACAAAGATACCTTTCAATGTATCAACACTTAATCTTCTATCCCTTCTACTATCCTCCAAATCTAATGCCTCTAAGAACCCCCCTCTAACTCTAAGGACATGAATAAAATATATACAAGGGTCCACCAAAGATGTCGACACTCAAATCCATAAGAGAGACCTAGATTTTGGTCCACACAGATCCCAATGAGAGACCCCACATTAATTAAACCACAAAAATTAAATGTAGAAGTCGGCTAGATTAGGATAAACAACTCGGGAAGAGAAACACGGAGCAAAAAAAATCCCTCGGTAAGATGATACCCGAGAAACAAGAATGACTCGGTGAGAACATAACCGAGAAACAAAAAACTAACTCGGTGAAAGCATAACCAAGCAACAAAACTAACACACCCCGAGACCCGTTGATAAAGAAAGATAGAAAGAGTACCCAAGAAATAGGGTAACTGAGTACTTCACCGACCAGTCTCCAAACAAGCTAAAGAACAAAAGCAAACATATTTTTGGTTGAGAAAGATTTCCAAGGACCCAAGATTCTCCTGCATCAGACACTTGGGGTTAAAAGAAATGATTCTCCAAATCATGTATCAGGTCCAACCTAAAATGAATCTAACTTAGATTGAGAAATCCAAGATGAGTCCTTAATCAGTCTATTCTTCTATTTTATGAGATACTCCATGTATTCCTTTCCTCTAGTACTTCTGCCAACTCTCTATTTAAAAATATGTTCAACTTCCTCTATCTGTTTGTTAGGATAATCACTCTGTACTGTCACTTCTTCATCACGTTCATGATATTCATACAAGTCTCAATTATTGAATATAGATGATATATCCATGTCATCAGGTAATTCAAATTCATAAGCATTTCCACTCTCAAATCTTCTTAGTATTTTGCAAGGACCAAATTTCTTCATTTTTTAGTTTACCATATGTTCCAACAGGAAATCTTCCTTTCTTAAAAATAACATAACTGGATCACCAAATTAAAAATTCTTATATCTTCTTGATCTATCTACACTATCTTTGTATTTCTGATTACTTTTCTCCAGCTTTTGTTTTACATCTTCATGCAGTGTCTTCATAAACTCAGCAAATTCCTCTACTTCAGAACTTCTTTTCTCTTCTCCAACAATATCTCTCAAGTATGATATACCTCTTGGTTGTGTGTCATGAACAATCTCAAAAGGTGTGTTTCCAGTACTTCTATTAACTAAACAATTGTATGCAAACTCTACTTGTGCCAACATCAAATCCCAATTACTTGGTGTGTCTCCCACTAGGCATCTTGACAAGATACACAAACTTTGGTTTACAACCTTTGTTTGTCCAATAGTCTTTGGATGAAATGTAGAACTATACTTCAAATCTTTGTTCAACTTATTCCAAAGTGTTTTCCAAAAATAGCTAACAAATTTACCATCTCATTTAAAGATGATACTCCTTGGTAATCCATGCAATATGATAATCTCCTTAAAGAAAAGATCTTCTATGTGTACTGCATCTGATGTTTTTCTACATGGTATGAAATGTATCATTTTAGAAAATATATCCACCACAAAAATAATGGAATCATTATCTCTTGCTATCCTCGGTAAACCGAGAACAAAATCCATGCTGATATCACTCCAAGGTTTCTGACGAACAGTTATCAGTGTATACAAACTAGTGTTTTGACTCACTCCTTTTGTAACTTGACAAACTCCATAGATTTTCAAATTTTTTTAACATCCTTATACAACCAAGGCCAAAAATACCTTTCCTTAAGAAAACTCAATGTCTTATCAATACCAAAATGTCCAGCCAAACCACTACTATGTTTCTCCTTTATCAAATTAGATCTCATTGATACTCTCGGTATGCACAACTGAATACCTTTGAACAACATATCTTCCTGAATGAAATAGTCTTCATACCTACTTGATTGATTTGAATCAGGTACTTTGCACACTCTCTACTGCTTAGAAAAATCAGGGTCATTTTCATAGAAATGCTTCATGTCATCAAAACCAAGAACTTCAATTCTCATTTCAGTCAACAAAGATCTTCTTCTACTCAATGCATCAGCAAATTTTTTAGAAATTCCACTCTTATGCTTTATCACAAATGTGAAACTCTGTAAATACTCTACCCATTTCATATGTCTCTGATTCAACTTATTTTGACTACCCAAATATTGTAAAGCCTTATGATCAGTATACAACACAAATTCATTTGGCATCAAATAATGTCTCCATTTCTTCATAGATTGAACAATAACATAGAATTATTGATAATAGAAAAAATATTTTCTCTTAGCATCATTCAACTTTTCACTAAAGAAAGCAATAGGTTTACCTTCTTGAGTCAACACATCTCCAATTGCACTTCCACTTGCATTAAATTCAACTTGAAATACCATATTGAAATTAGGTAAGGCTAACACAAGTAATTCAACAACCTTTTTCTTGAAAGTCTCAAAAATCTTATCTACTCCATGTGTCCAATTGAATTCTCTTTTTTCACCTCTCATTGTCTCAGTCATAACATTACAAATAGAACTGAAATTTTGGATAAACTTCCTATAAAATATTTCCAATCCATGGAATGATATTACCTCACTGACATTCTCAGGTGTAGGCCAACTAAGTATAGCTTCAACCTTCTCAATATCCATCTTTAAACCATCAGTTGAAATCACAAAACCTAGATACACAAGTTCTTATTTCATGAAAGAACACTTTTTCAGATTTATCAACAACTTTTCCTCTTTCAATTTCTGCAATACTTGTCTTATATGCATCAAATGTTCTTCTTTAGTCATACTTAATATTAGAATATCATCCAAGTATACAATCACACATTTATTCAAAACTTCATTCATAAACCTCATAAATGTACTCAGTGCATTAGTTAAACCAAAGGGCATAACCAACCACTCATACAAACATTCCTTTGTCTTGAAAGCAGTCTTCCATTCATCAGCTTCTCTGATTCTGATTTGATGATACCCACTCTTCAAATCAATTTTGTTAAAATATTTTTCTCCAATCAAACAATCCATTATATCATCCATCCTCGGTATAGGAAACCTATAATTTACTATGATCTTATTGATTTCTCTTGAATCAGTGCACATTCACCATTCACCATTCTCCATTCTTCTTATGTGCCAATATAGCTGGTACTACACATGAAATCAAACTTTCTCTAATCAAACCCTTGTTCAAAAAATTCATGAACTTGTTGGTTAAGCTCTTCATTCTCGGTTGGTGTTAATCAATGTGGTGCTTTGTTTGGTAAACTAGCTCCAGGAATTAAATCCATACAATGACTGATATCTCTCATTGGTGGCAAACCATCAGGTACATTATCTGAAATGATCTCCTTATACTCAGTGAGTAACTTCTCAACTTCTGTAGGAACTTCATCTTCTATATTATTACTCGGTTTGTTAGGAATCAAAGCATAACAAATATAATTTCTTTTCAAATCCTTAACAAACTTTCTACCTTCCATCAAATGGACTTTCACAGATGTACATATCTCACCAACAAATTCTTCAACCAATGGTAACAATATTTGTTTCTTACCATCAACCCAAATAGTATATCTATTCACTCTTCCATCATGTATAACATGTTTATCATATTTCCAAGGTCTACCCAAATAAATATGACAACAATCCATAGGCATAATATCACACAACACCTTATCGTAGTAATGTCCAATTTTCAGATTCACAAAACATTTTTCACTCACCATTAATGTATGCTCATCCTTGATCCTTGAGATCTAATAGGGTTTCAGGTGCTTCATCCTTTCCAACTACAACTTTGTGACCATCTCCTCAAATGATAGATTATTCAAGCTTCCACTATCAACAATCACCTTCCAAACTTTGCCTGCAACTCTACATATGGTCTTGAACAAAATTTTCCTGACAGGGTCTTGTTTATCTTTCTCACTCCATAGTATCCTTCTAGTCATGAGATTTCCTTCCTTCTCAGGTTTATTGGATGACTCTTCTTGCACCAAAGCATTTCTTCTACTACCAAATTTCTTGTTTGTATGTGTACATTCAAAAGACTTATGTCCTTCTTCACCATAATTGTAACAAGTTCCTTGGAACCCTCTTCTGCTATAACCACCTCTGGAGTAATTGCCTCTTCCTCGGTATGAACTTCCACCTTTCCATTCAGTCTTTCCTTTGTCTTGATTTGTGTCTGTATTTTCCTTATCTAGTTTAGATCTACTATTTTCACCATGAGATCTACCTCTTCCTCTAGGGAATCTACCACCTTTTCATCTTTGTCTTTGTTCATATCACTTATTCAATTTCTCCTCAGCTTTTAGGGTAAACTGATATGCCTCCTCAATGCTCTCCATCTTTACCAAGCTGATCTCATCTTGTATAGAGCTTCTCAATCCATTAAGATATCATGCTACTCTTTCCACTTCATCTTGAACATGTCCAGATCTGATGTCCAGTCTGTAGAATTCTTCTGTATAGTCTTTTATCAAGCTATCTTTCTGCTTCAAACTTTGAATTTGCCTAATAAGGTTAATCTGATAATCACAAGGTAGAAACTCACCTTTCAATTTTTTTACCATCTTATCCCAGAGTGAACCCACAATAGTGGGTTACACTTTTTTGGAGGAAGGAATTTTCCCCAAAAAGTGCGACCGAAGAAAAATTAAAACTCACTTTCGATCGGAATTGACAAATACTTTTGATCGTAAGTGAGTAACTTACGATCGAAAGTACCAAAAAGTGGTACTTTCGATCGTAAGTTAATTTTGATTGAAAGTAAGTTAGTACATTCGATCAAAAGTAATTACTTACTTTCTAATGAAAGTCATTTAAGGTTTTAGTTTGGTGGGGTTTTTAACCCACCGAAACAGTCATTTTCATTGTTTCGGCTGGGTTGAAAGTAACATAAGGGGCCTTCCAAAATTTCGAACGTCATTTTCAACAGGGATTTTTTATTTATATTTGCATTTTTTTATTGTTTTTAATATATTTAGTTAGTATATATACATTTATATATGTATATATGTGTATATATGCATGTATATGTGTGTATATATGCACATGTATATGTGTATATATGCATACACACACACATTATATGTGTGTGTGCGTGTGTGTATGCATATATATATACACATATATATGTATATATATGCATCATGTATGTGTGTATATATGCATATATATATATCTATATATATAAATATATATATAAATATATATATATATATACATACATATATATATACATACATATATATACATGTATAT
>MU228380.1:202380-226907 GCA_018584345.1 Thuja plicata | reverse complement strand
TATATATGTGTATATATATATACATATATATACATATATATATGTACATATATGTATATATATACACATGTACATATGTATATGTATATGTATATGTATATATGTGTATATGTATATATATATCTGTGTGGGTGTGTACATGATGTATACATATGTCATATGTCATATTGTACATGTATGTCATATTTATACATACATGTATATGTATACATATGTCATATATATATATATATATATATATTCATGTATATGCATGTGTATATATTTACATGCATATATGTATGTGGCACATGTATATATATGTACATACATATATATGTGCATATATGTGTATGTCATATATATATACACATGTACATGTGTATATGTATATGTACATGTCATATATATATATATATATGCATGTATGTACATATATATATGTACATATGTATGTATGTCTACATTGTATGTATGTCATACACATGTACATGTATGTACATACATGTACTTGTATATATATTTCATATATATGTATGTCATGTACATATTTTTATATATACATATGTCATGTACATGTATGTACATATACATACATGTACATGTCATATGTATCATGTATATGTATGTATGTCATGTACATGTCGTGTACATGTATGTATATATATGTATGTCATGTATGTATGTAGGTACGTCATGTATGTACATGTCATTTCATGTATGTATGTACGTCATGTATGTATGTCATGTACATGTATGTCATGTATGTATGTATGTATGTACGTCATGTATGTATGTATATGTATGCATGTATGTATGTATATATGGACCATGTACATGTATGTATGTCATGTATGTATGTCACATATACATACATGTACATGTACAAATATGTGTGTATATGCATACATGTAATTGATTTTACTTTGAAATTGGTGTAGGAGCACCGAAGGTTAGGAACATTTCTAGGCTAGAAGGTGTTTTTGGTTTGTAAGGTGTTTTGTTCTACCATTCTTGTAATGACTAAGGTCAGCCGGTGAACAAACACCATAGTTGCTTAGGTAGTTGTTTCCTAGTTAAGATGTGTGTTGAGGTATTTTATAAACCTCTAGATATGCAACAAGGCTCTAGCAAATGGAGATCGATGCTTTGCAGTTAAGTTGTACTGTCCGTCAGTTTTTGTCCTTCATTTTTTGTTCGTCGGCGATGCTTGTTGGTTTTTGTTTGATGACGATGCTTGTTTGTTTATGTTCGTCGGCGATGCTTATCGATGATGCTTGTTGGAAATGTCCGTTGGCGTCAGTGTTTGTTGTTGGGTTTGTGATCTTATGCTCAGAGTTGGAAACCAGTGATGTTTCTGTTATTCAAAAAGTCAACTCTGGCACTTGGTAATGTCGGCTGAAGACCTAGGAAACATGGGATGTGACATTTGTGACCAGCTGAGTCATTTGCAATGACTCTCTACATGTTTTTTTTTCTTGAAATTATTAGGGACACCTATTCCTATTCTGGAAGGGTCATTTATTGTTTAGTTTGGCCGCCTGTGCAGGGTGGTTGAAATTGTCCATGAGTATCAGATATTTTAGAGATATTTTCGATGGATGGGTATATAGCTGAAAAGCTTTAGTAGTTAGGAGAGCTTGATAGATAGGAAAAAAAAAAGAAGAACACTCCATCCTGTAATTGATTAGTTCTTGTAAATAAAAAGAAGATACTTAATGGATTATGTGTGCAGTGTGTGTTGTTGCATTCTTCAGGTTGAACCTGTCGGTTCAGCTTGGAAGAGGGATCTATCCTTATAGGGTAGATCCCTCTTCCAAGCTGAACCAACGGGTTCAACCTGAAGAACACAACAACACACACTGCACATAGAATCCATTAAGTATGTTCTTTTTATTTACAAGAACTAATCTATTACAGGATGGTGTCTTCTTCTTCTTCTTTTCCTATCTATCGAGCTCTCCTAACTACTAAAGCTTTTAAGCTATATACCCATCCATCGAAAATATCTCTAAAATATCTGATACTCATGGAAAATTTCAACCACCCTACACAGGTGGCCAAATTGAACAATAAATGATCCTTCCAGAACAGGAACAAATGTCCCTAATTATTTCAAGAAAAAACAACACATAGAGAGTCGTTGCAAATGACTCAGCTCACAAACATCACATCCCATGTTTCCTGGGTCTTCAGCCGAAATTACCAAGCACCAGAGTTGACTTTCTGAATAATAGAAACATCGTCGATTTCCAACCCCGAGCATAATATCACAAACCCAACAATAAACACTGACGCCAATGGACATTTCCAAGAAGCATCACCTATGAACATTTCCAACAAGCATCATCAATGAACAGAAATGAACAAGCATCGCCGTCGAACAAAAACCAACAAGCATCACTGACGAACAAAAACTGACGGACAGTACAACTTAACTACAAAGCATCGATCTCCATTTTCTATAGCCTTGTTGCATTTCCAGAGGTTTATAAAATACCTCAACACACATCTTAACTAGGAAACAACTACCTAAGAAACTATGGTGTTTGTTCACCGACTGACCTTAGTCATTACAAGAATGGCAGAACAAAACACCTTACCAACCAAAAACACCTTCTAGCCTAGAAATGTTCCTAACCTTCGGTGCTCCTGCACCAGAAATAATGTAGCAAAATGTGTACTTTCATTTTATTAATCAATTGAATTAGGAAAACATATATGTAGACTTCATTTGATAGTAAATAAAATCTTTCAGGTACATAAATATACATATATCTATCAGACATATTATTACACATCACACATGGCAGATGCATCAATTCCCCCTAAGGAACTATTTGCATGCACTAATAGATAAATTCAAAGGTTGCAAGATTCTATAAATAATCTGACTAGCTCTACTGTCTATAAGAGCACATGTTAATCCATACTTAATAGCTTGATTAGTATTAGGGATGACATTCATGGTACCACTCCCTATTCCCCGACTGTTATAGAGGCCATACTTGAGAGAAAGAAACAAGAGGTTGGCTCTAGTCTTTCTCTCAAGGAGGTACAGGCTTTACTGCCTAAAGTGACCCTGAAAATGGAAATTTTTCCATCTAATGTAGACGTATAGTATGTGAAGGGATATCAAGTTACAAGTGTGTGTGTTATTTTGTGTACCTGTTAGCTACAACACAACACTTCAATAAGTCATTGTATTAGTGAGAAACAAGGGTTAGCAAGCATATTATCACTAAAATTTACCTATTTCTTCCTATCAAGGAGGAGTGTGAAAAATTCTATAATTGCCCTCACATTATGCATTTATCAGTGACATATACAACCTAGAATGAAATATTTAAATGAAACTTAATCTACATGCTCAAGAAATATAAATTCTAAGCTCTAAAAATGAAGATTATAACAATGCATAATATGGAAGCTAATAATGCAATATAGATCTCTAATAATATAAACATCATAACAATTCTTTCAACAATCCAAAATCAGGGGCCCATTGAGCTTAAAACTCATTCTATTTATAGAAGAAATTAGGAGTGAGAGGAGAGATGAGGCATTAAATGCATGTGTAAGAGCCTTAATGAGGGATAGCATTAATGAGACATGGTAAGGGTATAAGTATTAATGATGCATTTATGAGAGCATTAATGAAGCAAGGTGAGGGTGTAAGCAGGGATAACTTTAAGAAACCCCCCCCCCCCCACTCCTGAAAAGTATAAAATTGTGGCGAATCACATTTTTTTTGGAGGAATTTTTTTTAATAGTGATGGTGAATTGTGGTTCAAATTATGGATATTTGGTGGCAAATTTTTTAATACCGTATACCATTTTTATAAAAATATGGCGACAATAAATGATTTTAATAGGAAAATTATTAATTTAATTGGCAAAGCTAGAAAATTTTACTGATAAATTATGGCAAAATAATTTTCCAAATATTGTAATTAATTATTTGTTATGGCGAATGTATTTCAAAAATACATATAAACTTGGCGATTTAAGAGAATAGTTGTATAGTTGGTATGGTGATTTAATAATTGGAAATAACTATTAAAGTTTCATTCTCCTAAGTTTTCATTCTCAAAGAATGACACGTGTGATGTTTCTGGAGAGATTTTTTAGTAAATGAGTTATGTCACTACATTTCTTCCGAAATGCACCTTCTACCATTCATCTCTCTTAGTCCAATGGTTCTGATTTGATGTTGAAGTTGCATCGGTTCCCACCACTATGACGTCACAGATTCACACGTCCATTGGATTACGACATATCAATGACCAAAGGTGAATTTTGGGCCTATTATTGGTCTTCATAATGTTTACGGCAAACTCTCAGCGAAATCATGACACATGGTATGATTGATCATACCAATAAGTCCACGATCAATCATACCACGTGTCATGATTCCGCAGAGAGTTTTCTGTAAAGATTATGAAGACCATCAATAGGCCTGAAATTCATCTTTGGCCATTGATATGTTGTAATCCAACGGACATGTGAGACAATGAGTCTCTGAGTTGTGACAAGATTTATTAATTAATTTAAAAATTATAAACAACTGTCATATAGTTTTAAATTTCATTAATAAAACCTATCAAATTGTCATATCAGACATATTTTTTCTACTACATAGCCGTTTCCGGTAATATTAGATAGAAATTTTAATTAATGGCAATGAGTAGATATGACATCAAGTAAAGTAATGACAATTAACTGCGGCTTAGATGGAGCCTTTCAATTTTCAATGATAGATAAGTGTGAACTGTGACATTATTATCTATTCATTACCAATTTACCTCGATAGAATAATGCCTTAAAGTTAAGACTTAAATGAAAAGATCATGTCATTTAAGGACATTGGTTTTTGACCATTCGAGGATCTTACATTAATGGTAAAGCTTCATTTCTTGCCGCCATTACTTTGCATATTGTTTCTGTGGAGTGGGCACACATTTCAAGTTTTTTTATAATAAAGAATTTTTATGTCCACCTATGTGACGTTCGGCCTTCGTTACTCCAAAGAAAGCAAATGTCTTATCATAAGTGTTGTTTCTAATTTCACCCACTGTTTCATTAAATATGAAAGATTTGGAGATTGTTGAAGGACAATTACCATTTTACTTACAAATTAATTAGATCTTTAGGGAAGAGAAATAATTTCAATCAAGGCTTATAAATAGATGATATACACTCGTTAAATTATGATTGTCAAAGAAGATTTAGGGAAATAGTCTGCGACTGCTCGGTTCTCTTTGTTTTTTTGTCAAAAATTAGAATACTAATCAGTTTGATTTTCAATGGATACTCCAATTCATTTAAGATGCATTGCCTTGGAGGATTAGAAGGCCTTTTTGGACATGGTCACAGACCCAATCCTAGCGTCTGTAGCTACGGAGGTGGGAGCCTTCACCAAGGAGGCTATAAGGATGGTGCTGGGACGTGAATTTATGGAGAATGAAAATAGGTATAGAGTTAACACCGACATTTCATCTCGGTTCATGGCATCTCTGTTGGACCTGGGTGGGGAAAAGGTGGAAATTCTCATGCTTTTGAGGAAAGTTTTCAAAAAAGAGTACCTCAGCGACGATGTGAATGTTATCGTATTTGTAGAAATTGGGTTTGGTATTCCTTGGGAAAATGATTTTCTGAGGATTCTAAAAACAGGAGAAATTGTGCCAAGGCAACCATTTTTAATAAACCTTGATGTCGAGCATCTCATGTGTCATCAGAAGTGGGCACAGATTGGGAGGAATTTCCTCCATAAGTGGCACAACCTGGAGGTTACCGAGGACTACCGATGGCTAGAAGAATTCTCTGAGATTATCCTCTCTTCAAAGTTCCATACAGAAGGAAGGGATCCTCAGCTAGATAGTCCCTGACTATGTCTCTATCCCTGTCCCTATCCTAGTCTCTAATGTATCTCCCTCTGGTGGTAGCAGCTTACCAGGGTTTTTGCAATGATGTGAATTGTAATAACGTATATTAAAAAAATATGAAAATGTTTTAAGAAATTTGAAGTGCTTTTCTATTTTTTTTTTATTATAACAATCGTTAATAGATATGGCAATGGGCATCATTGATTTGTAAAGTTGTATTGAAATTTTGGGTGATATAATATAAAATATTTGTGTTGCACTTTTGTTTCATGTAATAATTTAATGTTTCCAAACTTTATCATTTAATGGTGACTGGTTACTGGTTAAAATTTCATGGATAAGGTATTATCAAATGCATGAATTCAAAGGGAATTTAGTATAGTTAATGATTATATTGATTATTGTGTATTAAATTATTAATATTTTAAAATCGTAACAATCATTGGATTACGAGGGATGAATGTGACACGTGAGACGTGTAATATTCATTAAAATATTTCCAAAAATGTGACACGTGTAATAATCATTAAAATTGTACATCTGCATTCTACTGGGGGCTCACCTACAATTGGATTGTCCATGGGTTCAATGAATGGATACTTTTCCGCTCAATCAAATTTAAATCTCCTAGACATCTCCCATTGACGATCAGTTTTTTCTTTTGATTTTCCTCTCCCTTTAGTGTTACTGTTAATTGAAAAATCATCATCACCAAAGTCGATCGATTCATCCTGGTACTGGTTATTTACTTCAAATTCATCTTCAAGGTCATCTTCATAAGAGATATCAGGTTCTACAACTTTGTCACCAGATTTATTAGGTTCCCTAGTTTGTTTTGAATAGACTCCTATATAAGTTGATAACCTCAAAGTTGTATAGGTTCCTCTGATGTTGTACCTTCCTCACTTTGACCAACACCATTGTGTCTGCCCCCGCCAAAGTATGAAGATATTTTTCTGCATTTCGTTGGCCTCTCTTGGACATCTCCAGATTCTCCACCTTCAATATTCCTCTTCCTGTTTAACTTTTACTGTGACATCTCCAACAAATTAAGGCTGCAATAAAATTTTACTTGAATAATTATAAGATACTAAGGACTCATAGTCTTTCCGGTTCACTACTGATCGCAATTGTTAGCTCAGAATCAACTAATTTTTTGCACTCCTAAATCTCTTGAAACTATCCTTATTTATATACAAATGCTTATTTCAAATTTTGGCGAAGGGGACGAAATTTGCATATGATAACAACTAATATTTTGTGAACCCCGCATAATTTCAATTAATTGACTAGGCGAATAGGGCGGGAATATGGGACACGGTGAATTATGATGCATGGCGAATTGGGTCTTAGTGAAAATAAAATTTTAACTTTGGATAATGGGCCTTTGGCGAATGGCGATCCTTGATAAATACGCCTTCCTTAATCAGTGGTGAATAATAGTAAATATACAATAGATAAATGGGCGAACAACCCCACTACCATAGTGAAATTACATGAAAATAGTGGCAAACAACCCAACCAATATACGTGTTTTTTATAAAATCTAGGCGAACCGGTCAAACAGTATACTACTAATTGTTTCACCAAATTCTATACGTCTGACGGGACATATTCGCCAATTGGCAAAGAATCACCACTAAAAAAATCCCTGGGTGTAAGTCCAAGCTTGAGAAAGTGGACTTTGGGGAAGGGGAGCTTGAGAAAGTGGACATTTTGGAATGAGTTGAATTCCTAATCAAAATATTTAGGAATTTGACATCATTAGGGAGTGGGTTTAAGATGGGATTATGATTAGAATTAGGCTTAGCATGGGTGAAGAGGTTGGGATTAGTTCGAACCCAGGGTTAAGGTGGTTGAGATAGGTTAGGTTAGGGGTTAAAGGGAATATTAATGAATTGAATTATAAATAATATATTCATTCAATAATAGGGGAAATTAATTATTTAAGCTTTTGTTTTCTTTTGATAATTAATCAGGACTATAGCCAATTAATTAAATTAATTAGGCTAGGGGACTGGCTTTCCTTTTTCAAGTGATGAGGTGTAATTGAGATTTTATTTAATTCATTTTAATTAATTACTTTTAGCCATGTTTTTTATTTGTTTTGATAGAATTGAATTGATTTGATTTGATTGGCTAAGGCAATTAATGTAAATTAGTGATTAAATCACTTAGGAGATTAAACTTGATTTACAAAATTATGCCAATAAATTGAAGAATTGTCTTGACATAATTGGGGGTATGATCACACTTAGGGAAAATAGGGTCTATGGTCAGAGCATACCAAATTAGGGTGGTTACATTTTCCCCTCTTTGAATAGATGTGCAAACAACACATTAATTCAAAGAAATTTTTTGATGTTGACTTCAAAAAGTTTGAGAATTTTTCCCTTGAATGAACGAAATGTCCGATGAGATCAGTCTCGCACTTGATTGAACTAAACTGGTAGAATTGACTTTGAACTTGATCAAACAAAGGTCAATAAGCAAAGATCTTAAATATACCAATTATGAACTTGGTTGTCATCCAAAAATTGATAATACCGACTTTGAACTTGATCGAACGAAGGTCAGTACAAAGCTGTCAGGATCTTTTAATAAGAATCTAAGAAAAAGTAGACATAGGATATCCAGCTTGTGAGAACCGAAGCCTTCAATCCAATAGTCCTGACTTAGTCAAGGAACTATCATGCCTTTAGTCTTTTGATAATGAAGTCATTTTAATACTGTTTTGAGCAAGAACTTGATTGATTATAGTGTGATCATGCCCTCTCAGGAATGAAATCAAAGGAAAAGAATAAAATCCCTTTGTTGAAATGATGTATCACTTGCATGGAGCAGTTAGATAAGGGAAGAACCAATTAGAAGAAGTGAAGAAACATAGGTGTGTTAAGAGAAAACACACTTGTATCAAGTTAATGATGTTAAAATGTGAGGTTTGAGTCTGATAAAATGATGTTAGACCAATATTTTTGATGAATAATGTGCAATTTGATGATATAGAACCTAGAAAACTGATTGTGTAAAGCCTATGAATCAATTTCAGAACATATGGAGCAATTCTACATTTTCAGTAACTATAGTAAAAAAATTTAGTGCACTATGTAGAACAATGTTGATGCATTCAATTTTGTTCTTGATTAATCAAAAAGAGAACAAGATGGGTTTCATGTGTCTGGGAGGAGTTTTGGAGCTCCCAAATAGCTCAAAAAGTCAAATATATAGGCCCAATTTCACTTTTTACTCTCTCATTTTAAATTTTCACCTTAGTAATTCAGAGAGCTCTAAAGAGAGGATGGTGGTCCCCATGGAGAAGCATCATTTCAAGCTCAGTTGTCAACATCAACATCCAGCTGACTACCCACCATCGATAAGTACTTGAAAACCTACCTTCTAAAATTTCTAGTTTTCATTTTTATGCATTTTAGCTCAAGTTATATTCATTTTAGTTTTGTGTCATTTCCTGCATTTGGCGTCGCTTCCGGTAAATCCTGTGTCTCTTCTAATTTTACCCCAAATTCCCGTGTCTCATCCTATAAATTCAGGATCACACCTTGTTTTCCATTTTGGGTCGCATGCTATAGATTTTTTTTATGTTTTTCAATGTTTTGCACCCTGTAAAAATAGGATCGCACACGACATCCCGTGTCGCATCCTATGAAAACATGGTCGCATCTCGGATGCCCTATCACATCCCACAAATTAGGGATCACGTCCTGCAAAGAGGATCGTACCCCGTAAAAACAAGGCCGTTTCTAGTTTTTAACTTAGTTAAATGCCCAGTTTGACTATTTTCCTTTTGCTGACAATGAAAACACTTAGCTGATAGGTGTTCTGTTTAGCTAGCTTATATAGAACACTGATTTTGAACTTTTCATGAATTTCTATCTGTTTGAACAGGTTCCTTTTGAGGTAGTGTCATTTCGAGGACCATATCCTAGTCGTGTCCTTGCTTTATCGAGGGCCTTAACTGATGATGAGGCAGAGTTAATTTCCCATGTTGGTTTACTGCCACTAAGGGATTTACCTTATTTTAGGGTAAATCGAGGGTTGTTGACTGATCTAGCCAAGAGGTGGCACTCAGAGCACAAAACCTTCCATTTTCCTATGGGTGAGATGACCATCACATCAGAGGACATGTGGCAAATACTGAGAGTTCTAGTGATGGGACAAGAGGTTCATTTTGATTTGACCTTTGCGTTATCGATTACGACCGCACAATGATTCTTTGGTGATGATACTATTGCGTGCTGGTATCTAACATGGGACTATATGTGTGATCACTACAAGCACCTTCCTGTATACTTGGCTGGATTGATCAGAGGCATCCTTATGTCTGACTGAGGGCAACATGGATTCATGGTTGGATGGGTTGACATGCTCGAGCAGATGATTGTGTCGAGGCGTAGATTTGCATGGGGTAGTTGCATCCTAGTACACATGTACAAAGAGCTACATGAGATAGTGTATGATTATTCTTGGAGTATGACTATTGGTATTTTGGTTCTTCAGATTTGGGCCTAGGAGCATATCCCCATTACACGGCTGATAGTGGATAGGTAGTGACTATCTAGGCAAGGTGGAGTATTGGTGTCATCTTCTGGATCACATGAAATTAGTAGTGTGGCATCCTTACCTAGATTGTGAGGAGTGGGGATCAGATAGGGGTCAGATGCCTTATTATTTTCAGAGCAGGTACCTGATCAGACAGACCAGATATATCCTAGAGAGATTCTTGGTGACCTGTGTATTGAGGCAATATGATCAATTGTAGGGAAGGTGCCAAGATACATCTGTATATATGTGGATTTGTGATGAGACACCACAATGGGGACCGCAGTTGGGTTAAGAGACTGTGTAGAGAGTCATTGCAGAGATGGTAGAAGTACCTTGGGATATGCGGCCTGATGTAGCTAATGTTGGATGTTCAAATGGACTTCATGCTTAGATGCTTTAGTATCCATTTCCATGGCTTACAGTGCCTGGTGAGGCTATTCCATGGATTGAGGATCCATTGGATTATGATCCTGCTGAGGACTGACCTATCAGAGGTTAAGGAGGAGCTCAAAGAGATATAGGAGCTATGGGAGGGATGGAGGAAGGTATGGGGAGAGACATGGGAGGGATGATAGGCACCCTCCTCTTAACTTGGGATAGGGTCTGGATGATCAGGATGATGCTGATGACAGGGGTGGAGGTGCGGTTGGTGGTGGAGAGAGTTCCAGTGGTAGGCAGACTCAGCTAAGATTTGTTGCTCCTCAGAGGGATACAAATCCTTTGTTGACTAGAGATCAACAAAGATAGAGATAGTAGCAGTAGGATAGGCCACGGTATAGACCTACAGGGCAGGATACAGGCAGGGGTCTAGGCCAAGATGGTGATGCACTACCTCAGTATGAGCATGAGTGAGAGAAACTCAGAGCACAAATCACTACATTAGAGGCCTTGCTTGTAGATAGAGATACACAACTTGAGTGGCTCAGGGCAGAGAGAGACACATAGGATCATACTGTGGTACACCAGAGATAGAGAGCCACATACTATGATGCTCTATATCATGCGATAGCTCCAGAGGGTCAGAGAGCACTGTCCTTTTCACACTTGGCTCAACAGTCTGAGGGGGCCATGCCACCACCAGCTCCATTTATTCCACCTCCTCCTCCTCCTCTAGATCATGGAGAGGGTGGGAATCAATCATGATACTATATTTATTCATATATTTTGAGAGCATATTATATATCAGGATCCTTCTGAGATCATTCTTTTGTACTATGACCTTTGTACATGTATATCTGATTCATACTAATACTCTGATACTCATTTTGTAGATAGTTCCACATTTTGTATCAGATCCTTTTATGATATATCTGAGATAGTTGTTCCTAACTTGGATATGTTCATGGATTTCTCATGCTTTTGATAGATGTTTTAGATTTTGATGCACATGTGATTATGTTTATCTTGGTCTCTTGATGAGTTAGATTAGATTGGATGACATCATTTATGCTTTGTGATTTATTACTGATATGAATGTGTTTCAAATGGTACTAACTGAATATGCAAATGAATTTTGAGATTTTTCTTTATGCAAATAAATGTATGGATGCACTTAGGATGTGAAAATCAAATGCAATGCTTAAATGATTTGTTTTTGTCTTTTTTTTTTCATTTATGAATGCATAATGTATGTCATGGATATGCAATGACATTGATATAAGTAATATGGATGTATGTAATTAACTTAGATTTTGGATGAATCAAGAATTTATTTTAAGCTCAAGTCCTCTTTATGATGTTCTTTGAAAAATGAATCATGCAATCTCTAAATGCATCTACATGGAGACTCTTAGGACTATCACTGATTTGTATACATTGTAGAATTTTATCATCATTGGGTGTTTGTTGTAATGGACATCACCTGATAGTACAACTATCACTAATACCCACTGGTATCATGAAAGTATGAATACTATGTGTATTGGATGCAATGTTGGAAATAAACGTAAGCATCAAGGCATAGAAGCTAGGACAAC
Source organism: Thuja plicata (assembly GCA_018584345.1). Lineage (NCBI taxonomy): Eukaryota > Viridiplantae > Streptophyta > Pinopsida > Cupressales > Cupressaceae > Thuja > Thuja plicata. The sequence continues at coordinate 214,507 of MU228380.1, read as the reverse complement.
AAGTTAGTTATCTCCTTTTGATGTTTTGAATCAGTTTCTGGTTAAGTGTAATGTAATATATGTGACCTGTGATGATCTTGAAAATTCATATCCTTGGGTACATCATGTAGTGCACATCTTAGTGAGAATCTGATTTAGAAAATAGACAAGGAAATTTTTTCAACCTCACCGTAGTTTACACATAACAAGGATCAAGATATATGTAGCTATCCACTCATATTGGGATCTCTTACCAAAAACATCTAGGTTAAGTGAAATTTATAGGATCATTTGGAGCAATCACCACATGCAGAAAACCAAGAAAATGTTATGCCCCTGTCCTTGCGACTCTTTGTCTTTGAATAGATGTCATGGAGTAACTCATAAGACATAACAATCACCAATTGAGAATCAATCAAAGAAAATTTATAATCACTTAGATGCCCCTAGTATAAAATGTCATGGGAACATAAAAGAATAAAAACCAAACCAAGATCAAACTATGTGTTTAAGTATTATTGAGAAATACTATTAATTCATTTTTCAAGTGTAGTAGAGATTCATCAATCAGAATTTGGAATTTAAGTAATGTTTTCCTGTTTGAGTGTATGCGAGATTAACTATGTCAACAATTTCAATCCAATGTAGTGTGTTTAGAAACACTATTTGATGAAAGTGTTGAGAAACACTTGTTCATTTTAAGTTCCTGGATTAAAGTGTTGAGAAACACTAATTTGATGTTTGTTACAGGTAGGTGGTGTTGAGGAAACACCCTTGTTTGTGATAGTGACGTTTAAGTTCAATTATTGAGAAATGTTGTTTTGAGATTCAAACCATCCTAGACAAGACGCTTAGGACAACCTAGAAGACATGAACTGACCATGCTAGCAAAGATGACCCCAGTGTAGAATGACTATTCATAAGATATAAAGGTCAAAAAATCCCAAGCAAGGATAGGACATTTGTAAGGAATTAGAGTCATCAAATAGCACAAGTTTAAGTATGAAGGTTTAGTGTCATCAGTGCATTGATAGATAGAGCACAGAGTTCGAGTGATGCCTATTTGCAAGATTTTCACCATGCGACAAAGATTTTTATTTTTTCTACCAAGATGCTTGTTTGCCAGGTTTTCACCAAGGCACTTTTCTCTTTTTAAATTTTTTAAATTTTTTGTAGTATCAAGGTGCCTGTTTACCAGGTTTTCACCAAGGATACCCTTTTTTTAGGAATTTTTCCACTATTTTTGGATTTCTTTAGGAGCAATTATTCTAATGTTTTTGGTATTTTATGAGATTTTTACCACATAGGCTCTGCTAGCCAGACATCAAGTATAGAACTGCTTCAAATGTAAAGTATTAATGGGATTAGGGAGAACATCTCCCTCAGGTGTAGCTAGCTGATAAGCTCCAGTCCCAAAAGTGGCAGTAATGATATAAGGTCCTAGCCAGTTTGGTTCAAATTTTCTTTCTATTTTTTGTTAGGCTCATTCTCAGGATTCACTTTTAGAATGATATCCCCCACTTGAAAGTGTCATGGTTTGACCTTTTTATTGTACCCTTGTGACATGCATTTTTGGTTCACTTTCAGATGATTGAACACTTGTTGCCTGTGCTCATCAAGTAAGTCTAAATAATTTACTCTAATATCAATGCGGTATTGTTCGTCAGTAATAAGACCTTGTAAAGATACCTGCAAAGATGGGATTTCAACCTCAATAGGTAATACTACCTCAGTGCCATAGACTAGGGAAAATGGAGTGGCTCTAGTTGGTGTTCTGATGCTTGTTCTATAGGCCCAAAGTGTCAGATTTAATTGTAAATTCCAGTCTCTGCCAGACTTACTCACAGTTCTATGTAGGATTTTGAGAATGTTCTTGTTAGATGCCTCAGTCTGACCATTACCTTCAGGATAATATATTGAGGAACAATGTTGAGTAATGTGAAACTGTGTGCAAAGGTCTTCGATGTCTTGGTTTTTAAATTGGACCCCATTGTCTATTACAATTGAAGAGGGTATCCCATATCTACAAATAATATAGTTCAAGATAAATATAGCCACCTATTTTCTAGTGGCTTTGATCAGCAGCACGGATTCAACCCACTTTGTGAAATACTCAGTGGCTGTAATGATGTATTTATGTCCTTTGGAAGAATTAGGATATATTTGTCCAACCAAATCAAAGGCCCATTGCTAAAATGGCCAATGTGTTATGAATGGTATGAGTTCTCTAGCAAGAGCATGGATGATATTTCCATGTGTTTGGAATTTATTACAAGTCTTTGAAAATTCAATAGCATCTTTTTCCATCGTGGGCCAATAATAGCCTACTCTTAACAGTTTTTTAGCTAATGAGAAGTCATTTTAGTGTGATCCACATACACCTTCATGGACTTCTTTCAATGCGCAATCCAAATCTTCATGTTCTTAACACCTAAGAAGTGTACCATCAAGACCTCATCTATACAAGTTATTATTAATGAGGACATAATGCAATGTTGTCCTAATTAAGGCTCTTTTTTCATTTCTGGATAGGTCATTGGGTATAGTTTGGTCATTTGGGTAAGCAATGATTTTAGCATACCGAGATGGGTCTTGGGCATTCAAAGCACAAATTACTTGGTATTTGGGGATATCAAAAGCTGGGTAGGATAGTTCTTCTACCAAGAAGTCATAGTGGAATTGATTTTCCTTTAGTTGTAACATGGATGCCAGTGTAGGCATAGCATTTTTAGCTTTATTTTCTATTCTTGGTATTTGTTGGAACGTGACAAAGATAAAGTATTTCTTCAAATCATCAACCAGTTGTTTGTAGGGCATCAACTTCTCATCTTTGGTTTTATAATCTCCATTTACTTGATTGATAATGAGTTGGGAGTCACCATACACATGTAACTCTACAATATTCCATTCCATAGCAAGTTTAAGACCATTTACTAATGCTTCATATTCAGAAATGTTATTTGTGCATGGAATTATCAATTTGTAGAACTTGGGTATTTTGTTGCCTTGAGGATTTATGAATAGAATCCCTGCTCCAGAGCCTTGTTGTGTGAAAGAACCATCAAAGTACATCTTCCATGGATACTTAGTTAGATGCATAATTGTTTCATCAGGGAACTCAATTCTCAAAGTTTCATCATCTTGGAGTGGTGAATCATCTAATTGATCAGCAAGGAATTGCCCTTTAATAGCCCTTCTATCCATGTACTCAATGTTGAATTTTCTCAGAATCAGGACCCACTTTACTATTCATCATGTTACTGTTGTCTTGCTTAAGAGTTATTTCAAAGGATCTATCTTTGCAATGAGCTTTAATGTATGTGATATCATATAATGTATCAATTTCTGTGATGCAAAGACAACTGCTAAGCAAGATTTTTCAATTATGTTGTAATTGAGTTCATAATATACTAGTGTTCTACTGATATAGTAGATTTCTCTTTCCTTTTTAGAAAATCATCTTCTTATTCCATAAATACTCTCAGTGATGTAGTTGTAGCTGAAATATATAGGAGTAATAGATTTCCATGAATGGTTTCCATGAGAATAGGAGGAGTAGCCAAGTACTCTTTTAATTCTTTGAAGTTGTTTTCACATTGTTCATCCCATTTGAAGGTGACACCTTTATGTAGTAATTTGGTAAAGGGTTGTGCTTTGTCTACAAGTTGTGACATAAATCTCCTTATTGAATGAAGTCTTCCTTGTAATGTCCTTATTTGAATAATGTTGCGTGGAGGAGTCATTTATAATATAGATTTAACTTTTTCAGGGTCCACCTCAATTCCTTTTGCCGATACAATAAACCCTAGCAACTTTCCTGATTGAACTCCAAAGGAACTTTTCTTTGGATTGAGTTTGAGTTGAAATTGTTCCATGTGATCTAAGATCTTCCACAAGTCTACAATATGGGTAGTCCTTTCTTTGGATTTAGCTAAGGTATCATCCACGTAATCCTCCATGTTTTTATGCATCATATCATGGAATATAGTAGTCATAGCTATTTGGTATGTAGCACCTGCATTATTTAATCTAAATGGCATAATGTTCTAGCAAAAGGTTCCCCATGCACATGTAAATGCATTCTTCTCTTGATCTTCAGGAGCAATTTTAATCTAGTTATAGCCTAAGAAGCCATCCATTAATGAGTACATCTGATAGCCTATTATTAGATCTATGATCATATGAATGTTTCATAGTGGAAAATCATCTTTAGGACATGCTTTGTTCAAGTCTCTAAAGTCTGTATAGATCTTGATAGATTTATCTATTTTAGATACTAGTACCACATTAGAAATCCATCCTGCATAATCGATGACTCGTATGAGCCCAATTTTCAGTAATTTTTCTAGCTCTACTTTCACCAGTAATGCAACATGAGGATGCATCTTTCTTAGTTTCTATTTCACGGGTTTGATCCAAAAAGATATAGACAAATGGTTCATTATTAATTCAGGATCTAGTCTAGGCATATCTGTGTAAGACCACATGCAAAGTTGATCTTTTTCTCTTACAGGAACTCGGTGTATTGTATCTTCTCCCCACCTAACAAATATTGTGCTAGGTAAACAATAGGAGGAACTTCAACTATGCCCAAGTTAACCAGTTTTGTTGGTTCTATCAAAAATGAAGATCTTTCTTGAAAGTTCTTAGGGAGGATATCAAGAATCCCATCTTTTGGTGCCTCTGGGAGGTTTCACCATTAGATACATCTTTTATCTTTACTATTTTTGAATCTGACACTGCCACAATGTGGTTTTCACCATCAGTTCTTTTCTTCTTTTTATTTTTCAATCTGTGACTGAGAAACTTGATATCCTCCTCTAACATGTTCACTCTCCTCGCATTGGTGGAAGAAGGATACGATTCACAAGAATTTAGGTAACAAGCCAAAGTGTAGTCATTAGGAATGTTCATGATAGGATTAGGATCTTAATTCATCCAATCAATTAAGTCAGGGTTTATCAAGGATAAGGAATCAGAGGTTGGTAAGGATAGCATCGCATCAGCATCAAAACTATTAACTGACAAGACATGTTCTGTTAAGTCTATTTCTATAGTGTTTAGATCATCAAGAGTTAAACCATCATTAATAGGGTTGTTGTTAGTAATATGTGGACCTAACTCTAGTGACTCATCAGTTGATCTTTCTTCTTCTTCTCTCAGAAAAATGGAACTCATTGCTTGTAGTCTCATAATATCCTCTAGACCTAGTAAAACACCAGTTTGTCTATCAATAATTATAGGCAATGGTATCTCATCTGATTCTAGAACAACAACAGTGTCAGGGGAAGTGTTAGAACTCTCTACTCTTTGAAATATTGGTGCCAACTTATGAATCACATGTACTTTAATGTCCATGGTAGCATCAGATAGGACATCCCATTCATAATCATGTGAGCTATTATTTTGTCATCTCATATGTTTAGAAACTCAGCAATAGTTACCTGATGTACCCTATTAGCCACTTATAAATCAAAGTGTGGTAAATCTAGGACATGTGAAATTGTGACCAGTTGCCCCCATATAGGATGTGAATCTTGTTTTTGGGGTGTGTCTTTAGTAGTTGTTTCTATCAATGGCACTTTTGGAGTGTTTTCTGTTGTTTCCTCTACTTCTTGAATAGTATCTTGTGTCAATAAAGGAACATGAGTGTCTCATGGTGTCTCAAAGCTAGGTACATATCTTTCTCCTTGATATTTAGGATACTTTGTACCAATATGTAATAACCTTTCATAGGTCCATTGTTCTAGTTCTATTTCTTATTCTTCATCACTTCCTTCATCAAATATTGGACTATCTCTTGAAGTAGGGTTTTCAGATTTATTATTGAAACCTAATCCTATTTTATCTTTGGTATTTCTAAATTCCATGTGTATAGGTTCAACAAGTCCCTTTCCTTTGTCTACTAAAGGGCCTTTTCCCTTATATCCCTTTTTTTTGAGAATATCATATCCTTTACCATACTTTTCTAGGGATATTTCTACATGTTTTACCTCATTTTCTATTGGTTCTCCCTTATAGAGCCAAGCCAAGATTGCTTTTTCTTCTTTTTCATCCTCTGGGGAGGTAGATACTTTAACTATACCAATTTATTTTTGAATTTATGGCTCTTTAGATGTAGTGGGTGTGAAAGATGGGGAAGGTTTTCCATAAGATTTTGGAGATACTGGAAGTTCTGTCAATGATGGAGTCATGTCTAGCTTGTATTCTCCCATACTAGTTTCTTCAAGTTTTAATGTCTTTCCAAAGCTTTTCATAACCATATCTTTGGTAGTTTTAGGTATAGACTCAGTTAAAACTTCCTTGTTATAAGGAACCATACTACCTACTTTAACATTGTTGCAAGTATAACTGGCATATGCAGGAATTTTCACTTCCACCCCATTATGTGGGAATTTGATACATTGGTGGTAAGTATATGGTACTGCTTACATTTCATGGATCAAAGGTCTCCCTAATAGTATGTTGTAATCCAAGTGTAGTTCTAGAACTTGACATACCACATTTCTTTCAACTGGTCCTATTCTGACCAGTAGAACAATGAGACCTTTAGAGAATCTTTCTTCCTCATCGTTAGCTTTGATAGTGATCTTACTTCTTGAATCAATGATTTGTTCTGAGAGACCCAACTTCCTGATTATATTGAGAGTACAAATGTTCAACCCTGTGCCTCCATCTATTAATACACATCTAAAATGGGATTTGTGAATTAGGACTTCAATATGAAGGGGTTGGTTATGCAGATGTGTCAAGGATTTATCATCTTCTTCTGAAAAAGTAGATAATGTGGTGCTGAGATATGATTAACCATTGCTTGAAATTTGTCTACATTGATGTCCTTTGGTACATTTTCTAAATGTAGGGCTTGTTCAAGAACTTCCCTATGCACTGAGGAGATTTTAAGTAACTCAAAACTAGAAATTTGAGCAGAGGTTCATTGCAATTGATCCACCAAGTTATAGTTCACTGCTGGAATGGTAACTATTTGTCTTGCTGCCACTGGTTTGGGAATAGTGACAATAGGTACCTTGGAAGTTGTTTCTTTTTTTGATGAGGAACTAGGTCCTTTGATTGTGACTTGTGCTTGACTTCGAGTCACTTCATTTTTAATTGTGTAGATGTGTCTTTAACACCTTCGATAGTGATCACGTTAATTGTTTCATATTTAATGTCTAGCATGTTGATCACATTATTGTTATTGGAGTAGGCGTAGTTTACTTCATTTCCTTTTCCTTTAGATGCTTACCCTTTCTCATAATTAGGGAAGGGTTTGTTAAATTCTGTATGATCTTCATTAGTGGTGTGTCCTTCCACTTTGATCTTGCCTCCTTCAATAAGGTCTTGTATAGAATGTTTAAGTTTAAGACAATTATTAGTCTTATGTCTCTTGTTTTTGTGAAAGACACAATATGAATTGTCATCCCATCATCTGGGTTCAACTTCTGGCTCCCATGGTTTTAAATCCAGGATTATGAGAACTTTTTTGTCCAAGAGTGTCTTTAAAATAGTCTCAAGAGGTTTTCCCAAAGGATTGAATGTTCATTTAGGTTTAGAAGTCCATGGTTGACTCTTGTTGTTCTCATTGTTTGTTTTAGGTATTTTGGTTGTTACCTTGGCATCCTTACTTGCTTGCATGCTATTTGTTAGATTGAACACTATTGGTTTAGGATTAGCATTAGATTCATCTACTACTCCATCGATAACAACATTCTTGTTTTTTTTCCACCATTTAGGCTTGTTGGAGTTGCTAGTTTTTTTATCACTTTGGAGAGTGATTTCTCCTTTCTTAACCATTACTTCTTCAATACGGATGGCATTTTTTATCATCCTATCAAAGATAGGTGAATCCTACATTTGCAATGCATAGTTTAATTTAGGAATCAAGTTATTAATAAATATTTCCATATTTTCTGATTCAGGAAGAGCTCTTGAATACCTTGCAAAGATTTTTATCCACCTTTGTAAAAAGTGTGTAAAGGATTCACTGGTTCTTTTCTTTATGTTACACAAGTCCATCATGGTTACATCATGGTGTATATTGTAGGAGTAATGTTGGTTAAACTATTAAATCAACTCCTCAAAATATTTTACCTTAGGTGTGAGTTTGGAGAACCGCTCCATAGCATTCCCACCTAGACTCCCTGGAAATAGCCTCATTAGGTATGTAGGTTCGTGTATGTACTCTATGCTTAGAGCACAAAACTCTCTCACATGGTCATGTGGATCAGTCTCTCCCATATACTTGTCATATTTTGGGCTTGCCATGTTGGGAGGAAATTGAACCATATTGATACTCTTGTCAAAAGGAAATGGACAAATGGAGTCCAAAGAGTATTTTGTTTTGGGTTTAGCCTTCTCTTGTTTGAGTGTTGCAAGTTCTGCTTGCATTAAGGTCATTTGTTTGGTTTCATAGAGATAGGGGTTGATATCTCTTTTTCCTTTAGTTTTTCAACATCATAATCTTTAGGTAATTTTACTCCAATGGATGCTAGATGGAGAAAATATTTCTCATTGTCTTCACCAATTATCTTTTCCAATGTTCTTTGGAATTTCCTACTTAGTTTGAGTCTATTGTACTCTTCTTCGGGAATGTCTTCATCACTTTCTGACTCAAACAAAGGGTGTGTGATGTTGACATCTTCCTCATTATTGGTATTGTCTTGATCTCATTAGTTTTTCTCATGGTTGTATTCTTCGAAGGGATTAGCCCATTCATTCCAATCATCATCCATGGCTGGTGAGTCTATGTCAAATAGAGGATTGCGAGATATCTCTCCTTTTTGAAAATGTAGCAATTTAGGAGGTACTTCTGATTCGTTAGAAAGATACTTGTTATGTATTGTGTTAACCATGAAGCTGTATCTCAACTATGTCCAAAGTTCGCAATAGTGCCAAGTGAGGTCTCAAATCATTCAAGTAAGTGTGTCCAAATTGTGAAAGTTTGTTTTTGGATGGAAGTAAATGACTCCAACGTCAAAGGGTTAGAATGCACTGAGAGTGAGCTGGGGATCAAGTTGTTTTTTAGAGTGAATAGACCACACATTTTGAGATAGATTATAAGAGTTTGAAATGACATGCAAGGTAGACCTGAAAAGGTTTTTGCAACAACAACAGAAGAGACCAGAAAAGGTAATAGGGTCAGACTAAGGAGCCAAAAGGGTACCCAAAAATACTAAATTTCTCTGAGAGGCAACTATGCAAGTGCCCACTGTCTGAGATGTGACACTCTGAATGTGAGCCTTTGCAAAACTAGATGTGAGTCTAAGTATCTTGGATGTGACCTTTCTCCCTAAAAGAAATACAAGATTTACTAGATGTGAATTTGCACACTGAATATGAGTTTGCACAACTAGATGTGAGACAGGATATACTAAATATGACCCTCTAACGTTATGTCAATTTGTGGTCTGATTTGTCTTGAAGTTTGTGCAAATTTGTCTGATAATAGGTTGTTTTTGAGTCTTTCCAACGAGTGAAAAAAATAGTATGTAGCCAGAGGATTGAGTTTTGTTTCTTGTTTGAATGATTTATCTTGTTATTGAGCTTTCAAACACATCAAATATTTTTGCATTTTTATGGGTGAACAAAACACATCCTTAATCCCTATTGTCTGAGTAGAGGATGAAAATATTTTCTTGTTGACTCAGGTACACACTCAAATGCTAATTGGAATATGACCAGCACCAAGAACATAATGGATCCAGTCATGATGCCATAATACCCGACTCCAAACACAAGTGAGGGCATGAAATGATGAGTATCTTGGGGCAATTAATTTTTCCTTGCACAAAGATTATCACCCTTTCAGGGATGAATTGGGAAGTTTGACTACAAAGTTTGTTGTTTATGATGGGGTAATCTATTTGAAACCATCTCCCATAGAATTTTACATGGAAAAATTGAGGCGTATAGCCCTATGAGTACTCAAATATGTGTAGTCTCATAGGCAAGATTCAAGCAGCTCTGCTCTACACATACCCAAGCATGTTCAAGGAATGGTGTCAAAATTCCAAGAATAAAACTGATTCCATCTTCCGAGGCTTTGGCCTACAAGGAAGCAATTATTTATCATGAGTTGGAAGGGTTGGCATAAAACTTGTCCTCACTTGGGTCATTCTCGGGAGATTTTTTCCTGAACTGGAAGGCCCTCTAAAGTTTAATAAGCATACAAAGGATTGGCGAGCTTAGGATTTCAAGATTTATGATTCTTTGATAGAAGAAGAGAATACTCTCCTAGTTCATGCCATTTTCTCTCAAAACACTTCAATTACTTGTTCATTCCCTCAAACCACTTCACTCACAACTCAATCCCCCATATCGACTTTTTGGTTCCCCCACTTGGAAGGAAGAGAAAATCCTCTAGTGAGATGAAAAAGTAAGCTTAAGCTTGATTTAAATATTCCTAAGTTAATGAAAATACAAGTACTGGGAAATAAAAGTTTGTTTGTTCAATCTCCCGAAAGTTAGGTGATTTGCTTGTTCAATTTCTATCCAAATTTAGATAATGAGTCATTCTTTTTCCCACAATATTTAGTGCTTTGTGTTGTTCAATTACTTATCCAAAGGGAAATTTAAATTGTGAATCTTGTTCAATTAATCCCACAAAGTTTAAATGATTTTCTTGTCCAATTAATTTGCCAAAAATGAATTAAATGGTGAGTTTGTTTGCCTTGTTCGATTACTCCAAATTCATGTAAAATTTTAAACCAACTTTTGATTTTCTGATTTTCCTTGAAGGAAAAGAGCATACTAATCTGATTAATTTAACAAGTGATTAGAATGTGTGTCTTAGTTTCAATGCCTTAAACAAATAAAATTAAATCAATCTATTAAACCACCTGCAAACCATAAGTTAGTAATTTCTCTCCAACTTTTTTAGCAAAAGAGTCTCTGACAGCGATCTACAAATGAAAGTTAAGTTGTTTAAAAGACAAAAAACAAACATTAGAAAAAGATTAGTGGTTAGGATTTTTATTTTGCAAATCCAAAAATGATATGCGATTTTTTAATCTCTAAGTTCTGTTGATTATTAGTGACCAACACTTAGTCATTCACTTAGGCAATTTTAGTTGGCTATCACTGTGGCCGAGCTAAAACTATGCAATGTCGAGCAACATTGTCGAGAATTATTCAGTTTTCCTAGTTACATTGCTGAGCCAAGTTACATTTCCAAGCTGAGTAGCATACAGAGATGTTAAGTGTCAAGTGATAGAGAAGTCAAGTGCCGAGTAGAATAGTTTTTGTATACATGTCTAGAATGATTTAAACTTTGAGGATAAGTGATCTGGCCGACTTGTATAAGCTTTTTGGGCCGACTTATGTATGCATTTAGTATTCTTATATGGAGTTAATTATGAATTTAATTGTTTTATCCTATGCATGATCTATTGTAAAAATTAATTGTAATACCATCAAGGTATGGGTATTAGATCTTGATCGTTGATCTAGATCTCGCTATCAGACTTGAACAGATATATTAGATTTCTTCTAAACCCTATTTCTGTGTGTGTGTAAGAAGAGAGTAGACAGAGTGTATGTGGTGACTGCATTTTTGAAGTGAAATGCACAGAGGGTTATTTTGTTAAGAAGCAGAGATCAAGCAAAGTGACAACACAGTGAACAACAGAGTAAAGTTATATCAGATTGTGAGATCATAGAAGGTACTGGAAAGAGGAGATCCGTCATCAGCATCATAGTGAATAATGAAGGATCAATACTTGAGACATTCTAATCATTGTATCAGGTGAAAATCTCTTAACAGAGTGGTTCTAGCAGACCTTTCTAAATCTCCTAACAGAGTTCTTACTCTATTATATGTTGAAATCCTTTCATAGGGTAGATTGTAATGATCTTTAGCTCTTAACCGGGCAGACCTTTAACAGGGTAGATTGCATCTTTTAATCAAATTTTGTAGTCTTAATAGGCACACTTTATTACTATAGTATTGGAGAATTTTGTGGGTGTCATCCCCACCCTAGTTTTACCTATTTGGGTTTCTGGGTTACCAAGTTCTTATGTTATGAGTTATTTATTTCATTGTATGGATGCTATTTGATATTACACTAGATTCATATATGTATGAATGTGGATCAGTTTGTTTTAAGTGTTTAAATTTGAAGATCTGATTCACCCCCCCCCCCCCCCCCCC